>CM031378.1:99165736-99765736 GCA_018208015.1 Medicago ruthenica | reverse complement strand
AAAAAATATTGTATTTCCTTTACATATTTTTATAAATATAAGTGAATCAAATTACTAATGATAGCATATAAAAGAAAAAAGAAATCCCCTATTAAGACGAAATTTCGTAAAAAAAAGATTGATTCCGAAATTGTTTTGTACACAAAAAACGTGCTGCTTTCCTAGTTATTTTTTTTTCCCTCCGGGGAATACTGCTTACTTCCTAGTTAGGTGTTGGAATTAAAAAATAGACATATTTTTTATTTTTGTGCCACATCCAATGAGGTTATGAATGTTTTCTTTTTTCCAAAATAAATGTTTGAGCATTGCCATACAGTCACAAACTCTCTTTCTATTCCAAGCAAAACAGATTAAAAGCCAAAACTAGAACCATAGAAAATTAGCAATATTTTTTTGTTCTATATAATTAAGCAATTTTATGAGATAAAATAGCAATAAAAAATTGTTTTGATAAAAAAGGAATTTGGCAATATGTAAGAGTTAATGCTTAAATGATTTAGAATCTTAGATAGGGAGAAATTTTAGGATCTTATTTTATGGCAGGATTCCTGTAAAAAATAAATCAATTTTGGGTGATTACATAGGAATAAAAACTTATTTTGATAAACTAAAATGTTTCTAACCAAATAAAACCTCTTTTTTTTCCCCCTAAGAAAAACCTCTTTTTTTTTTTTTATTTACCTTCAATTAAAGTAGTTTGATGATAAAACGGAATATCCTTAAAAAAAAAAAGGAATATATAAATTTTGTCAATATGTAAGAGTTAATAGTTATTTGATTTAGAAATAATTTTCTTAATTTATGTCACACAGTTCTTTCCCTATAAATAAATCTCTTTCAAGTTTGACAATGCAATACTAATATTGTATACTCTAAATCCAATTTCACCATGGATATGGTTAACCAAAGAAAGAAGAACATGGGACGCAAGAAGATTGAGATCAAGAAGGTTGAGAAAGAATCACAGAAACAAGTGACTTTCTCAAAAAGAAGACAAGGTTTATTCAGAAAAGCAAGCGAACTTTGTGTCTTATGTGATGTTCATGCAGCCATCATTGTGTTTTCCCCTGGTGACAAACTATTTTGTTTTGGTCAACCCGACACAAACTCTGTCCTCAATAGCTACATTAAAGGAAGAACCACTGAGTTTGAGGATTCAAACTATTTTCCGACCTACAAAGATTACAATAGACAATATGAGGAGGCACAAAAGATGTTGGAGATGGAAAAGAAGAAACTAGAAGATGTTCAAAATTTGGCTAAGATTTTCAGCAAGGGTGATGATTGGTGGAATGATTCAATTGATGATATGAGTAGTGATCAACTTGAACAGTTTATGGTATCCATTTATGAGTTAAGGAGGAAGCTTGTTGAAAGGGCTGATGAACTTGCCATGCCGTAGAATAGAATTATTAGCTATCGATGAAGAAATTTTTCTTTCAGTATTTTCGTTTTCATTTTTTTGTTAGGGTTCTTTCAGTCTGCACTTTTTTTACTGCAGTTGAGATTTTGTTTAATGGTAATTTAATTTGAATCTTTTTCTCACACCATATGCTTATTTGAATCTTTTTTTTTAATCGTGACATCATGATCTTTTCCTATAAAATTATTTCCGAGGATTAAGATATGTATATTAGTAATTGATTCTATTCGACGTCTCCAAATGACATATGGTATTCATCGATTTTTTTACTTATGCGATATGCTGGTATTTGATTGTAATCTCATTGGTGGAGTAGAACGGTATGGTGTTCATCAGTTTCTTAATTAGATTAGAATAATAGAACCTCTATGATAACAGTGATTTTTCATTAATGTTTATTATAAACTTGTTTAGTTCTGGTATAACTACTACATAGGAATCATTTATATTTGCTAACAGATGGTAATTTCACAGTCTGCATTTGGATGGGAAAGGTTGATTGTTTTCGCTACTAATTATGTGCAGAAGCTTGATCCTGCACTTATCAGAAGGGACAATCATATTGTTGAGAGCCTTATGCCTTAGTCGTTGAAAATAGAATTCATATTTGTTGGTGATGCAAACTTGATCTCATGCCTTGGCATTATTGTGTATCTATTTTCTTTTGAGATTAACTTTATTCATGGATATATAAAGAAAGGAGAAATCTCTAATAAAACTTCTGATCCTTATCTCTAATAATGCATGAACTTTATTCTTAGATATGTTGTTTTAACTCTACTCTATAATGGAAGCTTGGTGTTCAGCCAGCCTTTTGCATGTTTTAGCTGATGCTTATTTCTAATCCTTCACTACTTTCTTTTTATTTATAGTTGAGAGCTTCATAGTTAATATTTTTCTTTAATTCAATTTCGAATGGCTAGTTTGACTACTTAAAAAAAAAAATTCTTTGATTTACTGGCACTGATTTGATGTACTGCTCACAAGTCTATAGCAGTTTTAATAATGCTCATGTTCATGCTGATAATATTAACAGAGAAAGCATGGGCTCAGAGGTTCAGAACACATCCAAAAGAAGTATGCTATAATGTTATATTTCTAACTTTGCGAATGCTTGTGATTTGGTTTGTTAACTCAACACATAATGTTATGATTTTACATATCAAGCATTCTTAAAGATTTCCTAGTATATATAAAATGGATAACAATTTAGCATATAGTTGTTTTGCAGATTAAATGATGACAACTTCTGTTAGCCTCTTGGTCTTAGAGGTTTTGTTAGTAAGGATAAGATACATATTGATCTTAGTTGTCTGTCTGTCTGTCGGCACATTAATTATTAATGTTTTTGTTTCTCGCACGAACTACATTGATGATACTTGAGATCTAATAATTTCTTTTTTGCTGCTTATTGCACTAACAGTTTATTCTTGATTTGGCTTATTGCATGATTAAGGCTACTAAATTTAATGTTTGAAAATTGTGGTCCTGATTGCATGAATGTGAGATCCTCTGACTGTAGGAGAGTCGGATTTGTCTAGTGTTTGTGTCAGAGACCGTGTTTCATAGAAGAGTATTCATTTCTTAATTATAAGTTTGGAATATTGCAGGGGCTTGTTTTGCTTCAAATCAGATGTTTTTATTTGTACATATTGACATGCAAATCAAAGTAGTACTTCCATACTTAGAGAAAGATGTTTAGGTGGGTTCGGTGGGTTTTCCTATTTATTTTTACATTTGCTGTTCTTTTTATTATGGCATGATAATTATTGGGTATGTTTATTTACCAATTCCTAGCAGCTGGTTTTGATTCCTCAAAAATAGACCAGCAATTCTTCGGAGATTGAGAAATTTCTCAGAATGTGGCAAACCCCCGGTTCCTATGACCAGAATCGAAACTGGAGCAGCAAATTTACAGTAGCAGATTTCCAAATAACTATCATGTTCAACAGGAGATACCTAAAGCTACTATACAACTATTGCAAGTTGGACAAGCCTACATTACCGGATATATGTACATCAGTATATTATGTTTGATTCAAATAAAATCCTCTGGTAGAGTAGTAGCATACTATGCATCGATTTCAAATTCAGACAGATGCTCATTGTCGGTATGGGTCGCAGATTTTATTGGTTGCTGCGGCAATTTATCATCCATAATGAGCAACAGGATTTAAGTTGTCAGGTTTTCATACAGCAGACAATGAAAATGGTGCATGGCCTGCTCAACTTTCGGAGCATATCTTCCCACAGAATATGCTGGGGATTGGAGGCCCTTTTGGACACCTTCAGACAGCACAATATCTTCTATCTGCTCATGAATAACCAAATGCATTACAAAAGGTATGTTGCAACTTGAGGAAAATTTTGAATCAAGTCTGCTAAACCAATGTTTGTACCTGCACTTTCTCACTGTCTAGTAAACTTTTCTCTATGAAATCTCTGTCACCCTGTTCAGTCAAAGAGTAGGCAGCAGGCATTGAGCTTTTTGAATTGACTTAATTGTTCCAATAAGTATTTATTTTCAAAACTTGTGAAGTGAACTCATAAAACTAACCAAAAAAAAGGGTTTAATTGTATGAGGAACTATCGAGTCACTAATTTGAGTGCGTATCCTGGTTTGATTTCGGAAAATTCAATATACTAATTAAGGCATTGCTCAACTTAATGCAAATTTGAGGTTTCACTACCTTCCATCAAAGTAGAAAAATGAGTGGTTTTTTGTATTTTCTTGGAGTCATTCAAAATATGAAAGAAAAGCACAGAATTTTGAATTTATAAAGTATTTATACCCCAACAACCAACACTATCTCTAAAGGTTATTTTGTCTTGGTTCATGAGTTTCTTCCAAATTTAACCAGTATAAGGTTCAGTGTAATAGTTTGTCTATTGTTAATGACTCAAAATTTCTAGTACATTTTAATTTTATAGATTCTGAATCATCGGTACAAATATTCTGAATGTGCTTAAATAACTACAAATTACCTGTAGTGAGGGTTCAAGATAGTAGTCAAAAACTACTTGACATTTGTTGGGTGCTAGTGGGAGTACGAGATTGGTGTCCATCCAAGGTCCATACCTATCAGACCAGCAAGCACCCCAAGTTATAAAAGCATGTTAATTTGCAAAACAACAAGGGGAAGATACCAAATTCTTAGTAAGAACATGACTAAAAAAATGATCAACCAGTTTTCGAGATAAAAAAGAAAGAACCTATTAATCATGAAGTTTGGGTAAATGAAAGCATATATGGCTTTTCTTCCAAGTCGATCATTCTTCTCTTTGCTTTTCTCTGAGCCGCCTTCGCAACTTTGGATGCTAACCCTTTCAAACAACTGTCTCAATCGTAAAAAATCCCTTAGTACATAAGCACGCCCCGGTAACAAATCAAACGACATTTCAAAATTCAGTTCCAGAAGTTTTCTTTATTTTAAACTTATTGTAGCAAATCATTTAGCAAACAAAATGAAATGGGAAGAGAGACAGATTTTTTTGCTCCTGAATGGAGCAGGAAAGGATGACAAAAGTTTTTTTTTTTTTCGAAAAAAAGGTTTACATGATTCAATTTATCATCATGATATACACTATACAGTAAAATAGAAGGTACACTTAGAGAGATTTTATAAAAGAGAAGCAGTAAAAAAAGCATACTGTTGTAGAATAGGAATCGAGATTAAGACCAGATGCTAGGTCCTTATGCGCATATGGCACATGATAGCCACCATCTAAGTAGTTATCACAGAATACCTGCAAAAACAAGAACCAAAACCTAAGCACCTCCATGAATCAAATAAAGAAAAATAATCATAATAATTAAATAAATAACATTGTGTATGATAATTGAAAAATGTTTTGATTTTTTTACAGAAGAAAGCCACTAGTGAGGGAAATAGCAGGCTCAGCAGAAGGGAGGGTAAAGTTTCATAAGCCTGGTAAATTTTTCATTCACATAATCATAAAGAGAACAAAAGTGTGCCCGAAGTGGCAAAGTAATAAACAAAACCTCTGTTCACCAAAAAAAAAAACATAATAAACAAAACCTCTAGGAAAAAGAATAAATTTAAGATACGCTAAGAGGTCATACCTTCCAATTGCATTCAATGGTGTATTCACGCTTACATACATAACTTAACGAAGAATCAACTCCATTGGTACTCAGTATTTCTGAACAGCTACCAAGCCATTCCTTTGCTACATTATGATTATCAACTTCTTCCTTCTCCTTTCCAAAATTGAGAAGGACAAAAGGCCCCCAGGTTGCTACTTTGATTGGTATAAGACCAAAATCCTACCCTTCATGGTAAGAGAAATCAGCCAACCTTTTTCCTTATGTGAGATGTATATTGTATAAGTAACTTACTATAGAACAGAACTGCATACATTTACGTTGAAATCTCGCATTCCTGATATCCTAGTAGCCTTAAGAAGATTTCCATTTAATCCATATGTCCAACCCTGCAGAAATAATTGTCATTTTGCATTGAAGTTTCCAGAACAAGAAGCAAGCGAAAATAGCTAGGAACCAAAAATAATAAAGGAACAGATCATGGTAACAGCCATTATCCATGAAGGAAAGCTTGACAATTGTGTCTTCAACCTCACAAGGATCATAACAAAGAAACAGAGAGTATCCATAGAAAAAGAGAATCAAAATAATGCCGGTATGCTTATTTAATGATGCAATTAAACTCACGTGGTATGGGCAGACAAAACAGGACTTTTGTCCACTTCCAGAAGCAAGAATGGAGGCATGATGCCGACAGACATTGTAGAAGGCCCGGATGTTCCCACTGTCATCACAACATACCACAAATTCTACATCTCTGAGTCTGCAATATTTAATCCTCCATGTGGTTCTCAGAAATTGGGAAGAAAAGAAAATAAACAGTGTACACAACTTAATATGTCACTCCTACATATCCTTTTCCCCTTCCAAGAACCAAATGGAGCTGCAATTAGACAACAATGTTAACAACATATTTAAATACAACAAGAACAGGAATCAATGTACTTTCTATTGAAGACAAATATGTGGATCATATATTATGTTAAAGAAAACAAAAAACCCACCTTCCAGTGAAAAATTCACCAGGATTCTTTATCTGCTCCGTCGATCCTAATAAACGAAATTGAGAAATTTTGGCCGTCAAGAAAATCTCATGAGACAAATTGTAAGAGAATTTTTTTTTTAAAAAAGCACAGATAGCTTAGTTAATCAGATCTATCATAGCGATTACATCAGAATTTAGTATGAATAAAAGCAGAATAGCCACTGAATACAGATTAAGTATAATTAATCAAAAGTTAAGTAATGAATTACCATATGCACCCATGTCATATGCATTCATAGCCTGTTTCAACTGGCTTAGATCAACTGTTTGGGAAAGCTTATGACATGTCCATAAGTTGTTTTTAGCCTTATTTCCATAAGCTCTTAAAGATAGCTTATGAAAACTAACATATAACTAATATGAAAGTAATTTGACTTTATTTTATCTTTTGTTACAGAAATAGCTTACGCATAACTTATATGATAAGAACTCAGAGCTTGATTAAGTAGTTTATCCAATCCAGGCCTTAATTTCATATTATCAGTATCATCCTTTCATCCACAGGTATCTCCACAGACAAGAAACATATGGACATAAGTTTGTTGTTTCACTTGTGAGACTGTTTGAGAGAGATTATAACATGTCTATATGTGTTCTTTTTAACTTATTTCCATATGTTCTTCATGATAGCTTATGAAAACAACTTATATGAAAGTAATTTGACTTTTTTTAATCGATATAGCTTATGGTAAGGTTTTATGCTATAAACACTTAATTAAGCTGTTTATCCAATCCGGGCCTCATATTCATATTATCAACTATCGTCTTTCTTTCCTTCAATCCAAAGTTATCTCACCAGAAACAAACATACATAATAAAATCAAATGAATAATTTCATCTTCTAAACCAATGAAACTAATTATTGAATAGAAACTGACCAACAGCTTGCCAGCCTCTATAGAAAACACGATCGAGCTCAAGGTTGAAGAAAGAGGGATCAGTGTACCATGATGATGGAGGTGTAACTGCTTTCTCTATAGGAATATTTGGATTGAACTGTTGTGCAAGTTTCTGAGATACAACCAAGTCTGAACTGCTAAGAGAACAACAAATGAGTTTTGATGAATGTTTGTTTGGAAAATTAAGGTTTTGAGGTTGTCTCTTTTGGAGATTTGAGATGAAGAATGTCACTTGCATGTTCATCGCCATTTGCACACGAATTCTTGTTGGTCGTGTCTTTCTATGAACTCTGCGGTTTGGTTGCAAATTTTGGTTATCCAATTTTTTACTATTTATCTTAGAGAAGAGAAGTTACTATGCACATCACAATTTGATATCAATTATTTAACGGTGTTGCTAAGCCGTGGTAATTATTTTTTTAAAAATTAAATATTTCAATTCTCAATGTATTGAATATATAAATTTTCATCAAAACTTACCATTTAAAATCTTTAAAAAAAGTTTAAAATTTGCTCAAAAAAAATCTTTAAAAAGTATCCTGAAGCACTCGTTAGCATTTCTTATTACTTAAATATGTAGCTTGTATTTAAGTGACATCAATTAAATCATCGTCTTAGCAATGAATGTTAGAAATGTCATGAGTTTTTATTTTTAAATAGTATCGCGGACCGTGTTGAAATTTCTGATAATTTTAAGTGCAAATCTACAATGGACCACTTATAAAGTTGATCCATCAAAAAACTCGCGATATTTTAGAGTGAAAATAATACGACTCTATTCGTAAGAAAACAGTTTATAGATGACTTGATAAAGGGTAAATAACATGTGCGCATCTATGGTTAAAAAGTTTGATTTTTCAAGGGTGTGTTTGTGAATTGAATTTCAAAGAGTTTTTGAGAGAAATATTTTAAAGGTGTAAGTATATATTTTAATATATGTTTAATATTTAAAAAAAATGAAGAACAACATGATGCATGGGTATATACTATTATGTTGTTCTTTTTTAAAAAATAATATATCAAACATATATTAAAATATAGATTTAAAACTCCAAAAATCAAGTCGCAACCCTAAATATGTTGTTCAGAGGTCGGTTCATTGGAAGCTATGAAATATAGTGTAAGGGTTTAGAGTTTTTTTTTTTGTTAAAGAATTTAGTTGTTAAAAATTTATTAAGAAAATAAAAGGAGAATTCAAAATTCAAATCTGACCCGACATATTGCAACATCTTTACCAACACAATTATATTCACTATTATTTTCACTTATTTCCAATCATTCATTTGGTTCTTGTAGCCCAAGAATATTTTTCGAGTAAATAGAACAAACCCATCGAAATTGTAAATTCATGCAAATACCCCCCCCCCCCCCCCCCCCCCCCCCAATAATTTTAAGTACAAATCTACAATGGACCACTTATAAAGTTGATCCATAAAAAAACTCACGATATTTTAGTGTGATAATAATACGCCTATTCGTAAGAAAACTATTTATAGATGACTTGATAAAGGGTAAATTAATATGTGCATATCTATGGTTAAAAAGTTTGATTTTTCAAGGGTGTGTTTGTGAATTGAATTTTAAAGAGTTTTTGAGAGAAATATTTTAAAGGTGTAAGTATATATTTTAATATATGTTTAAATATTTAAAAAAATTGAAGAACAACATGATGCATGGGTATATAAACTCCAAAAAAAAATATCAAACATTTTTTGAAGAATAACTAAATATATGCATCAAACATATATTAAAAAAAATATATGCATCAACTAAATATACATATATTATATGTTTAATATAATATATGTTTAATATATGTTTAATATTATATGTTTAATATATGTTTGATATTATGTTGTTCTTTTTTTTTTTTAAAAAAAAATATCAAACATATATTAAAATATAGATTTAAAACTCCAAAAATCAATTCGCAACCCTAAATGTTCAGAGGTTGGTTCATTGGAAGCTATGAAATATAGTGTAAGGGTTTAGAGTTTTTTTTTTTTGGTCAATGAATTTAGTTGTTAAAAATTTATTAAGAAAATAAAAGGAGAATTCAAAATTCAAACTCTGACCTCCGACGTATTGCAACATCTTTACCAACTCAATTATATTCAATAGCATCAGTACAATTAGTGAAGATAGAGATTTATGAGTCATATATGGAAACATTCCATTTCATATCATCATATACTACTTTGAGAAAGGTAATTAACATAGAAAGTACCCTCCCACAGTCGCACATAGGAGTTTGGGAACAGAAGAATAAAGGAGACAAGAGGGAGAGAGAGAATATGATTCTATGCTGTTACAGCAGGGTGTCGTAATCAATATTAGCCGTCCGATCAAAATTGTATGGTCGATAACATTTTAATTAAAAAGACACAATTTTCAATCTTAACTGTTTGATCTCAGATTAACTGTCGAAATCGAAAACCGCATGAAATTGTGGCATTTTCTAGGGCAGCAAAACCAAATCCCAAGACTTGGAGTCACTAATATTTTTTTACCTATTGTCAATCATTCACTCGGTTCTTGTAGCCCAAGAATATTTTTCGAGTAAATAGAACAAACCCATCGAAATCGTAAATTCATGCAAATACCCCCCCCCCCCCCCCCCCCCCTTCGTCAGTTTTCTTCATTGGTCAATATGAAATGGTTGTTGGCTGTCTACATGACACTGCATGGTCTGACATGTGATGTCACGTCATAAGGGGTAAAATTTTTTTTTCAAATTTTTTATTTTAAAAAAAAATCTGGATTTTTTAAGGATAACATTCGCACATGTAAGTGTAAAATTCAAAGGGGGTATTTGGTCATAGGTGCAATGTTACCGTTAAAAAAAATCCATATTTTTTTTATAAAAAATTAAAAACTTGATAAAAAACAATTACTCCTTATGATGTGGCATTACACGACAGACCACGTGGCAGTGTCACGTAAACAATTAATCGTCACATCATATTGATTAACAGAGGGAATAATTTGAACAACCTTTAACAATTTCACCGAGATTTTTTTCTTTTCTCTAATTTGAGGGAGGTATTTACAAGAATTTACAATTTCAAGGGACGTTGGTCTATTTTCTTGGCCTTTTTTCTTCTCAGCTCCTCAATTTGTGCATCACAAGTGTATCCCTTCAATTCCTCAAATTTGGTTATTGGTAGATGTGTGTATTTTCCCATAGGCGAATATGTTTATTTGAATCATAACACGTAGCTTTTGCTAAATTTTACTCCCGATCTCGGAAATTCAATATACATTGCAGGACATGAGTGAATTGATTTAGTAAAATTAATTTCAATTAAAAGTGGGTTCAATAACAATAGATTTTGTATTGATATATTTACTTCAAAATGAGTTAATGAGTAAATTTAAGTGTAAAAGTCAATTTTAAAGATAAAATCAATTTCAATCAACATCACCCAACACATGTCAAAATTAATTATATGTGTTTGAAATCACTTCATGTTATCCATACCATAAAACAAAACACATACTAAAAAAGTAATTTCGTAATTGTAATCTATTGACAATATTTCAAAGATTATGATCATGCTCGCTAGTAAAAAAAAAAAAGGGACCAAGAATATACAACGTCCACTCTTAATAGATAACAAATTTTAAGGAATTCTTCTACTAACTCAAACCAACACAAGTTGTATTTACTGTACACCACTTTTAAACTGAATTATGGTAAAAAAAAAAACTAAAGATATTCAAAAAGATATCAAAGGAATTGAGTAGTTCAGCTGGTTTGAGCTAAGTGATTAAAGGGGTTGATGAGTTAGAAGTTCAGGATTCAAGTTCTAACAAAAAAAAATACTAACAATTAACATATTAATATTTTTCATTTAAAAAATTTCAAAATTAACATACTAATATTTATCATTCAAAAAAAAATTCAAAAAGAGATGGAAGCTTTGGTTTTTGCATCAGTACTTTTCCCAGGAGCCACTTTCATTTTCTATATCATTGACTCAAATCAATTAACTAGCCATTCAACTTCAAAGTTTCAAATTCTTAATTTTTCAACCATAGATTCGATATAACTAATGGAAATGAGTCTAAAATATTATTTATGTATTGCCAACGATGTTGCATTAATTGTGGGAAACTTTTGCCATAATATGATCTCCGGAAACTCTCTAAGAAACATCCTTGTGATCTATAAGACTTTCCAAGCAAGAAAATAAACAAGTGAAGAAACCATCATCCTTTATAAATCTAAGAAATGGAGGATCTTTAACATGTATATCTTCATTAGGATGAAAAGGAGTCGAGTCAAATCAAACTCGTTAGAGCTCAACTTGATTCGATAAAAATTGGTTCGGCTCGAAACTCGACTTGAATTCGCTACAAACTTTTTTTATGGCTCGAATTCAACTCGTTTAAAGTTTACGAACAACTCAGTTTCACTCGTTAGGTTCATTGGATTCAGTTCGCTAGCTCGAATAACATAATTAAAAGGCCAATTTTTTCAGATTTTTATTACCTTTAATTTTTTTAAAAGACAAATTATATTAATTTAAGATTTTATTGCCTTTATTTTTTGCGCTGGAGAAGTATTTCACAGCCTTGTTTTAGCATTCATTCAAGATTAGATGCTCTTCCACTTTCAAATTTCAATACATACACTATCAAACCAACCCATGAATCAACTGAGTCGAACTATATACAGTTTAAGTTCAACTCATTTATTTAACGAACTTAATTTTCATCTCAAGTTCAACTCATTTGGTTCAACGAGTTAATTGTCGAATCGAATTTCGAACTATTGTCAAGCTGGTTCAGTTCATTGTCAGTCCTAATCTTCATCCAACACCAACAATCTCCACCTTGATTAAAAATGATGCATTCGCTTCCATTGTCATCACAGACAACCATAGTTCAAAAGAACTGTCATACTCCAACATAAAGAGTATAATCACTTGAAACTAAATCACTCAAAGAATGTTAACATTGTCTTCATTGACAATCATAGTTGAAAAGAACTATCATACTCCATCATAATGAGTACACTTCACTCGAAGCTAAAACCTCTCCAAGAATTTCCACATGTCGAAAATCAAATTGGAAACATATGGTGCAACTTCCATGTTGACAAGAAGCTCTTTAACCAACGACATAATCTCACTGCACATCCTCGCATCACTGTTAATCAATGTACATGTGCTAATAAACACCTTGTGTAATCCTAACATATCCTTGACTTGAAAATTCCACAAGGTAAAATTGATGCTTCCATCAATTTTCTATAGCCTAAACTTTGCAGCAGAACTTGTGATTGCAACACTTTCATAATATCACACTTCTTTTATGATGCGGAAGATTAGACAATGATGCAACCACATACCATATTAAGAATTCCTACCCCTATCCCTGGACCAAACCAAAAGCTCTGATACCAATTGTTGGAAAAAAAACTAGCATAGAGAAAATAAAAGAACAAAATCACAACACAAGAACATAACATTGAAAAAAATCACGATTGTTGTCTATTGACTACTAGAGAATAATATGATTGCAAACTTTTACAACACATTGACTACTCTTAAACCCCCACTGGCCCCAATACACCAATGTCCGTCCAATGCAAGTACCTAGCTACATCTCACAACACTCTAAGACAAGAGTATTAGATAAAAGGAAAAAAAAAACAGATACAAACTTAAAGTGTTTTTGATTGGTGCGTCTTGATAGCAAAGAAATAAAGTCTATATATAGGCTACCACTCTACTTGTCTTGCACTTCAAGAAACAATATA
The DNA here is from genome assembly GCA_018208015.1 of Medicago ruthenica. Classification (NCBI taxonomy): domain Eukaryota; kingdom Viridiplantae; phylum Streptophyta; class Magnoliopsida; order Fabales; family Fabaceae; genus Medicago; species Medicago ruthenica. Next base: position 99,752,536 of record CM031378.1, on the reverse strand, counting down.
TGGCCTACAAGAATTATCAAGCAAAAAAGTAAACAAGTGAAGGAACCACCTTACTTATCTTGCACTTCAAAAAACAATATTGATTGTATTGCACTATCCATTCTTTTATAATTCTAAACAATATTAGACTTTGATGACACAAGGTCATATATGATTTTAGTGGTTGTTTTCATATATTTTTAGTAGAGTATAGATGAATTTGCACGGTTCTGAAGCTGGAAAAAGACAGAAAAAGAGGAAACAAGGAAATTGAAATCATTCCCCGATTTGTATCATCGAGGCACGATTTTGCTGTCAATTCCAGTAGTTTTCATTCGACTAAAATTGTGCCACGATTTACTATAATCGGGACACGATTTTGAGGAGCGCCAATTTGAAATTTGAATTTTGCACATAATCGGGGCACGGTTTAAGGACTCGTGACACGATTTTAGTGAGACATAATTAAAATCTATAAAAGCCAGACATGTTTATGAGGCAAGGGTTCGAAATTTTGGAGAGAAAGTGGCATTTTTGGAGTTGAAGATCTAGAGAACTGGTAGGAGACCATCAAAACTCATAGTCAGTCATCCAATTAATGTAATGAATCCGTTTTTGTTATTAGTTTTTTATGCTTTAACCATGAGTAACTATATCCATTGTGATTAGGTCATAAATGATTCTGTTCTATCTTTTTGGCCATGTAATCTTTAAACTCTACATCTATTATAATTGAAATTCTAGTTTATTCAGTATAAATTGTGTTTAATGCTTTTATGTTCTGATCAAATATAAATTGAAGTAAGAGATTATATGATTGTTGACACCAGCTTATAGCTTATATCTATTTATATTGTTCAACTTAACGGACAATCTAGAGATAGAAAGTTGTTAAGTTGTGATTCCTGAATTAACGAACATTAAAATCTTTGTTGATTATAGGTTCACCTAAGGGATTAGGGAATTATAATTAGAAAAGAGGGCTCTAAGTCAACGAATTGACCTGAGCTATTTTGTGAATTACCATAAACTAGAGGAACAATTATACGATTTAGGTTCAGATTACCAACTAGTGATGATCAAATGATTCGAAAGATCTGGTCCCTTCTCTTAAATTTCTTACAATAACAATTTCCTTTCTGCTATTTATTTTAATTTGCAAACCAAACCAATTGCCTCAGTGCACCCCCATTTAATTACATCCTGAATATTGATGAAATTGCTACGAAGAAATTAGAATAGTCCATGTAGATACAAATTTAATTATTACTTCAATATAAATTAGTACACTTGCTAAAATTGTATCAGACTTTTCAACATGTATATTTTTAAAAACTTAAAGTGAAGTATTGAGATGTGATTTGAAAAACTTATACTTAAACTTTGATTCTAAAATTGTTGTTAACGGTTTTAATAGCTCTATCATAAATTTATCTAAGTGTGGGGCCTTATTTAGGAGTGTAGAAAATTCTAAATTTTAAAATCAAATTTTCCGTTAAATTTATAAGACAATAGATCAATACGGTTGCTTATTTATTAGCAAGAGCGTCTATATATCTTGGTGTTTTTTTTAAAGATATACTATATCTTTGTCTTTGTTATTATCGTTTGAATTATGTTCCTCCTTTCACATATTTCTATTCAAAATGCTTTAAGTATTTTTGGATCGGATCTCCTCAATTGTAAAAAAAAAAAAAGCTTGAAAGGGGCATGTGAATGATTTCACCATTAAAATTTATTGGATTCTATAACTTGTAAAAATTCTAAATAGAACCACAAATCATCTACATAACCCTTTTATATTTTTTTTTTCACAATCTAAAAATAACTTAAAACATTTCAATAAAAATGTCAATAAATTGCGAAACATAGATAATTAGAAATGATCACGACAAGACTATCACCTAAAAGAAAAAATGAGGACAAGGCCCTCCTAATTAGTTAAGGTTGTCCTTTTCATTCTATACTACGGCTGGGAATAATTAATTACAAATATCTATTATTTTCTTAGAAGACTTCAAAGATCAAAATACATTATTAAATAATGAAAGTAATCGTATCCTATTTTTTTAGGGGTTTACATTTTTTTTATAAAAACAAATTGATTGAGTACATATTCAGCATTGTTAAAAATGTAAAAATTGAATATGCAAACAAACTTACAATAATCAAGTTAATAACATACAACGACAAAATATTATAAATAATATGATAAAAAAGTGACAATAATACTCGTGTCTTTGGATCTGTAACGTTGACGTTCAAATCATTGATTGAATGTGTAATTAACTGAAGCTGATTTTTCAATAAAAATTAAACGAGCATCACAATAAGACGAGAAATCAAACATCACAAAATAATAATTAATTTTATGCAAATAGTGGATTTTAAAATTAAGGCGATGTCCTCTAAAAAACAAATGAAGGCGCTGCCAAGACACAACTTGACATTAATCCTTATTATGAAAGTAACTAAAAAAAAATGATCCCTTAAGATAGACACATGATCTTAAAAGTATATAACTTAAACTTTGTTTGGAGTTGGACGATCACTTTTGATAGCTGCCCTAGTGAGACCGCAAAAGTACATGTGTACTGCGTGTAAACAGTGAATTTTAAATTGCTATTCGTATTTTTTATTTCTTTTGTCAAGTTGAATAACTCAGCAAATGATATTATATACGTAGAGAGTAAAAGAATATATCAAGTTGGATTTGATTCCTTGTCAAAAAAAAAGTTGGATTTGATTCATATTATCACAAAATATCCAAACATATTGACCCTATAGCAGCATAAGCTGCCCGTGATTTACAGGTAGCCGGGAATGGTGATTATAGCAAAACGATTTTTTAAGTCAACCTAATCAAGGATAACTATATCTTTGTATAACTTTTTTTTGGACAGAACGTATCTTCGTATATCTTGTGTTATATATATGTTTTCCAACTGAATAATAAAACAATAACTTAAAAAAAAATAAAAAGTCGGTTATTTTTTATTTTTAAGTCACGACAAAAATCATAATTATTTCTTGAGAAAAAAAAAGTGTGTAACATATGACATGAATGAATTTGTTTGTTGGAATGAATTGTTTGTTGGATTGAATAGAAAAAGAAAAGGAGGGGGGTGTTGACTTAATCAAAATATTAAGAGGTGAACATGGCCACGCAACCCCAAAGTATATGGTTCTTGTACTTTGTATGACACGTCACATACACAACACAACAACAACAAGTGGCCCTTCCACTTCGCTACCTTTCTCTCTTCTCATCCGTACACTTCTTCACTTTTGTCTTTATAAAACTAAACAAACTGTCTTTCTTTTCTCTCATCCCCTAATTTCCCATCTTCACATCTTACACCCTTCAGCATCATCATCATCACCATCAATCTCTTTTCCTTTCAATTATGCTCCCAATTTCTATTATATCAATCAAGCTTCAAATTGAGTGAAACAAAAAGGGAGAGAAAAAAAGGTGGCCATCATATACTATATATATTTTAAAGAAAAATGATGTACGAACAGCAACGGTTACAACAAACACCGGTGAAGAGCAAATATAATAATTCTAATTCCATAGAACAGCAACGGTTACAACAAACACCGGTGAAGAGCAAATATAATAATTCTAATTCCATAGAACAGCAACGGTTACAACAAACACCGGTGAAGAGCAAATATAATAATTCTAATTCCATAGAACAGCAACGGTTACAACAAACACCGGTGAAGAGCAAATATAATAATTCTAATTCCATAGAAGAGGAAGAGAGGCTTGAAATTGTTGACTTGAGTGGCATGTCATTGGAGTCTCTTCCCAATCCTTCTCTTAATTTAGCTACCATTTGTAAGTTGGATCTCTCCAACAACAATCTTCAGGTGATTTATATATTCTTTTTTTCCTTTTCTTCAGTCCATCCATGTATTTTAGAATAAAATATGAGTAATCTTAGTAGGATTTAATTGTTATGCTTTTTCATTGTATAAATTCAATCATTCACATTCATTGGAATATTATAAATATTTGAATTTAATCATGTCTATTGTAAAAGTCAAATTAATGATAATGTATGATTAGTTGACAATGTAAAAAAAATTGTACTAAATTTTTTGTTATTAAAAATAATAGTTGATTTTTGACAAAAAAGTATATAAATGAGATGTATTTTATAAATATTTACCTAAATAGAAGAGAAAATTGTTAATATTTGCTTATATTTCATTCTAAAAAATATGAGTTAATTTTTCTTATAATTAATTTCAGACGGAGTATATGGGAGAAGTTACTTTACTTAGCTTACTTAGCTAGTAGCAACCAGCAGCTAAATATCATGTCTATATAATTTAGTTTTTTATTGGTATGATGTAATTTACTCTTTGTCTATAGTTTTATACGAGTAGTTTTTTTTACTAACTATAGTTTTATAGCTGTTATTTAATACTACGTCTTTAATAAACAAATATGGATGCTGACCAAACGACTTACCATTTTGTCTTGACAAAAACTACTAACAATTTGTCTGCATACATATTTTGGAGTAATATTCATTTCATATAGTAATTTCTTCTCTCTTTAATTTAATTTTGTGACAGAATATTCCGGAGTCGTTAACAGCGAGACTGCTGAACATGGTGGTGTTGGACGTGCACTCAAACCAGCTTAGGTCCCTCCCAAACTCCATTGGCTGCCTCTCTAGGCTCAAGCTTTTGAATGTCTCCGGCAACCTCATCCAAAACCTTCCCAAAACAATTGAGAATTGCAGGTTATATATTCATCTTTAATTTCTCTTCTTTTTTTTAGTGATAAAATTAAATAATCATATTTGAATGAGTGTCTAGGATATTTAAGCTTCTTTTTATGTTCACCCAAATTGAAGCCTTCTCACCCAAAAATGCAATTGTAGCACCTATCACATTTGAAATTAGACACAAAAAAACCTAACGACATCCTTTGAAATACAATTGGATGTGTGTCGTGTCAGAACGAAGAAGAGAAAAAAAATATATAAAAGCAAGAAGCCATTTTATTTATTTTTGGTCAAAAGCAAGAAACCATTTATACATGAAGTATGTTGGATTTTGGTATGATTCTGTCATCACCTCTAGCTTGTTAACAGCACAGTGTGAACATCCATTTTAATGTGCTCTATTTTTGTTTTTGTTTTTTTTTGCGTGTTTCTTAATGTATAGTATATTTTCTTTTTCTCTGGTGACACTATGATATGACTATAAAATCAGTAAATCCCACATCATGATCAGATTCGAAAGCTTAACAAGTCATAAAATATTAAATAGGTTTATTAGTATGACGGGGGAATGATTTTAAAGATTTTTTTTTCTCTTTGGTGACAAGATTTTAAAGATATAGTTGTTGATCAAAATTAAGTGGTCTGTTTTTTAAGCGCAAAAGAAAATTCTTACCGGTCTCTTTGTAAACATATTTGGTTATTAAAGTACTTTGGATTTAGTTTTCACATGACAGAAAAACTATGAGTAATCTTAATAGGATTTAATTTTTATTCATTTTCATTGTACAAATTCAATCAATCACATTCATTGGATTATTTATAAGGATTTGTCTAACATGTGCAATATTGCACACTTTAAAGGAACTAAAAGTGACAATTTTTTTATTAAAAAATTATACATTTAATGTATAATGCACAAGTTCCAAAAATAGACTTACTATTTTAAACTTCTTAACATGTACTACGAATTTACACATGATAAAAAAAATATACATTTGAACATGATGTGCTTCTTAATATGCTTCTTATGAGAATATCCATCATTTATAATATTTGAATTTAATCATGTCTATTGTAAAAGTCAAATAAATGATCATGTAACTGTCAAGAAAATGTACATAAGTTAAATTCTTATTTTGTATGGTGGCGCAAGAAGAAAGATGGATATCCTCATAAGAAGCATATTCCTTGTCAGATACTATATTATTTCATTCAATACACGTGTTTCATATGTATACTTTTATTAATTTATATTGAAATGAAATTGAATGATAGGGTGGAGGAGTAATAATAATTTTGAAGGCTCCATTTTGTCCTGGGTCATATGATCATACTAGTATAGTAACCTTTGACTTTGTAATCAGAAAAATTATTTGAAATCGGTGAAAACTCCATAATTCCGGAGTTTGGTTGGATACATATTTATCATTTAATTATTTCGTGTCATATTATTTTTATATTTAATTATTTTAACTATAATAAATTTAAATTTGGAACTAATTTTTCCTACATAGTATATGTATTTAATCAAACTTCATACTATCAAATAATTCTTCTTTTAAATTTTGAATATAATGTAGCAATTGTACTCTACTCTGTTTGTAAACTTATTGGATTTTTTTCCGAGAAAGTACAGTTTTTGGATTGAAGAAAGAGAAAGTCCAAATATATATTTCATTTAGACTCACCTTTTATATTTGTGATCTTTTCGCATAAGACATTCTTTAAACTTTAACATGCTTTAATGACTTTTTTATAGAGGTACCCCTAAAAATATAATTTGTAAATAAAAATTTGTTTGCTTCAACCATATGTCTCAATATCGATGAAAATTGTAAGGGGGTCTTATACTACGATACAAATGGAGTATATATGTATAACTTTGATTCTGCGACTCTTCATCAAATTGAACAGTTAAACTGATGTATAGAATTAAAAGCCTTAGAAAATATTTTAAATACACTTTTGATTCTACTTTTTTTTTTTCATTCAAGATTTTGCCCCATTCTTTAAATTTGTAATTTTGATCCTCTAAAATTTTAAATTATGCAATTTAGATCCTCCATCAATCTTGTCATCCAACATTTAACGGAAATTATGAGGTGGGTGTTAAGTATTAACATGGCAAGAACATGTAGATATGACGTGTAAGTAAACAAACACTTTGTAGCCATATCACTCCCACGTGTCTTTGTCATGCTTGCACTTAGCGGCCACCTAAGCATCTATGTTAAATTTTGGTCGTCAAAATTGACGGAGAGATCAAAAATTTCTAATTTGAAAAATTAGAAGATCAAAATTGAAGATTTAGAAAATTGAGAATAATAGGAAAACTAAAAGTCAATTTAAGCTAAAAAAAAATTGAAAGTGAGACTCCCACGTGTCGTGTCTCTACATTTTTTTATTTTGATTTTGTTTCAAAATTATTCATATTTTAAGAACTTGAGACGCCCCTTTCTACCAATAATAATAATAATAATAATAATTAAGACTCTCTTAATAACTTTTGTCAATTGCACATTTTTAAACTCCTTGAATATTTTTTTTTGTCAGTTGCACTCTTATTGGTTTCAAAATTATTATGATTTTAATTAACATGTGTATTCCATGAAATTTGACTCCACAGAGCCTTAGAAGATTTGAATCTAAATTTCAACAAATTGAGCCAGCTACCAGACACAATAGGGTTTGAGCTAATAAACCTAAAGAAATTATCAGTCAACTCTAACAAGCTGATCTTCCTTCCACGCTCCACATCTCACCTCACATCTCTAAAGGTTTTAGATGCAAGACTTAACTGTCTTAGGTCTCTCCCAGAGGACCTTGAGAATCTCATCAACCTTGAAATCCTAAACGTGAGTCAGAACTTTCAATATTTGGATTCTATTCCATACTCTGTAGGACTTCTCTTGTCCCTCATTGAACTTGATGTTAGCTACAATAAGATCAAGTCCTTGCCTGATTCCATTGGTTGCCTCAACAAGCTTCAAAAGTTGAGTGTAGAAGGTAACCCTCTGACTTCACCACCACCAGAAGTGGTAGAGAGGGGATTGCATGTAGTGAAGGAGTACTTGTGCAACAAGATGAATGCTGGTCATCAAAGCCCAACAAAGAAGAAGTCTTGGGTTGGAAGGTTGGTGAAGTATGGAACATTCAATGTCAGAAGTGGAGCTCGTGAAGAACATGAGGCTTTCATCCTCCCTGAGTATAATCGATCAATCGATGGACTTGCTTCTCCCCGTCATATGGGGATGTTTTCACCTCGTCGCCTCTTCTCTCCTCGTAATTACTTCAGCAACTGAGGAAAATTTATTTTTTTTGAGACCTTTCCTAATGTACTTGTTTCATTAGCTGGGTTGCATGCACTTTTCTTTTTTCCATTTTTTGGGATTGGCTAGGTTGAACTTTGGTTATTTTGTTACCAAGAAACAAAAATGAGGTTATGGGTTTCTTTTTATAGTAAGGTTTGTGGCTTTTGAAACTTTGGAAGCCTATTTCACTTCATGGATTGAAAGAATATTTTTTGGTGGAAAGATTGATAGAATCTATATATGAGGCATAGTATAAACTTCATGCCTTTGGCTATGATATGTAAATAAGCTTCTCATGCCTTTTTTTTACAGGAACTTCATGCCTTTGTCTTGTTGAAAATTATGGCATAGTATATCTATGTGCCCCTGCCGTTTTGTGAAAGGGTGTGGTCTAAAAATTCGTCAGCACCAAATGGTGACATAGGAAAAACTTGGAGTAGCCTTTTGTTTTTTTAGGAAGAAATAGCCTGTCTTTTGCTTTTATGAAATATGATCATTAAGACCGACATTAATGTGTCTGTCCTTCCCATTTTTATCAATAAAAAAAAAGATGGTGAGAGAAAGATATAATGCGCAAGATTAGTTTATGATAAATCTTTAGCCATAAAATTCATTTTCATAATCGCTCCTATTCAAATTTGAGGATTAAACTCCTTAAAAAAAATTGAGGATTAAACATCCAACACTAGATTGATTCAATTGGTAATGGATTTAGATCCCTTAAGCAAATGATCAGGGGTTCAATTCTTAACTATTGTGTATGGAAAAAAAAAATTCAGTTTGGAGGGGAGAACTCATCTTGTTTGGCCATAAATTCTCATACGGATATTAGTCTTCGCTAACGACGGTGAAAATTTTGTACCAATAAGACGTTTTACCAATTAAAAAAAGATTAAACAAATGTATTAATAGATTGGATATATGTTGTAATGTTAATAAAAAAATACATAAACTAACTAATATAAAGTCACCCAAGCAAGACTATGATCAATCTCTTTGGCTTATCTCCTATTGAATCTAATATGGAAGCTCACAAAATTTGTAGATGGAATATATCAATAATCACTGATAATGGCACCCCATCCCCCTATGGAAGAACGGACTGTCCACAATCCATGCACTTTTTGATATGTAAAGGCTTTTTAGGGTTGGAAAACTTTCCTGCAGGCTAACTTGCAACACTTGGTCTAAAAATGGATCGTATATAATGTTATAAAAACCATTACATGTGGACAAAATTTGCTTAAGTAGGAAATTCATTTAGCGATTTCAAAATTGAGATTCTTATTTTGCATAGACAAGGAAATTTGCAAAAACTTACAAACCCATGAAAACTGTACGATCACACAATAATATGGACATAAAGTATAAATTGTAGAAATAAAAGGGAAATAGATAGAAAATGTGGTTGTCTCACAATAAGCGCTTCTTTAACATCAATTGCTTGATGCCTAAACCACTTGTCAAGGTGGCATATATGGCACATATAACACAATATCCTCCTTCTTCTTTATTTTGTTCAAGAGGAATTCCATGAATTTGAGACATAATGAAATCTATAACTAACAATCTCTACCTTGTTCTCGTTTACCCTCTTAATTTTTTTTCCTCTTCTTTCTCTACAATTTTTTCCTTTCCTAATAACTCATCTTTTTCTTCCTATTCCTCTCTTTTCCCTCAACAATAAATTTTTCTAATTAATAATTTTCTCCGACGCCCTTTCACTTATGGTACAATGTCATGCTCCTTGGGATTGGTTTTGAACATTGGTTATGTTTATGCCTCTTTGTTGATCAGTAATTGATGTAGGGGGGTTTTTATAGTATTTTTAATATTTCAGTTTGTTATTTTATTTGTTTTATTTTAGTTTGTTATTTTTTTTGTTTTATTTCAGTTTGTTATTTTTCGGCCCATTAGGGGTTTGTTATTTCCCTATTTAAGCTTAACAGTTGTAGCCTAAAAGGAAACTTTTATTCAATCAATAATATTTTAGAGAGTTTTTCTCAATTTCAGGTGGATTCCGGAACCCTATTTTCATAAGTTTGTTGCTTGCAAACTTGTTTTTTTTCAACCTAGGTTTAGCGCTTGCTAGCCTACGCTTCCGACTGCATCAGTTGGTATCAGAGCAGGATTCTCCTGTTCTTTTCCTAACGTGATCAGCCATGGGAGATCAAGCTGTTACGAAGGCAGACTTTGACGCTTTGGCCGCGACGGTCAAGGCGTTAACAGATCAGATGGCGGTGTTGACAACTAGAGTCGATGGCATCACCAACAACAACAACAAAAACAATCCGAACAGGAGAGGTGGACCAATTAGGGTTCCACATGGTGGAAACAATCAAATTATTAGGGATTCAAGTCCTTCAGAAGTGGAGGAGACTGATAGTTTGAGATCAAGGGGCATTAGGTTTCCTGATCGTGATAATGAAAGCTTGGCTACAATTTTCACTCCTCCTCGATCAGCTACTGTGCCAGAGCCGCCTCATGTGGATGATATTCCGCGTCAGTTTCAGCAGGATGTTCATGTGCAGGGCTATACGGAAGAACAGACAAAGGAAGCCTTTGATGTTGCGAGAAATAGCATTGAGCTTCTTCCTACTGTGTTATCATCTTCACCGCAACAGGATGTTTTGCAGGATGATTTGACCGCCAAACTTGTACAACAGTGTCGTCGCTCCCAAATAGGGAAGCAAAGTAAGAGTACAAAAAAAATAATCGACCTTCTTAACAGATTCGAAAGGACTGCAGGTATGGAAGAAACCAGTGTCATTCTTGATGATGATCCTGTCATGCCTAATAAGATGCTTGGAAGAAGCACTTCTTTGGTCATCCCTCAAGAGTTTCTGTGTCCAATAACACTTGAAATTATGTCTGATCCTGTTATTATTGCAAGTGGCCAGACATATGAAAGGGAAAGCATAGAGAAGTGGTTCAAGTCCAATCATAAAGCCTGCCCAAAGACAAGGCAGCCTTTGGCACATCTTCAGTTAGCGCCAAATTGTGCCTTAAGAAATTCAATCGCTGAATGGTGTGAGAACAACAACTTCAAACATCCAAAAATCTACACTTCATGTCAAGAACCCACTCCAACTGAAAACCAAGAAGAAATTCCATCTTTGGTTGAAATCCTATCGTCGATCAACTTAGAACATCAAAGAAAGGCGGTTGAGAGAATCAGCATGTTATCAAAAGGGAATTCAGAGAACATAATTTTAATCGTTGAAAACGGAGGAATAGCACCATTAGTACAAATCTTGTCATATCCAGATTCAAAAATAAAAGAACATGTTGTTACAACACTTTTGAACTTATCGATTGATGAAGCTAACAGAAAACTTATATCAAAAGAAGGTGTTATCACTGCTAAAATAGAAGTGTTGGAAAATGGAAGTATTCTGGCTAAAGAAAACTCTGCAGCAGCTTTATTTAGCTTATCAATGATTGGTGAAAATAAAGAGGTTGTAGGAATGTCAAATGGGATTCTAGCTTTGGTAAATTTATTACAAAGTGGAACAGTTAGAGGGAAAAAAGATGTTGCAACAACACTTTTTAGCTTATCATTAAACCATGCAGATAAAGAGAGAGCTATAAGAGCTGGAATTGTTACAGCTTTACTTCAATTGTTAAAGGACAGAAACTTGGGAATGATTGATGAAGCACTTTCTATTTTGTTGCTACTTGTGTTGACTCCTGAAGGGAGGCATGAGGTTTGGCGCGGTGATTTTTGGATATCAAGCTATTTATTAGCGTTGACTCACAATTTTAAGTTCACCACCGATCTTTTATTTTTCCGAGGAAAAGGGAGAAAGTTCGAAAAACCCTATTTTTGAGAGATCAAGGTCCGAGGGTTGGTTACGCAAAGGGAAGGTGTTAGCACCCTAAACGTCTATAGTACTCTATAGGAACCTCTTGCTTATTTTTATCTTTATGCTAAATTGATTATTTGTTTGTAAATAAATGCTTAAGTGTAAAAGGACTAAAGTGATAAGAATAAAAAGAAAGAAAAATGTTTTTGTTATTTTTATTAATTTGGAAAGACAAAGTCTTTTGCCTACATACCCGAATGGGATCAAAATCATGTAGTTCGGGGTAAAAAGCCGAGTGATTGGTTTTGATTGATTTTAAAGTTTGAAAAATGTTTTGAGAAAGATAAAGGGGCCGTAAAGGCGTAGAAGAATAAAATGTGAGTTTGATTGATTTTAAATTGAAAAAGGTTTGATTGATTAAAAGTTGATTGAAATTTGATTAAGAAAATAAAGACAAAGATTGATATTTTTTGAAATTTTGATTATAAAATGTTTTTGGATTTTGACTTTTTTTGAGAAAGATTTTGATTAAGTCCTAAGATCCAGAGACTAAATTATGCTGAGGTAGTCTGAAGCGTGCCGGATCCCTCAAAATGACGTTGAATCAAGTGAGGGTCCTTTTCCTCGGATACGGTCAAAATTACATTATCGTCCTCGGCATAAAGCATAAAAATAAATGTGAGTGTCGGTGCAGATTCTCATTTATATTTATTACATTGGACCTAGATACATTCTAATGGCAATAAAATAAATGACAAAAATAATAAAATTGCATTAAAGTAAATATGCTAAAAAGAAATAAAAAAATGCATGAAATGCAAAACAATAAATAAATATGGTGCATAAAATAAATAAAGAAAATAAAAATGCAAGCCATAAAATAAATATGATGCTGAAAGTAAAATAAAGAAAATAAAAATGTAAGACATAAAACAAATATGATGCTAAAAATAAAAATATGCAAGACATAAAATAAATATGATGCATAAAATAATAAGAAGGAAAATAAAATGCAAGACATAAAATAAATATGGTACTGGAAAATAAAGATGCAAGGCATAAAAATAAATATGGAGCTGGAAAATAAATAAAGAAAATAAAATGCAAGACATAAAATTAAATATGAGGCATAAAATAAAAATGCAAGACATAAAATAAATATGGTGCATAAAATAATAAAAAAAATAAAAATAAAAATGCATGGGGTACTGGAAATTAAAGACAATAAATAAAATGCATGAAAAATAAAAAAATAAAAAAACGCAAGAAAATGAAATAAAATAAAAAAAAGAATAGAGAAGAAGAAGAGGGGGTGCAGAAATGAAAAGGGGGTGTGTGAAAAGGAAGCAGAAAAGAAGATCAGGGAAAGAAAGAATGGGCCGAGCAGAAAAATCCAACGGGCTTGGGAGGAAAAAGAACCGGACCGGTTCAGTTTGAGTAAACCAGACCGGTCCGTGCCTATATAAAGCCAAGAGACCGGTTTTTTACCATTTGCTCACAAACTTTCTCTCTCTTCATCTCTTCTCTTCCTCCTTCTCTCTAAATCCAGTTCCGGCCAGAAAAGAAATCCGGCGCGGCGGCCGCCGGCGGCGCCACCGCGCCGGAGAAGAAAACTCTCCTCTTTTAAAAACTTTTTATATTTCTAAACATCCTTTTTTACTCTAAACACGAAAATCAAACTATTTTTTCCAAATTTTTTTTTGAAGAGTGTAGATCTGAGTTTTAAGCGCACGGTTTGAAAACTACCTCGTCCTTTTTTAGAAAATCTTCTGGGTTTCGCGATGAACTGGCTTCGGACTCGGTTGGGCTGGTCTTGTTTCTGTTGTTTTCGTGTGGGTTTTGGGGTTTAGATCGGTGCCGGTTTTGTGACGTGATGGATTTGGGTTTATGGTTTTGGTTGGTACCGTTTGTGAAATAGTTGGCTGGGTTTGCCTTTTGTGTTGATTTTGTGGATTACTTGTTTGTTTGGGCTCGAACCGCGTTTGATTGGTGATTCTATGATTGATGTTCTACACGTTTTTTTTGATTTTTTTTTGTATGGTGGCCGGAATTGGATTGTTGGTGGTTTATGGTGTTTGTGTGGTGGTGCTATGGGTGGCTCTGCCACTGACTCAGATTGTACTATTTCTGACTCGGGTACTGTGTGTACTGTACTGACTCTGACCCAAAGTACTGTGCATTTAATGCTATATATAGTAAAAGTTAGGGTAAAAATGAAAATGACAAAAATGCCCCTTTGGGCCTTGGACAGAAATGGACTGAAATTGGACTAAAAAAAAACTAAAATAAAAACAGTAAAATAAAATAAAATAAAAACGAAAATGAAAAGAAAAAAACTAATAAAAGAGATTAAAAAAGGAATAAACAAAAAAGAAAATAAAAAAAGAAATAAATAAAATAAATAATAATAATAATAATAATAATAATAATAATAATAATAATAATAATAATAATAATAATAATAATAAAATGAAAACGGTCGCCTTCGGAACAAAAAAATGAGGTATTTTAAAATACCTCCCTGCCGAAATTTTGTCTGAAAGGACGAAAATTTCTGGCTTAAAAGACGAGAGAAACTAATTGAACACGGGTCAAAAATGGGGTATGACAAGGTTGAACAATCATCATCTTCGACAACTAGTATGTCTGCACAATCAATGGTTCTGCACCTAAACAATCTCAGATGTTTCGATCCCGGTGGGTCGTTATCCCTCGAGCTTGACGCAACTCATATTTCACGTTACAGGTTCACACTGATGGCTTTGGTAGCCACGATGCCATCACTGTAACCAGGGTTAAATCCGCCTCCAAAACCACCTGATACGGTTGTCGAGCTTTTTCTTACTATCAGAACCAAGTGTTTTGGCCCTTCTCCACAAGTTAGTAGCAGGTTAGCGGGAGATAATTATGTACTTAATTATGTGACTCTTTTGTTAATGGTTTTGTACCTGGATGGATTGAAATCTTGTCCTTACATTATGCTTATTGGTACCACCACTAATCATCCTAATAGCATTGATCCAACATTGAGAAGGGTTGGTAAATTTGACAAAGAAATTTATTTTGTTACTAAGGTTGTTGAGCTTAAGGCACTGTCAGAAGAAGTTGCCAAACTCATGAACCATAATGAGAGATTAGCTGCTGAGCTAGCTGCATCCAAGAATTCACCTACCCCACGTAGGACTAGTGGAACAACTAAAAATGGGATCATAGCAACTGCTATATTTTTCAATACCAAACCATCTTTGCATTTCATTCAATGGGATCCAGGAGGGTGTTATCTTGTTCATTGAAAGAGTCAACATGCATGAGAAGCTCTTTATTTAATCAGCATGCTACTACATTTCTTCAATGGGATCCAGGAGGGTGGTCTTTTGTTCCTTGGAGGAGTCAACATGCTTGTGAAGCTCTTTATTAGAATGAGAACTCGGGGTCGAGTTCTTCAGAAGTGGAGGAGACTGATGTATGAGGGTTTTTATAGTATTTTTAATATTTCAGTTTGTTATTTTATTTGTTTTATTTTAGTTTGTTATTTTTTTGTTTTATTTCAGTTTGTTATTTTTCAGCTCATTAGGGGTTTGTTATTTCCCTATTTAAGCTTAACAGTTGTAACCTAAGAGGCAACTTTTATTCAATCAATAATATGTTAGAGAGTTTTTCTCAATTTTTGGTGGATTCCGGAACCCTATTTTCACAAGTTTGTCGCTTGCAAACTTGTTTTTTTTTCAACATAGGTTTAGCGCTTGCTAACCTACGCTTCCGACTGCGTAATTTTTTTGACATTTGTCCATTCTAAAATTCAATAGTATTATGAATTGAAGCGTCAATTCTTTTCTGGTTGAAAATGAATACTTGCATAAACTGAATTAGAATATCCTCTAATTTTAAAATTCTATCGGGTTCAAGAGAATGTTGATTGTATTGTTGATAATGATGTGCCCAGGTTGTTTGGCATTGCTCTTGCATAATAATAGCTATTTTCTCCCATGATCAAACCATGTTTTATGCATGTATTGGAGATGAAGAAGAACTATCTAACAAGAACTCTAAATAAAAGATTTAGGTACGAGAGGGATTAGAATATAAATAAGGATTATGTTTAATATAGATAAACTGTACAATTACTTAAAACAACACATGTTATTGCTATGCTTTAATATCTAGACGTAAGTCCCCAACAACTTTTTTATGAAGTTATGAAGTTATCAAAGTTAAATATTTTATTTATCGTATCAATACGGGCTTGAGTGATATTTCATCCGAACTTAGGTACAATTCTTTAGGTGTTTTTCGTATGATTTTTAACTAAATTCACAGGATTTCATCAAATTCATAATTTTCTCAAAGTTTGTTCCATCCAACAAAGGTGTATTTTTAGTTAAGAACCATATGAAAAGCACCTAAAGAATTGTACCTAAGTTTTGTCCTAAAGACAATTCTAAGTAGAGATTGTTGGTTGATTTGTTTAAAAGTTCACAAACGTAAGCAATAGTAAAAGTCATGGAAATAACAGTGAGAGAGAATTGTTTGGATTAGATTCATTAACCACTTTCTTTAACACAAAATATCATCACCCGTCACCATTCAAACATTATTAATTCCTTAATAACAAAGAGAAATCAATTGTCTTGCTTTAACGTCGATTTCTTAGACGGTTAATCCAAGACGATACCAATAACAACCAACAATATGTGTGACCATTAAACCTAAATTCATTCAGTTTAGATGCAAATGATTATACTAGATCAAGATCTAAAAAGTATTTTCCAACAACATTTTAAATCGTAAAATCATGTTTTAATTCGCCAAGAGATAACAAGTATTAAGAGCATGGATAACCATTGATACTTATGAATAACTGGGACATATGTAACACCATGATCAAAAGAGATACATGAGTTTATGAAGGATTACACCTAATTCCAACAAAGAGAGTTTAGCAACTCATGGTAGCTTTAAAAATCAAGAAGAAGAAGAAGAAGAGATTAGACGACGAAGATGATTCATCGACCGTCTCTACCTTTTCTCTCCTCCTTCTCAATCGCCCTGCCTCTCTACATCAGGCTCTTAACTCATGAGAACCACCACCACCACAAAAAAATGACAGTAAATATTAATTTTACATCATTACATTTTAAATATAAATTAATTATTTATTAAATCTGTTTTAGATGATGGGAGTATGGGACACACCGCTTATACACTTTCCTTCTTGTTTTGATAGTGGGACCCTTCGTAAAAGAGAAGAGATGGAGTATATGTAGATATACCTATTAGCCACCATTTATTTTCTTCTTTCAAGGCGGGTACTTAATATGCCGAGCCCATATTAAGTAAAGCACCTCTCATTGGAGATGTTGTAAGGACATACTATCCTAAAACTCAATCATTAGACCTAAGAGAAAACATTAGGCCCACAACAAAGACACTTCGCATAAGTAGTCACGGCAACAAATGGATAAGAACTCTTTATTTAAGACTTCAATAGTAGCAAACTCAAAGTTTGAAACTACAATAAATAAAGATAAATACCTCATGTATACAATAATAGGATAAACCCACTCATTCTACCCCTCACCAAACCATGTCACATCATATCTTACTTTGACATCAAAATATCTTTGCGTGTATAAATGGAAGTAGGTCAGTCAATAGGAGTCTATAACTTAGTCTTCGTTACACTATAAGAAGTAATTTTTTTAGGAAAACACCCTAAATTCATCGGAAACGGTGTTTTTCGACGAAACTACACATAGGAAATTTTCAATCTATTCCTACGTGTTTTCGAAGAATTTCCTAGGAATCTTCTGTCAAAAGTTTTCCTAGGAATTTCCGACGAAAATTCTGCAGGAAAACTTTCCTGCAGACTGCTGTGTCTGACAGGTGTTTTCCGAGGAAAATTTATTAATATTTTAATGGTTAGTTTCAGACGAATTTCCGAGGAAAATTTATTAATATTTTAATGGTTAGTTTCCGAGGAATTTCCGAGGAAATTAATTAATTATTTTTTAAAAAAATTAAATTTTGGAATTATAAAATTGCGCCAAAAAAATTTTAAATATTTTTAAAATTGTTTCCGAGGAAAATAATTAATTTTTTAAAAAAAATTAAATTTTCGAATTTCAAATTTGCGCCAAAAAAATTTGAAAATTTTTAAAAATTGTTTCCGAGGAAAATAATTAATTTTTTTAAAAAAATTCAATTTCAAAATTTCAAAAATTGCGGCAAAATTTGAATTTTGAAAAATTGCGCCAAAAAATTTGAATTTTTTTTTAAAAAATTTGCGCGAAATTCAAATTTTAAAAAAAAATTCGAAAAAATATATATTAAAAAATGATTTTTAAAAAAGAAATATATGTAGTAAAAGTGTTTTGAATAAAAACAAATGTAGGAATGAAATTATTTTTGAAAGAAATAAATAGATTTTATTGTTGAAGAAGATAAAAATTTGTGTTAATGAAGATGAAAAATTGTTGTGGAAGAGTTGTTGAAAAAGGAAGAAGAAGAAGAAGAAATTAGGAAGAAGAAAATTAATGTTAAAAAAATTATAAGAGATTATTATTGAAGAAATTGGTGTTAATGAAGATGGAAAATTGTTGTGGATAAGTTGTTGAAAAAAGAAGAAGAAGAAGAAGAAGAAGAAGAAGAAGAAGAAGAGAATAGGAAGAAGAAAAGAAGATGAGAATAGGAAGAATGATAAGAGATTATTGTTGAAGAAGATAAAAAGTTATATGTGTTTAGAAATTGTTGAAGAAGATGAAGAAGAAAATATAGAGATGGATGAATATTTGTTTGAGTAGAGATGAATGAATGAATGATAAAATGTATAGTAAAATGTGTTATTTACGGAGAAAAAATTCTGTCACGTTTTCCGAGGAATTTCCATTCCTAGGAAACCTTCCCACTAAAAATTTCAAATTTTCGTTTCCCTCTTCTCCAATTTTCATTTCCCACTTAATTCCTAGGAAAAGATGTTATTTTAAAAAAAAAACAATTATTTTAAAAAATCGATTATTTTTGAAAAATTTGAAAAAAATACATTATAAATATTTTATTTGGTCTTGTCTAAAATTTTTTTTTTGGTTAAATTAAATAAAATAAAAATAATGATTTGAGTACACAACGACAATATTCATAAATTTACAAAACAAAAACATAAATTACTCGCTATCAACATCCCCCTCCTCGTCCTCGTCCTCGTCCTCATCATTATCATCATCGTCGTCATGTATTTGATGAGGTGTCGGTGAAAATTGACTCGATGCAGGCGACGATGAATCAGATGTCTTTCTACTCTTTCTCCCACCCATAAACTTCTTTGTCATCATCTTTTGGAATTTTTGAAAGACGTTCATTTCTTTCATTAGCTTCTTCTCTGTCTCATCTTTCCTTGCCAACGCCTTATTTTGAGCTTCCAACGCCTGCTTTTGAGATTCCAACAACTCATTTTGATTTTGCAACACCAACTTTTGACTTTGCAACTCCTCGTTCATTCGAGTTATCATTGCTTGCATCTCAGGAGACAACTCTGCAGAACGAGCTGAGCTGGACTCTGCTAGAACAGGAGCACGGAACAAATTTCCATGCACCACGTTGTCGGCTAACGCTCCAAGACCGTATACTCTATCCGGTCTTTGTTGTCCTCCTGCAGCCTTTGCCCATAATTCAATTTTGATGGAGTCGGGAATTTGTTCATGCGATTGAATCTCAGGATTCTGCGCCAAAAACCGTGCTACATACTCGTCATAAGATGCCTGTAAAGAAAAGTAAAGAAAATTAGATAATAATAATTGTTTACAAATAAAGTCAAATAAAAATTATATAATAATAATAAATGAAATTAACATATTTCATATTAGTTAATAACATAATTCTTTAATAATTCACTTTCTTTTTCTAATTAAAATATATTACGAATATTTGCAAATTTACCTGGGTATTGCGTGCTCGAGCATCGACATACTGACCAGTACGCTGGCTGAAATGAGTCTCTCTATGGAGCTCATTTGGATAATGATCTCTCTCAAAGGATTTTGCCTAATTGTACACGAAAAATATATAAGCAATTAGAACATTTGAGTTTATTTAATATATACATGTATAGAAATAGAAATAGTGAAATATTTTTTTACCAGATGTCTAGCATGGGTAGGGACACTGACACATCCTTGTGCGTGGCCATGTCCTCCTATAAGAGATGCTCTGTTCTGCTTGTTAGCTCTGGAACGGTTCTTAAATTTGGGATCTTCTAGCCAATACTTCACCTAGTCTTCCCACGCTTTTTCCCCGATCCACTATGTACGGTAGTTTCCCTTATGTTTTCCATTCCTCCCGTTCATCATATAACAAATCTGATAAGCGTTTGGAAGCTAACTTGTGAAAGAGCTTCTCTACAAGAAGATGGACATCTCTAGACCAGGTACAACGCTCCTGCAATAAACAAAAAAATTATTATAAATTAATATTTTTAAAAATATAGCATGTTATAAAGTAATTACAATTATTTAATATTTAATAAATTGTGTTTACCGAAAAGTATTTAAAAAGTGCCGCCTTGTCGTCTCTAGTAAGATGTTTATAGACGCCCCAACACCTATCTTTCGGGTAAAACATCTGGATGGCTCCTCGAATAAATTCTGCCACTCTCTTAGATGGCTCCAACCTACAAATTTGAAGTGTTATTTAAATTATGCCTTTGAAAAACAAATAAAAATTAAACTTTTAATACTTACGATCCAGGTGTCGGTGTAATCCTAAGTAGCCCATCCGCATAATGCAAGTCTTCGATGTAGCGACGTCGTCCTCGTCGTGGTGCTGCTAGTGCTGCTGATGCTGATGCTGCTGATGCTTGTGGCTCTTCATGTTGGTGCTGCTCGTGCTGTTGAGGCTGATGTTCAATAACATTCATTAAGCCTAAGAAATTTGTATCTTGCATAAATTCGTTCATCAGGTCCGTTGATGATCTTGTGGGAGGAACGGGAGGAACAGGTACGTTAAGGCCTTGTCGGATAGTATATGGGGTGGTATTGAAACCAGGCGAATGTGATGAGAGCGGACTATATTCAGGCATAACAATCCAGGCGTAGTGTTTGTGGGAGGAATGGTCGGGAATGATGTGGGAGGAATAGTTGTGAATGGAGTGGAGTAAGGTGGTGGAGTAGTAGTAGTAGTAGTGGTAGGAATAAGAGTATCAGTCCGTTCATCAATGTTACGGAAGGAAACCCCTGGTAGACGGCGCCATGATCTGGTCTCTTCTGAGGTAATATCTATTATGTTTTGATACTTATTTTTCTTCTTCTTCTTCCCGGTCTCTACAACATGAGCCTTACCCCTATCTTTGTCTTGCTCAGACATCCATGTCATAATACAATAAACAATAATTAACATAATGAATAAAATATTGTCACATTATATATGCAAGATTAAAATAATTCATATGATAAAATCGTACATTAAACATCGTCATAATAAAAATCATCCACATTGTTGTAGGGGTTAATTGCATCTTCCCCATTGTCTATAGAGTTGCTAGACTCATCCCCACTGTCAGTGTCAACAAGTAACATTTCAGCTAACATTTCAGCATCAACTTGCTGACCGTCAACATCTCTGTCAACCAAATCCGTAGCAGGATCGACTTCAATCACTTCTGGAACATGTGATATTTCATCATCTTGGTAAGGTACTTCTTTATCTTGAACTTCTGTCTCAATTTGACCTCTTGGTTTACACTTGATAGCAGCACACCATCCATGTTTGAGTCGGTGGTGAGAAGGATAAAGTACATAATACACTTGACTAACTTTACTTGCCAAGATGAAAGAGTCAAATGCATTATACCTTCTGTCCATTCATACATCAACTGTTTTATACTTTGGATCAATTCTCATCCCATGTGCAGGGTCAAACCAGTCACAGTAAAACAATACAACTTTGTTGGGTTCATCTACATATAGGAAAGTTACTTCAAATATGTGTTTGATCACACCATAGAAGTCATTCACCTCCATCACTGATTCCTTTGACGTAAACACCGCTGTTAATTGTTTTTTTGCCTACCGACCGTGATTGAGTATGAAATTTAAATCCGTTGACAAAGTAAGTGTGATGTTGTTTGACTTTTCTTCCCGGACCTTCGGCTAACCCCCTCAACTTATATATCTGTGTAGTCGGATGATCATTTAACAACTGATGTTTAAACCATCCTTGAAAAGTTGTATATATGTTACCAATATTTAATCCTTGAAACATCTCAATGTATGGTCCAACTTCGATGCAATTAATCATCACATGAATGGACGCTGATTGCAACTCAGCATCGTTCATCCAGTAATATTTCTCTGGATGACAAAGACGTCCGTGGTGACGAAAAACTGATAAGGCTGACTGGCACTCTTCACTTTCAACAATAACTCATGGATAACTTAGAATCAGACGACCCTTCAAACAACGGCTTGTTTACTTCCATCATCATTTTGTAAAACTTCAACGCTTTCTCGTTCGAAATTCTTTCCAATTCAGCGCCCTCATCCTCGTTGTAAGACAGGTTCACCCCAAGAGCATCACCAACCATATCTTCCATCATGCCAAAGTTTTCACTCTCTGTACGGACCCCACTGCTTGAAGCGCGCATACTAACATCATTTGTCGGCTCTTGTTCACCATGATATTTCCACACGTAATAATTCTCCATAAAACCAAGGTCCTTTAAATGATTTAGAACATCTTTTGGGCTCTGAAGCAGTCTACACGTACATTTAATACACGGACATCTTATCCCTCCCTCCAATGTAAACGCACGTTGCGACATGGCGTAAGCAACAAATTCACGAACTCCATCCACAAAAGCCGCTTTAAGTGTTCTTTTCCCCGGATATTTTCTATCGTACATCCAACTACGATGTAAAATATATCGATCCATCTTCCGCGTCACTAATATTAACTCAATTAGTTTGTATTTATTCATTACAATAACACGCGGATAATAAATCCTCGCGTTGCCGACAAAAGTTAATGACTACAACATAAATATAAATAACAATTTTTTTTCTTTCTAAAAACCTAAATATTTAGAAATTCGTACGAATTACACATATTTCATATAAATTAACTTAATAATTCTTTACTAATTTATCTTCTTTTTCTAACAAACTTTTTAAACATATTTATTTACTAACTTAACCTTCTTTTTTTAAAATAACTACAATAACATTTTTACTAACCACATTTTTTACTTGCATTTTTATTAACTAAAACATATTTGTTACATAAATTAGTTTTACTAATTAACTAATTTTTAAACATATTTCTTTACTAACTTAACCTTCTTTTTTTAAAATAACTACAATAACATTTTTACTAACCACATTTTTTACTTGCATTTTTATTATAACTAAAACATATTTATTACATAAATTAGTTTTACTAATTAATTAACTAATTTTTATACATATTTATTTACTAACTTAACCCTCTTTTTTTTAAAATAACTACAATAACATTTTTACTAACCACATTTTTTACTTGCATTTTTATTAACTAAAACATATTTATTATATAATATCTCACATGAATTGCGTAAAAATTATATAATATTTTACAACTAACATATATAACAATTCCTAATTAATCTATGTCACATTTTCTAAAATTTGTATGAATTCAACATTACGCGCATATAAAAATTACGAGCCACAAATAAAAGTTACGCGCGGATAAAAAACTTAATTTTATACATCTTTCTTTTTCTAACAAACTTAATTTTATACATTGTAGCAATTTAAAATAAGTAGAAGATATATACCAACCTCAAGTAATTAGACGATGAACAAAGTGGATGAAAAAAAACCAAGCAGCAGCTGCAGCAACAACACCAACCTTAAATAATACAACATAATTAATAAAATCAATGTCAATGGAGAATAGTGTAATAACATTGAAATAAATTATTATAAAAAAATAACATTAATAAAATTAAATATATACACAAACCTGATGGAGAATAGTGTAATAAATTATAATGGAGAGAATAAGTGATATTGATACGGTGTATTGATATAGATTAAGAAAATAAGTATATAATATGAGATAATAATTTGAGATAATAAGTGTATTGAGAGAAAATAAATTAAAAAAATGAAAGATAGTAGTATAAGAATGAAGAAGATTAGTAAGAATGGAGAGAAGAAATGAAGAATGGTATATATGGAAAGGATTATGACATGTATATATATATATATAGCACTGCCTTGCCAACGTTCATATCTCCCAACGGTCTGATTCCAACGGGCGCAAACGGCTATTTTTGTATGCTTTCCGACGAATTAATTTCGTCGCTAAACGCTGTGGGCCATAATGATTTCCGACGAAAAAATTCGTCGCTAAACGCTGTGGGTTGCTTTCCGACGAATTAATTTCGTCGCTAAACTTGTGGGCCATAATGCTTTCCGACGAATAATTTCGTCGCTAAGCCTAGCCATTAAATTTTTGCCACGTCCCCATTTCAGTATAAAAGTAACCTGTGGGTCCACAGTGCTTTCCGACGAAATTTTTTGTCGGTAAACACCTCCAATTAAATGCTGTCACTCATGCTTTTCTGAACACAAGGGACCCATTTTTTCTGAAATAGCTTTCCGACGAATTTTTTCGTCGGTAAACAACTTGCTTTCGGACGAATTTAAATTTCTAGAAAAATTTGGTAGAAAAATTGGCTTATTTCTTGTAGTGTTAGACCCAGGTCAGACTAATAAAAAAATTTTTTTAAAAAAAGGTTAACCTTTAATTTTATGAAAAAGTATGTAATCACTAGGTCACCATCTCTCCTCGGCAAGGGCAATTTCTTAGTCACAACTTATCCATAGCTTGATTCACAATTTACGAGGAAAAAAATGATTGACACATAAACACCCACAGGCCAACAAGAGATGCGTTCCCCAAGTATGCCAGAGCTAGCTAGCTCCTGCTGTCAGTGGATGCATTGTGTCCACCTTAGTGTTTACATAATCTGTTATCAAACTCTTAATTTATTGTAGAAGTGTCTGAAACTGGGACAACATTCATGTGCAATGCTGCCAATCCCGATCTCTTAGCTTCTTAATTTCAAATAAAAAAACAGACAAGACACCCTTTTGGACTTCCACGTGATCAGAGACCAATCCATGCATGTTAATTAATCTTACAATTAATTAATGTAGAAAGAACCCGCATATTCTTTCTTTGTGGTAACTATATTATCCATCAAAAAGATGAATAAAATTATATATGTTGAGTTGATACCAATCAAAACTATTTCATTTGTCTTCCACTATTTATGTTATAGATATAGTACTAAACAATAGACAAATAAATGATTTTAATTGATGACAACTCAACGTGGATAACTTTATCCACCTTTCGTTTGTTGATGGGTAGATAAAAATTTGCCTTCTTTTTTAAACTAACTATACGGTGCTTGTTGATCCTCATATATCATCTTGATGAAATTATAAGGAACCTAAGCACATGTTATGTTTCTGATCTAATCTCATTAATTTGATTAATGTATTAAATTTTGTCTGGGATCATTTTTCAATTGCAAACGATTCCATTCATTCATCTTGTAAATTCATCAGAATCTACTAGGGATTTTGTGGTTTAATCAATTTATTAGTTGACATGGCTTAATGAGTATCATTTCCAAGAAATTTCTTTGGTCAACCAGTGTGCGTATGTGATTATGTAATGCTCAAACTTACGCTCTTTTATTAGCTGTCTTTTCCAATCAATGTTAAATAAAATGTGGGATATATGGGTTTCTGTAATAGTAACTTCCTTGAAATCCAGTTTACACGTACCATAAACTTCAATAACAAGAAAACTTGGTACATACTACATGTAAAAGATATGGACCTAGGTTAAGTTTTTTGTGATTGCATGCGGTCACACTATCTCGATCATTCAATTAAGATTAAATGGTTCAGATTTTAAAACAAAATTTAATTTTCTTTAAATCTAAAAATCAAACTTAAAATTTGGGTTCTCCGATCTTATCAAACGATTGAGATACGTGTGAATGAATGTAGTCATAGGGATGTAACCGCGCACATGCACAACCCGAATCCAAAACATATTGTTCTCCCATGGTAGCATGACTAGCATCTAAGCATAAGTAGCCAATTTTAACTTTTTCCACGTTTACACTCACATGCTACCAAGGACCAACTCTTAGAGTGAACGGAGGAAATTAGTCAATTGTGAGAATCACCGAACCGTGATGGAGAATATGTTTATTGTTATTTGCTGCATGTAACAATTAAATTAATATATATGTCATAAATTGAGTGACTGAGAACAGGACAATCCTTGAAACTTTAAGAAATGCAAGTTTTGGAACATCCCAAACACCTACACCTATTATAATAAGGTAACATGAATTCACAAGTTTTCTCCAATTAGAGCCGTTTATCAACTGTGGTCACATCACATGGCTAAAGACAATCGTTTTCAGTATTTTTTTTTTAATTATTATTGATGAATTACAAGATCCCATGCAATTGGAGAGTAGCCAAACTAATTTGAAAAAGGAAGTGGAAACAATGCAAAGAGTCCACTATGCTTTTAGTCAATATTACCATGCTATAAAAATAGCTTTTATTTATTATTTACAATACACTTTATGTAGCAACTTGGTAATTAAAAAGTATAAGTCACTTTGAAGACTTTTTTTAATATTAATTGGCCTAAAAGAGTATACAATAATCTATTTGCTACATTGATATTAGTGTTAACAAAAATATTGATCTCTTTATCAAGAGTCTCATAGGCTGCAATCTCTAGCTTTCCTACCTATAATCAAAAGATTTTTCCATTGACAAATTATTAACAAATAAAGGGGAATGAAGATTGATCAGCTGGAAATGTGGGACAAATAAAACCCAACTTTCATTTGAATCAAAATTAATATATATATTTAGCATTCTGCTATACTGTATATCATTCATTTCTCTGTCCTCTAATAAAATTCAACATCTTCTAATTAATACATTTCCTTCTATTCATCAGTTTGAGTGAGCCTTGAAGCCACAACATCATAATTGATTTGCATCCAAGATAGACTATACTCCAAGAAGCACATAGTAGAGTATTGTTATGGGCAATGCAATCAACATTCCAAATATAACCCTGCAGCACAAATACCAAATTCTCTTTTCTTATTTCAATAAATCCACATACTTAACACTTGCAATTTCTTTTAATAAAGATGTAAAATTAAAATTAAAAAAATGAGACTCACCCAGTACTGAGTATATTTGGATGGAGATTGTATTCTTTGGCAAACACAAAGGGAACAATACCTTGGGGAAGTGCAGCCTGCAAATTAAAATTAAACATTATTATGTTAATAAACAACTGATTAGAATAAGGTCATTTATTAAGCATTTTGATTAATTGAAAAACTGAATTTAATTTCACATACCTGAACAATTGCAACATGTAAGAGAACTCCACGGATACCAATTGCTATTGAGGTTGCAGCAATCACAGCTGGACCGGTCAAAAACCTTACAGCCATAGAAAATGTTGCAACTCGTTTTCCACATGCAATCAGCTTAGGCTGTAATGCCATGAACAGACCTGCATAAAAATTCATAATAAAATATTCAAAAATGATTATGATATATAATTAAGCCAAAAAAATTTTAGGAGAATATAATGTTGGAATTAAAAAGTACCTAGACTGAACATGGCCATTCCAAGACCAGCATCAGACAGTATTGAGATGGAACCTTTTACAATAGATGGCATTTCAATGTGAAACCTGCATGCATGCACATCATTAGCAGTTAAAGATTCCTGATCAAGGATACTAAATTTAAACAAAATAAAATCAACAAATTAGTGCTAAAATTTTTACTCAATCAACTAATCACAAATCATTATTAGTTTGATTTTTAAGGTAGATATTCGGTATATTAACAGTCATGATTGGTATGTGGTACAATATTTACAGTACAAAAGGCCAAAATAGATAGAAGATTTTTTTGGGAATTGGTATGAATGAAATACCTAAATGATACAAGAGACCAAACAAGTCCTATAAGACTTGAGTAGGTATTAGGATTTCTGATGAGTTTTCTCCAAACCATGATGAGGATGAGTCTTGTCATGACACTTGCTGGTGGCATCTGTGTATTTTTGTTTACATCCCCTCCTCCTTCCAAGTCCATCTTCTTCTGGCTAATATATGGAGACTTTGCTGCTTCCTCAATTTCAACATCCCTTTCTCTAGGACTCATGTTCTCAATCAATTCAGTAACAGCTGCATTTTAAATTGTCAATACTTGTGTTACAAAATTAATCAACAAAACATAACTAGTAAAGATCATGTACAAGATTGCACGGACGTTTGAAGGAATTTTTTTGTAGAAACTAAAAAATGAAAGCTGGTATATTTATAGGGACAAAATATATATTTAACGCTAGATTATATAGAACGAAAAGTATAAATGAATTTGATGTGTGACATCGTTTTTAGTACCTTTTGATGCAATGGTAATTTCATGTGGAACATATTTGGAAGGATCAACAGTGCCAAAATCAGTAGAAGCAGCTCTATTTACTGCATGTCTAAGATTCCCTTCAGAAACAGGTGAAGCACTTGAACTCCAAACAAACATGTGTAACTCCTTGTTATTAGGTCCATTACCACTTCCACCACCCATGCTATCTTTCTTCTTTGTGCCAGCACTTGTGGAACCAGAAAGCATAGGATTTGGAGGAGGGTAAGAACCACCATTATTAAACAACTCACCACTCATGCTCCTCCCTCCCCTCTTCTTATGCATCCTCAATGTCTCATCTTCGAAATTTGAAGTCCTCGGCGTAGCCCCTTTGGAAGATTGCATAGAATAAATATCACCATTACCATTACTTTGAAAACTATTTGTGTAACCGTGTTTAGGACTCGGTGCTTTACTTTGAAACATGGCATAAAAATCAGTTTGGTTAAAACTAGAACCTCTTGGTGTTGGTTCTCTTGATGATTGAACGGAATATATCTCAACACCGGTTAGATTTGAAGCTCGTGGCGTCATATTATTTAAATGAGATTTGTTAAATGAACCAGATACCATAGAGTTAGTAGTTGATCTTTTAACAACAACATGAAGTTTACCATCTTCACCTATCTCTGCATCTGTTTGAAGTGGTTCTCTACCATTAAGCGAAACAACATCAGAATCAACTTTGAATGATGTTATGGAAGCTGCAGTTTCAGGAAACTGTTCTGTTATGAGAAGTTTAGCAGCTCTATATTCAAACAAAAACAGCATAAGAGTATACCAAATAACACTTTGCAGAACAACAATTTGTACCATGAGATTTCCTGAGAAATCACCATACATAGCTCTTAAGAGAGGGATTCCCATAACAAGTGTGTTAGGAAGAGTTGAAAGGGAAAAAAGTGTAATAGTCCAATCAAGACTATCTTGGTTTTTTGAGAATGTGTTCCATATAAAAAGAGCACCAAGAATAACTACTTTTTGAAGTGAATCAGCTGCTAAGAAATGGTAATTCATAGCATAAGGATCATTGGAAGATATAAAATGGAAAGATAGTAATGGAACTGCAAAAACCGCGACAAAACGGTTTATTCCAGAACATTGATCTGGTGTGAAGATTTTCCACCAACGAACTGAACCGTATGCTAATATCATAGCAACATATAATGGCACAATCGCTGCGAAAACATCGTATATATCCTTACCGGTAATCATGGTTATAGATAGGTCACGGTAGATTAGATTAGACACACAAAGAAATTGTTATAGCTAGGGTGACAAAAGAGAAAGTTTGAGAAAGGTTTTTGTATAAATTTATTTAAGAAGGAAACATGGCTGAGAAAGGTTTAATTCTGTATTGTTAAGTCTTCTCTTATAGAGGGTGACACCTATGTTTTTAATAAATGAGATTTATAAAGTTTATAATATAAAATGGAAGTTCAAATGTAGACAGAAGAGAGTTGGATTTTCTATGAGATGCTAGAGGTGTACGAGTAATAATTGATTATAAGGCTAAGTAGGCGCCATTGTAAACGTTCATGCACATGTAAATTGGGCAGTATTCAGTGATCTGCGGTAGCAGCAAAGATCTTTCTGAGAAACATTATTAAATAATAATGGTGTAGTAATGTGGAGATTAATTAAAAGGGACATAAACAGTTGAATAGTTTAATACACAGTTCACCATAAAAATAAAAATAAAAAATAGTTGAATTCGCATCTTGTAAAAACGTAAACGGTTTAATTAAGCAGAATGAGGGAATCATCATAATTGATTAATTAACTAGTATGATCTGTCATTTTATTTTTTGTTTGGGTGATACATAAGGAATATTTAGAACTTAGAACAAACTTCACCGGACTATTGTTTGCAATGGATTTTCATTTCTACATTTAGATTTGATTCCACAAAGAGTGTATTTGAATAATTAGAATTTAAAGCTTGTAGCTCTCAAAACAAACACCCAAAGAGAGTGAAACCACACCTATTTATTCCAAATAGTCTTTGAAAAGATGATCAATATCTTCTTCGGCTGAACTACATCTAGGACAAAAAGGATAAATTAACATGCTTTTATGAATTATGTTCTTTGCTGGGATGTTGTATTTCACAATTAACAATGATTTCAAGTGAACATGTTTGAGAATAGTATTAAGGTTCCAAAGCTTTGACCAAACATTAGATTGAGATTGCCGGTTAGAACCTTCTGGCTCGGCTCATCAGGGGTTGATAGCGTCGTTATGGTTCGGCACCTTTAGTGTGATAAACACTTTCAATAGAAATTTTTTTTTTTTTTGTGAGGGCTCGAAATCATGTTGTTAATTGGATTTGAATTTGAGAAGAGTAATGGAGAATCTGGGCAGCTTCAAAAGGTGAAAAAGTTGCATTGATCGGTTGAATGTTTGAGTTCCACTTCCATCATAATGAGAGAGAGATCGTACGGTATGAAGTTTTGGGGACCAAATCATTTAGCCATGTTGAAGGGGCAACAATTATCCTCCCAAATATTTATAAAGTGACATGCTCCCACTCTCCATAAACAACCCACAAACCTAGTGAATACTTCACCATGCTTATCCTAGACGAGTCTTTAAAACATCAAAATTAGGAAAATAGGGGAATTTTAAACATTTAAAGAATAGAGTAAGGATTAGGACCCTTCAAAAAATAAAGTCAAAGATCAGATAAAATCCTTCAACCTACTTAGCAAAACTCAAGATTAAAGGTTTTGAAACTTCTAAGACTTGTTCGGTCAAAAATAGTCGATAGCTAATAAGATAGTTTATAACGAATGATTTTATAAGTTATTTTATAGCTGATTGCAGATAAGTTAGTTGATTGAATTTGTATTGTTAGATAAGACTTCTTTTTTGTTTGGTTACTGATAAGACTTCTTTTTAAGTGAGTAGGATGTCATGTGTATAATTTTTATTTAAAAAATAAATATAAATGACACGCGTGTATTTGTAAAATTTAAAAAAAAATATATAAAAAAAAGAGAATGAAAGAGTGAAGCACGCGAGCTTCCTCTTCTTCTCCAACCTCACCTCTCCTCTCCCAATCCCCCAGCTGCACCACCACCACTCTTCTTTTTCTTCTTCTTCTTCTGTTCTCAAACACACACTTGCCGAATCTCACAAAAATATCTAAATTCTCTTTCCCTTTATTTATTATTATTCTTCTCTTTTCAATTTTCCATCTCCATCTTCAACCATTCAATTTCATCCAAATCCAAAGAAGAGGAGGTGCAGTGGGGGAGAAGGGAGAAGGGAGAAGCTCACATGCTTCCCTCTTTTTTTTTTTTTTTTTGTTAAATTTTACAAATACATGTTTGACATTCATATTTATTTTTTAAATAAAAATTGCACAAATAACATCCTACCCACCTAAGTGAGGTGTCATGTGTGCGTTAACTGGGTCAAAATTAGATCATGGAGCCAAAAATGTAAGGGGGTAAACTTAAGGGACTGATTTGTTATTGTTTTTTTATAGGAGACCAAAATCACAACTTCATAATACTTAAAGAGTCAAAACTGCAAATAAACCTAGATAAAAATAACGATTGGAGTAGATTATAGAAACGAAATAAAATAAAAAAATAGTTTATTTAATTAATATTTATTTTTTCGATTAAGATTACTGATGTAAAATTGAGATAAAACTTGATAAGTTATAAGTTTTAAACAAGTGACCCACTTGAATTAACTCATAAAAAAAAGTGCCAACTTGATTACCCGTCAATAAAAGATGGGTAACACAGCACATGGTGAGTTGGCTCCAATCAAAGTTATTTGTTTGTTTTTTATTATTTTTAATGTTATATAAATACATTATTTTGATTGGGTCAACTCAACATGAGTAATATTACCCACCTTTTATTGATGGGTAAACAAGAATTTCTCTAAGAGTGTGTTTGGATGAGGATAATTGAGAAATTTTGAAGAATTTAGAATTCTAGGCAATTCAAATGAATCAATTAAATTGACTTCATTTCTAAATATTCTTGTTTGGATAGAGTAATCAAAAATTTCATTGTCATCATTTTTAGACAACTTTTATAAATTTTAGTTTTTTTGTTGGCCAAATTTGAAAATTGAAATTAGGGGTCAATTTGTAAATTTCGAAAAAATTGAGGGGTCAATTTATTATTTTGAATAAGTTGAGGGCTAAATTTGTAATTTCCAAAAAAACATTAGGGGTCAAGTTGCAATTTTTGGTAAATTTATTGGGGTCAATTTGAAAATTTTGGAAAATTTGAGGACCAAAATGCAAAATTTGAAAATTACAAGAATGAAGAAATTTGAAATTTTTAGCTTTTAGGCGTCATTTGAAATTCTCTAAATTTAACTTGAACAAAATACTTCATAAATTTCCATCAGTTTGAAAATTCTCCATATTATTATCCAAACAATGGAATTCATCTAAATGTATTTGAATTCCCTCAAAACATTACTTTACCTCAAAATATTCCCTCATCCAAACACACTCTAAAAATAATTATAAGAAAATTAGAAAGTGACCTCCAATCTCAATTTTTAATATTTTTATTCAATGTTTTGTCTATGATGCTCCAATCTCTAATTTAACTCCTCCCTCCTCTCATCATCAATCACTGTCACTACGCCTCCCAGTCGCCGGCAACCTTCTCCTCCCCACCACCGCGTCGTCAAACACTTTGAAGCGTCGTCTTCCACCTCTCGTTTTCTACCTCGCCGCAAACAATTCACATCTCCTGAATTTATCGGTTAGTACTGATACAGTTTTAGTAAATTCAATATAAGGAATTTGTTCTCTGTTTGGTAGTGATGAAGTTGTTTCATTCTCCAGGTTAATGATCATATTGCTTCATTCTCCGTTTTGTAGAGATCGTGATTAAAACAAAGAAAAGATCCATGAAGCTAATATCAAAGGTGCTTGCTTTGACATTTTTTTTGGCATTAATTAATTAATTGAAATTATATACTACAATTAATTAATATTGAATACAAAACATGAAAACCAAGCAAATTTCTTCCATTTGATCGCAGCATTCAATGTCATAAATCTGCAAAATGGTGCAAGTATTTTTTATCTTTGAATTTCCTTTCATTATGCTTTTTATACATCAAAATGTTAGAACTTCTACTGAATCAATAGCTTTCTTGTTAAACTATATGACCAGAGTCTGAGGTTCAGCTTCTGAACCTGCGTCTGAGGTTCAGCTTCTGAACCAGAGTCTGAGGTTCTGCTTCTGAACCTGCATCTGAGGTTCAGCTTCTGAACCTGTTAGGTTCTGAGTCAGAGTCTGACTATGCTCTCATTAGATAACTTGCAGAGCAAGTTAGCTTGCATCTCAAGTTTCCTTACCATGTACTAGCTCTAGGAGATTCTTACCTTAGATAGAAGTTAGTTACAGTTTGTTAGAATTCTGTTGTACTATATATAGCTCCCTTGTAACTAACTCAATTCAATTGAATGAATCTTAGATTTTCTCACATTTTCTCTCCTTCTTCTTCCTTTTAGCTTCTGCACTTCTCTGTTTTCACCATGAAGATGGTGAAGTTTATGATGGTATCAGAGCTCTTCTGAGCTCTGCTGCGCATCGTTTCGTTTTCTTTTCGTTTTGTTTTCTGTTTTGCTCTTCTTCTCCGATGGCACGTACTGGCAACACCGCCGCTAACGGTGGCGCTACTGGTGGTGGCGTTGTTCCACCGATTCTCGATCCGTCTCAACAACCTGACAATGTTTACTATGTTCATGCTTCTGATGGACCTTCTTCCGTCGCAATTACTCCAGTTCTTAGCAATTCCAATTATCATTCATGGGCGCGTTCAATGCGAAGAGCCTTAGGAGGAAAGAACAAATTTGATTTTGTGGATGGATCAATTCCAGTTCCAACGAAATTTGATCCTAGTTTCAAGGCGTGGAATCGTTGTAACATGCTTGTACACTCTTGGATCATGAATTCTATAGAAGATTCAATTGCTCAAAGCATCGTTTTTCTGGAAAATGCTATGGACGTATGGAACGAGCTCAAAGAATGCTTTTCTCAAGGAGACTTCATTCGCATTTCTGAACTGCAGTGTGAGATCTTTGGGTTGAAGCAAGATTCACGTTCTGTTTCAGAGTTTTTTACCGCATTGAAGGTTTTATGGGAAGAACTTGAAGCTTATCTTCCTACTCCCATTTGTGCTTGTCCACATCGTTGTATGTGTGTTACTGGTGTGATGAATGCAAAGCATCAGCATGGAATCACACGTTCCATTCGTTTTCTTACTGGTCTTAATGATTCTTTTGATCTTGTACGTTCACAGATTTTGCTGATGAGTCCATTACCAACATTGAACAAGATTTTTTCAATGGTAATGCAACATGAACGTCAGTTCAAAATTTCTCTTCCTGTAGATGATTCCAAGATTTTGATCAATTCAGTGGGTAAATCTCAAGGAAGAGGGTGTGGTAATGGTGGTTACAGTGGCGATTCTTCATTCACACCTGACAATAAACGTGTTTGTTCCTTTTGTGGGAGAAATGGCCACACTGTGGAAACTTGCTATAGGAAACATGGTTTTCCTCCACATTTTGGTAAAAGTCCTGCTATGGTTAATAATTCTTCTCTTGAGATAAATGAAGAAAGGGAGGATTTGGAAGATTCAAAGAGCTGCAAAGGCAATGACTTTTTTGGTTTTACCAAAGAGCAATATGATCACCTTGTCAACCTGTTACAGACTCAGCAAGGTTCTCCTAGCAAGGTGAATCATGTCACAAATCATGTGACTTCAGGTATATCCAGAGTTTCTTACTCTCTGAATCACTCCAATATTGGATCCTGGATAGTTGATTCTGGTGCCAGTGATCACATATGCTCTTGTGTCAATAATTTTGATTCATATAACCCTATTACACCTGTTCATATCAAGTTACCCAATGGCAATATGACTATAGCTAAGTACTCAGGCACTGTACAATTTTCACCAGGACTAGTTGCTAAGAATGTTTTACATATAGCAGAATTCAATCTTAATCTGCTTTCTGTGCCAAAACTATGTGTTGATAATGGTTGCATAGTTTCTTTTGATAATGATAAATGTTTGATACAGGAAAGGAGGAGCTTGAAGATGATTGGTTTGGCTGATTTGATTGAAGGATTATACTTTCTTGCCACACAAGCTTCTCCACAACCTCAACCTATTATAGCTTCATCTCAAGCCAGCCTGCATAACTCTCCTTTACCTCAAGTAGCCTTATGGCACTTTAGACTAGGACACCTATCCAATCATAGGCTGCTTAGTATGCAGCAATCCTTTCCTTGTATAAAAATTGATGAAAATTCAGTGTGTGATATTTGTCATTACTCTAGACATAAGAAATTACCTTTTCAGCTCAGTATGAATAAAGCTAGTCATTGTTATGAATTGATTCATTTTGACATATGGGGTCCTGTTTCTACTCAGTCAATTCATGGTCATAAGTATTTCATCACAGCTTTAGATGACTATAGTCGTTTTACTTGGATCTTGCTTTGTAAAACCAAATCTGAAGTTCAAAAATCTGTTCAAAATTTCATTCTTATGATAGAGAATCAGTTTGCTTGCAAAGTTAAAATTGTAAGGACTGATAATGGTCCTGAATTTCTTATGCCTGATTTTTATTCTTCTAAGAGCATAGAACATCAAACAAGTTGTGTGGAAACTCCCCAGCAAAATGGGAGGGTTGAAAGAAAACATCAGCTCATATTGAATGTTGCCAGAGCCTTGCTCTTCCAGTCCAAATTACCTAAACAATTTTGGTCTTATTCTGTTCTACATGCTATATACATCATCAATCGTATTCCCACTCCTCTATTGCAAAACAAATTTCCTTATTTTCTTAGATATGGTCACCATTCTGATCTCAATGATTTTAAGGTTTTTGGTTGTCTTTGTTATGCTTCAACTTTACAAAATCATAGAACTAAACTGGATCCTAGAGCTAAGAAGTCTGTTTTCTTATGTTACAAGCAAGGTGTCAAAGGTGCCATATTATTTGATCTGAACAATAGAACTATTTTTGCTTCTAGAAATGTAACATATCATGAACATATTCTTCCTTACTCCAATCCTAATCAACCTTTTCAATGGCAATACTACTCCAATCATCCCATCACTCCTACTACTGAGCTCCCATCACCTACACAGACACCTGCTAGCCATGAGCCTAACATACATAAAGAGTCAGACCCTAACATTTATGAACCTGAGATACAAGTTACTGCTACTGATGACAATAATCTGCAACTACTTCATCCTGTCTTACCTGAATCTCAAGATATTGTCCTTAGAAAGTCCACCAGACATGTACAGAAACCCAAACACTTATATGACTATGTGTGCAATCTTTCAAAAGAATCAGTCAAGCAAGCATCTTCAGGTATACTCTATCCCATTAAACATTTTCATTCACTCAACAATGTTTCTGAATCCCACCAGAAGTTTGTTTTGGCAATTACAAATGCTTCAGAACCTAGTAGTTACAAAGAAGCAAGCAATCAAGATTGTTGGGTGAAAGCCATGGAATCTGAACTGAGTGCATTAAAGCAAAACAAGACATGGATTTTTGTGGACACTCCAGCAAATATCAAACCTATAGGAAGTAAATGGGTTTATAAGATAAAGCACAAATCAGATGGGACTATAGAAAGATACAAGGCTAGACTGGTAGCCAAAGGGTACAATCAAGTTGAAGGACTTGATTTCTTTGATACTTTTTCACCTCTAGCTAAAATAAACACTGTCAGAACTCTCATTGCTTTAGCATCTATCAATTCATGGCACTTAAATCAACTAGATGTGAACAATGCTTTTCTGCGTGGAGATTTGACTGAAGAGGTTTATATGTCTGTTCCACAAGGTGTTACTAGTCCCAAGCCAAATAAGGTTTGCAAGTTGTTAAAATCCCTTTATGGTTTGAAACAGGCCAGTAGAAAGTGGTATGAAAAATTGACAGGATTCTTACTCAATCATGGTTACAAGCAATCTACTTCAGATCATTCTATTTTCACTTTGCATACTGATTCCACCTTTACTGCTCTCCTTGTATATGTGGATGATGTCATTTTGACAGGAGATTCCATGACTGAGATAAATAGAATTAAAGGAGCACTTGATGCAGAGTTTAAGATCAAGGATCTTGGAAAGCTCAAATATTTCTTAGGCATAGAAGTAGCTCATTCCATAATTGGAATCAGTATTTGCCAAAGAAAATATTGTCTTGATCTCTTGCATGATATTGGGTTGCTTGGTGCCAAACCTGTTCCAACACCTCTTGATCCTTGTGTCAAATTACATCATGATACTTCAAAGCTTTTTGAGGACATACTAAGCTACAAAAGACTTGTGGGAAAACTCTTGTACCTTACTACTTCCAGACCTGATATAGCTTTTGTAACTCAACAATTGAGTCAATTCTTAACTGCTCCAACCATTACTCACTATGACACAGCTTGCAGGGTGGTTAAATACCTCAAAGGTACACCTGGTCAAGGATTGCTTTTCAGAAGATATTCCACTTTACAACTACTTGGGTTCACAGATGCAGATTGGGCAGGAAGTGTTGATTCTAGAAGATCAACCTCAGGATATTGTTTTTTTCTTGGCTCTTCTCTGATTTCATGGAGAGCAAAGAAACAACACACAGTTGCCAGAAGTTCGTCTGAAGCAGAATATAAAGCCCTTTCTTTTGCTAGTTGTGAATTGCAATGGCTTCTCTACCTTAATTCAGGATTTGAAAGTGACATGCTGCAAGTTACCAGTTTTGTATTATGACAATCAAAGCGCCTTTCACATAGCAGGAAACCCTGTGTTCCATGAAAGAACAAAACTCCTGGAGATAGACTGTCATTTTGTTAGAGAGAAGCTGCAGCAGTCTTCAAATTACTTCCCATTAAGTCTCAGTCACAACTTGCTGATTTCTTCACCAAGCCATTACCACCTAAGAGTTTTCACTTTTTTCTATCCAAGCTTAACATGCTTGACTTGTACCATGCTAAGCTTGAGGGAGGGTGTTAAACTATATGACCAGAGTCTGAGGTTCAGCTTCTGAACCAGAGTCTGAGGTTCTGCTTCTGAACCTGTGTCTGAGGTTCAGCTTCTGAACCTGCGTCTGAGGTTCTGCTTCTGAACCTGCGTCTGAGGTTCAGCTTCTGAACCAGTTAGGTTCTGAGTCAGAGTCTGACTATGCTCTCATTAGATAACTTGCAGAGCATTTTAGCTTGCATCTCAAGTTTCCTTACCATGTACTAGCTCTAGGAGATTCTTACCTTAGATAGAAGTTAGTTACAGTTTGTTAGAATTCTATTGTACTATATATAGCTTCCTTGTAACTAACTCAATTCAATTGAATGAATCTTAGATTTTCTCACATTTTCTCTCCTTCTTCTTCCTTTTAGCTTCTGCACTTTTCTGTTTTCACCATGAAGATGATGAAGTTTATGATTTCTAATTGTTGTTACCCCTCAAAATCCTCTAATGCTCCCAAATGAAGGAAGTAGAACGATTGATATTTTTTAACACAAACTTAGAACCTCATTGGCACATTCATTTAGAGTCAAATTTCTCGGTTCGCTGCTAGCTTCTATCATTGTTTAGTGAATGTTTGGTTATGTAGTGAGAAAAATCGATTCCGGCGAAAATTAAGTTAAAGGTAAAGTGATTTATGTTTGGATATTTTCATGTAAAAGACAAAAGTTGTGGGTTTAACAATAAATTTGAATGTAAAAATCAATTCTAGAAGCAAAAGATACAATTTCTAGCTTTAAATATAATCAATTATGAAGGCAAAATAAATTCTACCGTAAAGAAACCAAACATTACAAAATCAATTCCACACCTCTAACATCTCTCTTCTTGGAAAGCTTGGGATTTGCTTGAGTTTAACTAATACTATATCCATGAGCTTGACTTGTAATATCTACAATATAGATAGGTATAGTTGTGTGAAGCTTTGATTATATGGACATGATCTCATAATTAATACATTTCCTTCCATTCATCCGTTTAAGTGAGACTTGAAGCCACAACATCATAATTGTTTTCTATTGCTTTTGCATCCTATATATATATATATATATATATATATATTACAATAATCCAAAAATTACATAGTAGAGTACTGTTATGGGCAATGCAATCAACATTCCAAATATAACCCTGCAGCACAAATACCAAATTCTCTTTTAGAATTTCGATAAATTCTCATAATCACTTGCATTCTCTTTTAACAGAGATGGAAATGAAAACAGAAAAGAAAATGAGACTTACCCAGTACCGAGTATATTTGGATGGATATTGTATTCTTTGGCAAACACAAAGGGAACGATAGCTTGGGGAAGAGCAGCCTGCAAAAGTAATTAAACATGATTATGTTAATAAACTAATAATTAGAATAAAGTCATTAATTAATTAATTATGTATTTTGATTAATTGAATTTGATTTGACCTGAACAATTGCAACATGTAAGAGAACTCCACGGAGACCAACTGCTAACGAGGTTGCCGCAATCACAGCTGGACCGACCAAGAACCTTACAGCCATAGAATATGTTGCAATTTTTTTCCCACATGAAATCAGCTTAGGTTGTAATGCCATGAACAAACCTAGACTAAACATGGCCATTCCAAGACCAGCATTAGATAGTATTGAGATGGAACCGTTTACAATCGAGGGCATTTCAATGTGCAACCTGCAGTGATTTATTTGAAGTTTAAAAAATCTTTAATATTATTCATGATCCAACGTTATAATTGATTGATAATGTAAATTTTTTTACACTTTTGGTACATATCAATTGAATCATATATTATATAGAAATTGTTTACCAAAAGAAAAAAAAGATTAGAAGATTTTTATACCCAAATGATATAAGAGACCAAACAAGTCCAATAAGACTTGCATATGTATTAGGATTTCTGATGAGTTTTCTCCCAACCATGACGAGGATGAGTTTTGTCATCACACTTGCTGGTGGCATCTGTTTGTTTTTGTTTACATCCCCTTCTCCTTCCAAGTCCACCTTCTTCTGCTGGCTAACATATGGAGACTTTGTTCCTTCCTCAATTTCAAAGTCTCTTTCTCTGCGACTATGACTCATGTTCTCCGTCAATTCACTAAAACCTGCATTTCAAATTTCCAATACTTGTGTTACAAAATTATTCAACAATACATATTAGGTCCACTACCACTTCCACCACCAATGCTATCTTTCTTCTTTGTGCCAGCACTTGTAGAACCAGAAAGCATTGGATTTGGAAGAGGGTAAGAGCCACCGTTATTATTAAACAACTCACCACTCGTGCTCTGCCCTATCCTTTTCTTATTCATCTTTGAATTCTCATCTTCTAATATTGAAGACCGAGGTGTTGCCCCTTTCGAAGATTGCACAGAGCAAACATCACCATTAGTACCATTACCATTACTCCGAACACTATTTGGGTAACCGTTTTTTGGACTTTTTGGACTCGGCGGCACATAAAAATCAGTTTGGTTAAAACCAGAAGCTCTTGGTGTTGGTTCTGTTGATGTTTGAACCGAATATATCTCAACACCGGTAAGATTTGAAGCTCGCGGCGTCATATTATTTAAATGAGATTTGTTAAATGACCCAGATGCAATAGAATTAGTAGTTGATCTTTTAACAACAACGTGAAGTTTACCATCTTCTCCTATCCCTGCGTCAGTTTGAAGTGGTTCTCTACCGCTAAGTGAAACAACATCAGAATCAACTTTGAATGAAGTTATAGAAGCTGCAGTTTCTGGAAACTGTTCTGAAATAAGAAGTTTAGCATCTCTATATTCAAACAAGAAAAGAATGAGTGTGTACCAAATAACACTTTGCAGAACAACAATTTGTACCATGAGATTTCCTGAGAAATCACCATACATGGCTTTTAAGAGAGGGATTCCCATGACAAGTGTATTTGGAAGAGTTGAAATGGAAAAAAGTGTAATAGTCCAATCAAGACTATCTTGGTTTTTTGAGAATGCGTTCCATATAAAAAGAGCACAAATGATAACTACTTTTTGAAGTGAATCAGCTGCTAAGAAATGGTAATTCATAGCATAAGGATCATTGGAGGAAATAAAATGGAATGATAGTAACGGAACTGCGAAAACAGAGACAAAACGGTTTATTCCCGAACATTGATCTGGTGTGAAGATTTTCCACCATCGAACCGAACCATATGCTAATATCATAGCAACATATAGTGGCACAATCGCCGCTAAAACATTGTATATATCCTTGCCGGTAATCATGGTTATAGATAGGTCAAGGTAGATTAAAGATACAGACAGAAATTACATGAGAGTTCGTAAATGTCTTTGTACTTATTTAAGATTGTTGTAAATGCACGGGTACCTTGATAGTGTAAGAGGAAAACAAGGTAATCAAAACAGAAAAAATTCAAATCTGGATTGTTAGTCCTCTCTTATAGAAGGTGACACCTAGGTTTTTAATTTAATGAGATTTATAGCCTTATAAGTAAACAGAGAGAAATTAAATATATAGAGGGTTGGATTTTCTTATGAGATGCTAGGGGTGGATGAATATTGAATAATAATTGATTGATTTTAAGGCTAACTCCGCGCATTGTAAACGTTCATGCGCATGTAATATTGTGATCTGCAACGAAGATCTTTCAGAGAAACTATTATTATCAATTAATTGTTGTAATGTGGAGATTATTAATTCATAGGGACATAAATAGCAATACACAAATTGTAAAAATGATAACAATAATGGTTTAATTAACTCGTATGATCTGTCATTTTATTATTTGTTAATTTGTTTTTTCTTGTTGTTTTGGTGAGAAATAAGTAATAATAAGAATTCAGGTTATTGTTACAACAATGTATTTCTGCTTCTATATTTAGATTTGTTTCCTCTCTTGAAGGAGTGTATTTGTTAGAGTTGGAATTGTGCTGTGAAATAGTGGACATTGGCCTTTTTTTGATAGAAAGATGACAAATGTGATTCTAACTAAATTTTCGTAGCCTTCCATCGGTCAATTCAAGGCTATAACAGAGTGTAACAATGAAAATAAATACTTTTTTTTTAAAGAGTGAAAATAAATATACTAGCTAGTACAATTTCGGTTTTACATTTTTTAAGATTGTCTCAGCCAGGGTGTCTTTGAGAATGTAGTTTTTTCCTTTATTTTTGTCTTTGTTTTCCCTTTGATAAAACAATAATTCTAAAACCTAGCTGAGTCGCTCCATCAATCAATTTATTCATTTGTTTGCCTTACATGTAGTTTTGCTATTTCCATTTTGTCGTTTTTTTCAATAAAACAAAATTAGGATGAAGGGAAGGTGTCACAGGCCAAGACTGCGAAAATCTTCTGTCTCAAAGAGCGTTTATAAAGGTATTACATTTACCTCCTTTCAATCCTTATAGTGGAGCTCGAACCCAAAACTTTGGACCGCGGGTCATGACTTTTTTACCACAATACCAAACCCTTATAGTTTATTTTGTTGTTTTTTTTAACATATCCCGAATAAAATACTAACATGACAAGATAACATTCAAGCTTGCAAGTACACTAATTGATACAAATATAAAGTTTGGGAATAAAAAAGAAGATATAGTATTTGATATGGAATGTATCAAAGGTTAGTCAATAAACTTATATACCTATCACATACTAGACAATGGCATAATGGATATATGAACTACTACGGTGAAAAAAATCTTGAAAGACTTGATTATAAAGAGTGAAGAATCAAATAAACTCTATTGTGATGATAAAACTGCCTATTAGTATAGCTCATAATTCCGTGTAGCATGATAAAGCCAAACATATTGTACTTGACAAGCACTTCATCAAAGAAAAGCTAGACAAGCTATCTAATTTGCATGCCATATGTCTCCTTTAAGGCAACCTTGCATATATTTCAATTAAGGGGTTGAACAACAATAACTTTAAAAGTATTATTTTCAAGTTAGGAATGATAGATATTCATTTATCGGTTTGAGGGGAATTGTTGTAAATAATGTATTTTACTATTAGTAATAGGAATTTTTTTTATTAGTAGTAATTTGTGTCTGGCTCATCATATCATCAGTCAGGTCCAATAGATTAGAATAACATATATAAACATGTTAGCGATTCTACATTATAAATAATCTAAAATATAATGCTCGGTTTTCTTAATTACCACACATTTTAATACTTTTGCATCTCAAAAACCTGATCAAAAGATAAATTTGAACTGAGATCGTGAAGTTTTCGATAACTGATTTCAATTTGCTTTTTTTTTTTTTTTATAAAGATTCATGCTAAAGTTTCTTAATTTTAAGCCTACATATACTTTAATCTAGCTGCTCAAGTGCAGAATGAAAGCAAGCCGATGAAGATTGACCCTTCTCCTCAGAAGTACGGTGTAATGTAATTTGATTTCAAATTAAATCATATACTTTAATAATGATTTTTTTATTAGTAATTTGAAAATACTGTTGCAAAACTTTTGTTGAGATTTGCAGCATGCATTGAATTTTTTTTTTTTTAATGCCAAATGTTGATGTGTTAATTATTATGTTAGTTTTTTTTCTTTTCATGAGAACTTGAATCATGAACCTCCAACTCTTTATGTAATGACCCAAGATAGACCCGATATGATAGAATACTCCAAGTAGGTAAAGATTATGATGAGTTAGAGTATGGTGAATCATTGGTTAAGTTGTTAGATTATGGTGAGTCATTGGTTAAGTTTTTAAAATGTCAATGTTATAAATAAGTGATTGGTCATTGTAATCATTATCAAATGAATGAATGAAAAGTATCAAAAGGGGTAGCACTTGGGTGACATTGGGGTGTCAATGTCACATGACATTGGTCAATCACAATGTTACAAGTGTACAAAAAAATAAAAAATCCTTGTGAAAGAGATAAGAAAGTCACTTGTGACATTGTGGTTGGTCAATGCCACATGACATTGACACTCCAATTTCACCCCATCAAAAGTGGTACCTTACACCTTTACTCTTTGCTC
Source organism: Medicago ruthenica (assembly GCA_018208015.1). NCBI lineage: Eukaryota > Viridiplantae > Streptophyta > Magnoliopsida > Fabales > Fabaceae > Medicago > Medicago ruthenica. Next base: position 99,708,148 of record CM031378.1, on the reverse strand, counting down.
GGTTGAGCTACCCAATTCGGACATGCCTTGACCTATTTTTTTATGGCAAATATTAATGTGTTAATTATTATAATAGTGTTTTTTTATCGAGACCTGAATAGTGAGCTTCCAACTCCTTCACCTTTAACTCTAACCAATTGAGTTATCCAACCCTAACATATTTAACCTTAAAATTAGATAAACATGCATCCCAAATTCTAAATTCTACTATCTCGATCAAAAATAAGAAAATGAATATAAATTTGAGCATTTAAGCGTATAATTGCTAACTATTGTATAATGAATGCTAATTGCTAAGAAGTACTAACATCTGTACATATATTGTTTTATGCAAACTTGACTGAAGGCTAACGTCTTAAATAACGTTGTACACGTTCTAGCTGAAGTATCAAGTATGAGTTAGCCTTTATGTGGTTGTCTTTGACCATTCCCGGTCCCATATATCACAAAGATATTGTCAAGTACAATACGTAAATGAATCAAAAAAGTTGAGTGCATGTTTGATACTTTATATTTGATGTAATTTTGCAAAAGATTTAGAGCGTAGTTTTTACGAAATCACAGTAGGTTAATGTAATCTCACAAAAATTCTACCGATTACACTTAAACGTTGTTTTACAAGATATATTTTTAAGTTTATAGTTTATAGTTTATAACTCATATGATTAAAAATGATTTGTTTGATAACATTCATTTACTCACAAGTTTATAGCTTCTTTTTAATTAGTTTATAACGATTTTTTATAAGCTTATTCAAGTAGCTTATCAGCTTTTTCATAAACTAGTTTATAAATCATCCGTTATAAACTAACTTCCTTTTTTAAAGGATACTATAAACTAACTTGTCAGGTATAAGTTAACTTATCATTGTCTTTTGTTTTTTACTACCAAACAAAACCTTATTGGATCTCGAATTAAACTCAATGATACAGCTGCACTGTAATCTCTCCCACTTCTGATGGCTTTTGTGGTTGCTGACTTAAATATAAATTGGCACTAGACCCTCTTGTTGTTGGGGCCTGGGGCGTTGAATATTCATACCACGTGTGATGATGAATTGAAAATTAAGCTTAAATTGGGCATCGTGGTCATTTGACATCCTTTATTTAAATCATGTAGTACTAGCTTAGGTCAACTACCACACTCTGTAGCCGTTGGATGATCATGTGCCTCATCAAATGTTGGTTGATTGTCCTTATCAAAACCATAAAATGAGGAAAACACAAAACTGAGGTTGTCTTCCTCTCTACGTATTTATGGACTAGTCAACTGATTGGTTGTACTAAAACGTTGAACACATTAATATTGATTTTGATGTCAAACCGAATATCATAAATGTCAAACCGAACCCCTTGTTTTGTTTGATTAAATGTTGTTTGGCCACACCTTCTCACCACCATAAAAGCCCGATGTCTATAGCTCTTGTTTGTTCGTCTGACCCTTTTTATAAGAATAGTTTACAAAAAATCACATATATTAAAAAAATTGTTGGAGTAATAAAGTTGTCACAAATGTGTGTGACTATTACTAGATTACCCTTAATTAAATATATATATTTAATGTTAACTTTTCATATAGTAAGACAAATTTATAGTATTAATAAAGGGTATAGTTGGAAAAAGAGTAATCAATGCATCTAGGAATTTGTATATGATCTTATATTTAGGGACACAATTTTTTTGTAAACTACTCCTATAAAAAGGGATGAAGGGAGTAGTTTTTTTCCATTTTTTACCAATGTGCTTAACAATGAAACTTCTTAACAATACTAGAAGAAGTTTAAACATTGACGAAATTTGGGTTAATATTCATTTTGGTCTCTGGATGGGTAATAAATAATCACAATAATCTTTGAATGTATCTAAATTCTAAAATAGTTTGTGTTTGTGCACTTCCTTAATCAAAATATTCTTTCGTGTTAAAATGTTTCATTAATACTGTCATATCAGTTCCTCAGTACACTTACTTATTATCTTATCAATCTCTATAAGTAGTTACTTATTGTCATATCAATCTCTACAGAAAAAGAGTTATTGTCAACATTGAGAGATTATTTTAAAATTATGGATTATTTTAGAATTTTGATAAATTGAGGGACTATTATGGTTACTCATTACATATTCAAAGACCAAAATGACTATTATCACACAAAACTTTAGAGAAAAAAAATATGCCAAATTTGTCTCTAATATTGTCTTTTTTTACATATCTAATATTGTTGTTAAAGAAGAAAAAATTGGTTTTGTCTCTAATTATGTCATTATTTCAACTTTTTATAGTTTTTTTTTTTGTTACAAAACTAAAAGGAAAGAAAAAAAAAAGCGAAACAGGAAGAAAAAAAAAAGAGACATTAGAGACTACTCTCTAGAATAAAAAGTTTCAGCTGCGTCCATCTTAAGGAGAGGCAGAAGAGCTTTCGGAGGGGAGGCATGGAGAAGCAGCTCATTATCCGAAGAGGCTCCAAGCTTAGCCAAAAAATCTGCACATTGATTTCTCTCCATCAGAGTGTGGCATATAGTGACGGTGCATTCCTCAATCAAATCTTTCACATCTTGAATCAAATAATCCTATTGTCGATTAAAAAAAACCTATTGTATTTCTAAACGACAATAACGTTTGAGCTTTAGCGTTTTCTTTGGTTCAATATCATGAAAAAAATGATGTTTTTTTATAATTTTTTTGAAATGTAATTTGTCATTATATATTTTACAATTCTTGTCTCAATAAAAAGTAAATCAAAATTCTTGTGTATTAAATATTAGTCAAAATGACATTCAAATTTCAAATAAGGTCAAATGACATTCAAATTCTAAATAAGGTCAAAATATAACCTTTTTTATTATTATTGTTGTTGTTGTTGTTACTACAAAATGATGTTTATTAATTCATTAGATTTGGTGTAGTGCGTCAGATAAAATAACAAATTTAATATCGCTAAAAAAATAAAAATGGATTTGCGAACAAACCCACAATATTCAAGTTAATAGTATAAAATGAGAGTAAAGAAGGATAAACAGTTTACCTTGGTCGCAGATAAACCACCCCCACTTGCAACAGAACAACAAAAGAAATTTCCCCAAAGCCAAAAGAAAGCTTAGTAACACTAAATGTCACAAAAAGCAATTAGAAGCTAAATACTAACACACAAAAACTTTACAGAAGCCACAAAACTGTAACACTAAATATCAACATCAACATCCTTAGAGGGAATTGCAGCAAGAACAAAAAAACCAATCTATAGTACAAAATCCGCAGATCAAAAACCATCGCCTAAAGCCAAATCAGCCATCACACTCACCCACGCTCAAAAACAAAATTGGCACAACGGTCCAAACAGATTCGGTGCGACCAGGACACTAAACCAAGGAAGCAGAACACCACAAACTTGAAAAATACAAATCGATGCAGCTGACGACGGAAACACCGCACAACAGAACCAACCCAAATTAGTGCAAAGCAAAACAGAAACTCGGCAAAGGCTAGAAGAATAACCTAAAAACAAAATAGCAAATTTATAAGTATTCAAAACTTTCTATTTATGTTTTCTAGGAAGCCTGAGTTATCCTTTGTTTCCTTAATCTTTGTCAGTTAACAACTACAAAGAAAATTGGATACAAAACATCACAATTTGACAGCTTTTGTTGCTTTGATCTTTGCCAATTTAAGCACCATGACCACATGACCACTTTGCAATTTTGATACAAATAGGGACTATAATGATAACTCCTAACACATTCAAGGAGAAAGATGGCGGTTTAAGGATCAAAGAACACATTACTATGAGCGGCGACATATAAACATAAGCTCTTTATTGTTGGTTATAGTTTTTTCTCAACATTTATGCTTCTTAACCTTTTCTTGAACCCTTCTCCCAATTTTAGACCTTTTTTTTTGCTTACTTGTAACCATTAAAAGGTTGAAGAAAGAAAGAAGAAAATTATCTAAAAAACCATTTTTATCCAACGTCATATAACATGGCAACAAACACAGTCGCATCAAGTAAGCCGTCTTCGGCTATAGAGATATCTTCCTGTCAAACGACACTTGATTCTAAAACCCATGTTTCATGGTTTCCATTATTAGAACAAAACCAAAACGGCCACCATAAATAACAAAAATAAAGTAAAATACAAAGCAAAACAGCATGAGCAAACGCACAAATAAGGCATCATCTCATAATAGAAATTCTATAATTCTATAAAATAGAAATTCATAACCCCATTTAGTTCTTCAAATATTTTAAATAAAGCTCGAGACTTTTCAAAACAAAACTTAATAAAACAACCAATCTAGCAAATGGTTTTGTTCAAAATTTCACAAATGAAAAGTAAAACCAACGATTTTGAGTTGAAAAGTTCATAGTTTTCTTCTACAAACATAAAATTAACAACTTTCTTGCAGATGGGTAGGTTAAAGAAATAACAACTGAAATTAAAAAAAAACTTCATTACATGTGAAATTCTGGCCAGGCAATACTTAAGAGAAACTAACAGGTTCTGAACCAGCAGGTTCTGAACTATACGCAGGGCACAATAGTTTGCTTAAAACAGAGCACACACTCACACAATGCAAAGCAAGAAAATAAAGTGCAGGAAAGTAAAAGGCACACAAGGTTTGTTAACCCAGTTCGGAGTAAACACCTCCTACTCTGGGGATACCAATCCAGGAAGGAAATCCACTATAAGATTTAACCCAAAGACTCAAGACACTGACTCCCAGTTCCCAGCCTTAACAATTAAACTCCTCCTAGTCAGACTTCTACCCAACTCTGAGTATTAGAATCCTCTAACTTCCTATTCAAGCAACTAAACCCAGCTACTTGAACAACCTTTAACAATACCCTGTTTTGAACACAATTTCAATGACAAACATTCATTCGTACCTACAGGCTTTGAATGAATTTACAACTCAAAGAAAACTCTAAACCAACTCAAACAATGAGTGGTGCACAACAAAAACTCTAAGTTTAAAAAATACAGACTCTATTCTCTGAATTATATCTCTTAATTCGTAAGTCTTGAATAGCAACAGCCCTCCTCTTTTTATAGCCTTCAGTCTTGCAGCATAAATAACAAACTGATCTTCTGAATTGATTTGTTACTGAAATAAGATTGGTCCAATCAAGTAACAAATAAAACTGCTTTGTATCTTTGAAAGATTTGAAACAGAAAATACGAATATCATGAAACTGAACCAAATCTCCAATGATATCTTCTCCAATTTAATCAGCATTCTAGAAGCAATTATACAAAGATAATTCCTTGCTAAATCTCCCAAGATACGCGCAAAAACTAATCTGAAAACCCAGCTTCTGATGTGGTCAACAGAAGTCAACGCTGTCATCAGAACCTGAAATCAGCTTCTGAAGTGCTACAGTGCTTCTGATGCATTCAGCTTCTGATAGCATTTTCAGCTTCTGAATGGCTTCAAAATTAAAATCTTCCAACTGAAGAAATGTTCTACATATGGAGATGCTTCTATTCAATACCTTGGTTTTGCCAAACAATGCAGCCAATACCAGAATACTCAACAATCTCCCCCTTTGGCAAATTTTTGGCTAAAACCATCCAAGTTCTTCAATCTCCCTTATAATCAACTCAGCAATGAAGAACTCCACAATTATACATCATAGCAATCAGCTTAGGCAGCGGATTCAGCTATGTTAAACAACAGCTACTGAAGCACACATAAGATACTGATCAACTCCTGATCATCACAATCATGGTATCAGAGCTACTCCAAGGTATCAGAGCTACTCATCAACTCCTGATCATCACAACACTCCCCCTGCAACTCAGCTTCTCATACAAACTCCCCCTTACTACTGAACTGCAGTGATAAAAGGTATCAGAGCACAAACCAAAGTACAATTGTTCTTCAGAACCACACTTCAGGAGCTGAACACTAATGTTCTTCAGGACCACTACACTTCTACACTTCAGGACCACATCATCACTCAGGTATATAACAAGCTTGTACTCCCCCTGAGACACATACTCCCCCTCAATAACATCTTGACAGCTCTTGTTGTACTGGTTCTGAATACTGAGCTTCACACATAACTTCTGAACAACACTGAAAGCTGATTTTGGTATCAGAGCCAACACATTGCATACGATTTTCTCCCCTTTTTTAGCCACAAAATTCTGACAAAACTCAGATTTCAAGTAGGGATTAAAACAAGTAACACAGATCCTTGAAACCATATCAGACTCAGACTCAGGTTCAGGATCACACATAGCACAGGCACAACTGGCAGGTACTCTATCTTCCGCACATCCAGCTTGCAGTAATTGCTATAACTCCTCATGCAAACACACACCTAACTTGCTCCTTAAGTTTTCAAACTGTTTAGCATCCAAGGCCTTTGTGAAAATGTCAGCAACTTGTTCTTCAGTAGCTACATGTTCCAGCTGAATAATCTTGTCCTCCACAAGGTTTCTGATAAAATGGTGCCTGATGTCTATGTGTTTAGTTCTGTTGTGCTGTATTGGGTTTTTAGAGATATTAATAGCACTCAGATTGTCACAAAATAAGGTCATGGTTCCCTGTTCAATGTTGTATTCCTCCAGCATTTGTTTCATCCACACCAATTGTGAGCAACTACTCCCAGCAGCAATGTACTCAGCTTCAACAGTTGACAATGAAACACAGTTTTGCTTCTTGTTGAACCAAGAAATTAGATTATTTCCCAAAAAGAAACAACCTCCTGAGGTGCTCTTCCTGTTATCAGCACTTCCAGCCCAGTCAGCATCACAATATCCCATCAGTTCAGAACTTGAACTGTGTGAATACATGATTCCATAGTCACTTGTGTTGTTCACATACTTCAGAATTCTCTTTACTTGTGTCAGATGACTCATCTTAGGATCAGCTTGGTATCTTGCACACACTCCAACAGCATAAGTGATATCAGGTCTGCTTGCAGTCAAGTACAATAAGCTCCCTATCATGCTTCTGTACTGACTTTGATCAACTGAAACTCCATGTTCATCTTTGGTTAGCTTCAGATGAGTAGCAGCTGGTGTCTTCTTATGAGCAGCAGATTCCATACCAAACTTCTTTACTATGTTCTTGGCATATTTACTCTGAGAAATGAAGATTGTATCTTCCATTTGCTTGACTTGTAATCCAAGAAAATAAGTAAGTTCACCAACTAAGCTCATTTCAAACTCTGACTGCATTTGCTGAACAAACAGTTTCACCATCTTCTGAGACATCCCTCCAAACACTATATCATCCACATAAATCTGAGCAATCATCAGACTCCCATTTTCATCTTTCACAAACAAAGTCTTATCAGAACCTCATTTTCTGTAACCTTGAGCAACAAGAAATTGAGTCAGCCTGTCATACCATGCTCTTGGTGCTTGCTTCAATCCATATAAAGCCTTCTTTAACTTGTACACATGTTCTGGAAACTTAGGATCCACAAAACCCTTAGGCTGTTCAACATACACTTCTTCTTGCAAATATCCATTCAGAAATGCACTCTTCACATCCATCTGAAATAGCTTGAACTTGAGAATGCAGGATACACCCAACAGTAGTCTTATGGACTCTAGTCTGGCCACAGGTGCAAAGGTCTCATCAAAATCAAGTCCCTCAACTTGAGTATAACCCTGAGCAACCAACCTTGCCTTGTTTCTGACTACAGTACCACTTTCATCTGTTTTATTCTTGAATATCCACTTAGTACCAATCACATTCAACCCTTCAGGTCTTGGAACCAGATCCCACACTTCACTCCTTTTGAATTGATTCAACTCATCTTGCATTGCTTCAATCCAAAATTCATCAGTCAGGGCTTCTTTCACATTTTTAGGCTCAACCTTTGACACAAAGCATGAATCAGTAGCAGCTGGTTCTGATCTCCTGGTTCTGAACCCTTGATCCAAACTCCCAATGATCAGCTCCTTAGGATGATCCTTCTGAATTCTAATTGAAGGCCCTTTATTGGTAGGATCATGATCTGGATGCACTTCTGCTTCTTCAGACTCTGGATGATTTTCTGCTTCTGAAGTTTGTTCTTCTGATGCTTCAGACTCTGGAACAACTTCAAACACACCTCTATCTTTCTCAGCAGACAGGTCATCAATTACCACATTAATGGACTCCATCACAACCTTGGTTCTGGAATTAAACACCCTATAAGCTCTGCTATTTACTGAATAACCCAGGAATATGCCTTCATCAGACTTAGGATCCAGCTTTCTCCTATTTTTTCTATCAGCCAAAATATAGCATCTGCTCCCAAAAACATGGAAATATTTGACTGTAGGCTTTCTCCCTTTCCACAATTCATAGAGAGTTGATGCAGTACCCTTCTTTAAAGTGACTCTGTTGTGTATGTAACATGTTGTGTTCATTGCTTCAGCCCAGAACATATATGGAAGTTTCTTAGCATGCAGCATTACTCTTGCACATTCTGCTAAAGTCCTGTTCTTCCTCTCAACTACACCATTTTGCTGAGGTGTGATAGGTGCAGAAAACTCATGCTTTATACCTTCAGAAGCACAGAATTCTGAAAAGCTCTTGTTTTCAAATTCTTTGCCATGATCACTTCTGATTCTGATAATCCCATTGTCCTTCTCTCTTTGTAGTTGAATGCACATCTCTTTGAAGACTTCAAAAGTGTCAGACTTTTCTCTAACAAAGCTGACCCATGTATATCTAGAGTAGTCATCTACCATTACAAAAGCATATCTTTTTCCTCCAATACTCTCAACTTGCATAGGCCCCATTAAATCCATATGAACAAGTTCTAGTACTTTAGTAGTTACCTGGTGAACTAATCTGGGATGAGACTTTCTTGTTTGTTTTCCAATTTGACAATCACCACAAACATTGTCCTCATTGATCTTCAGATTAGGTACACCTCTGATAGCTTCAGTACTTAGGATTTTTTTCATGCCTTCCACCATTCTCTGATCAAATCTCCAATACCCAGAATTTGACCTTTTACACCATCTCCAAATGTCACATAACTTCTGGAGTATGATCTGATATTGCTCAGCAGCTTCTTCACACCAGTCATATGCCTTGAACACCCACTATCAAAATACCAGTCTTCTTTTGAAGTGGCTCTCAAAGAAGTATGAGCTATAAGACCTACATTCTGAACTTTGGGCTTCCATACCTTCTGAACATTGTGTCTGATAGCAGCTGGTTCCACTCTTCTATACTGAAAATGTTCAGGATAGCCATTAAGTTTGAAGCAGAATGGTTTGATATGCCCTTTCTTTCCACAATGATGACAGACCCATGGATGATTCCTCTTCCTTCTGTTTCTGACAGATTTCTGGGGTTGCTTCTGAGGTAGCATCTGACCATGCTTCTGACCTTGCATTTGAACATGCTTCTGACCTTGCATCTGAGGTCTCTTCTGAGTTTGCTTCTGTCCTACCTTTTGTGGTTTCATCTGAGATGTTCCAATCATAGGTTTACCAGTTTTAATGCCAGGAACAAACTTTTTAACAAGAATCTCCTGTTTGGGGTTCTGAGTCTGATCAACAAAACCTAAACCAGTTTTTCTTTGTTGCTGATTCCCCAAAATGTCCTCCAACTTATCAGTAGCAGAGTTCAACATCCTCACTTGCTTCTTCATTTGATCAAGTTGGGATTTTAGCTGGCTTACTTCTTCTTTTAGATCTGAATTCTGCACTAACAGTTCACCTTTTTCAGCCTCCAGTTGAAGAATAGTCTCCTTCTGATCCAAAAATTGTTTGCAAACCTCAGCACTTCTGGTATACAGCTTCTTGTAGTTATCAGCTAGTTCATCATATGAGGTTTTAGCAGCTTCAGACACAGATGAGGCTTCAGACTCTGAGTCAGACTCTGAAAAGGTCTCAGACTCTAAAACAACTTCCTTCTTCAAGATAGCTCCTGACCTTACTACCAGACCAGTATCACACATATCAGATTCACTAACATCATCTTCTTCAGAACCATCATCAGACCATGCAACAACTAGGCTCTTCTTCTTCTGCTTCTTAAGAAAAGTAGGACATTCAGTTTTGATATGTCCATAACCCTCACACTCATAACACTGCACACCTTTGGCTTGGTTACTTTTCTCCTCAGACTTGGTCTTTTTCATATCAGTTTGTTGCTTTTTGTTGTTGAATCTGAAGTTCTGTCCTTTGGCTTTGGCTCTTCTGTCAACATTCTTCAGAATCTTGTTGAATTGTTTTCCCAGCAACACTAGAGCTTCTGATAAGTCATCCTCATCAGACTCTTGTTGATCATCAGCTTCAGCATTCACAGTAAAAGCTATACATTTCCCTTTCTTATCAGGCTGTTTGCAGAATGCAGTCTCAAAATTTAACAAAGACCCAATCAGCTCCTCAACCTTCATAGCAGAAATATCATGAGCCTCCTCAATTGCAGTGACCTTCATGTCAAATCTTCTGGGCAGGGACCTGAGGATTTTCCTTACTATCTTTTCATCAGTCATCTTTTCTCCAAGTGAATCAAAAGAATTTTCCATGTCCAGCACATTCATATAGAAATCCTGGATATTCTCATCCTCCTTCATCTTCAGGTTCTCAAATTTGGTGGTCAGCAACTGCAATCTGGACATCTTCACTTTAGAAGTTCCTTCATGAGTTGTCTTTAAAATTTCCCAGGCCTCCTTTGCAACAGTACATTGTTTGATAAGTCTGAACATGTTCTGGTCCACACCATTAAAGATTGCATTCAAGGCTTTTGAATTTCCCAGAGACAAGTCATCTTCAGCTCTGGTCCACTCCTCTTCAGGCTTCAAAACTCCAGTTTTGTTACCATCTTTGTCCAAAACCTCAGGATATTCCCAGCCTTTTATCACAGCTTTCCAAGTCCTGCTGTCAATAGACTTTAGAAAAGCACACATTCTTGACTTCCAATACTCATAGTTTGTGCCATCTAGTAGGGGTGGTCTATTGACATAGCCTCCTTCTCTATCCATGCTTGCCAGATATTAAGTCCTCTGGATCTCACCCAAAATACAGGCAGGGTGCCTGCTCTGATGCCAATTGAAATTCTGGCCAGGCAATACTTAAGAGAAACTAACAGGTTCTGAACTATACGCAGGGCACAATAGTTTGCTTAAAACAGAGCACACACTCACACAATGCAAAGCAAGAAAATAAAGTGCAGGAAAGTAAAAGGCACACAAGGTTTGTTAACCCAGTTCGGAGTAAACACCTCCTACTCTGGGGGATACCAATCCAGGAAGGAAATCCACTATAGGATTTAACCCAAAGACTCAAGACACTGACTCCCAGTTCCCAGCCTTAGCAATTAAACTCCTCCTAGTCAGACTTCTACCCAACTCTGAGTATTAGAATCCTCTAACTTCCTATTCAAGCAACTAAACCCAGCTACTTGAACAACCTTTAACAATACCCTGTTTTGAACACAATTTCAATGACAAACATTCATTCGTACCTACAGGCTTTGAATGAATTTACAACTCAAAGAAAACTCTAAACCAACTCAAACAATGAGTGGTGCACAACAAAAACTCTAAGTTTAAAAAATACAGACTCTATTCTCTGAATTATATCTCTTAATTCGTAAGCCTTGAATAGCAGCAGCCCTCCTCTTTTTATAGCCTTCAGTCTTGCAGCATAAATAACAAACTGATCTTCTGAATTGATTTGTTGCTGAAATAAGATTGGTCCAATCAAGTAACAAATAAAACTGCTTTGTATCTTTGAAAGATTTGAAACAGAAAATACGAATATCATGAAACTGAACCAAATCTCCAATGATATCTTCTCCAATTTAATCAGCATTCTAGAAGCAATTATACAAAGATAATTCCTTGCTAAATCTCCCAAGATACGCGCAAAAACTAATCTGAAAACCCAGCTTCTGATGTGGTCAACAGAAGTCAACGCTGTCATCAGAACCTGAAATCAGCTTCTGAAGTGCTACAGTGCTTCTGATGCATTCAGCTTCTGAATGGCTTCAAAATTAAAATCTTCCAACTGAAGAAATGTTCTACATATGGAGATGCTTCTATTCAATACCTTGGTTTAGCCAAACAATGCAGCCAATACCAGAATACTCAACAACATGGTAACCCCAATTGTTCTATCTTGATTTTTTGTCAAATAGCTGCATTTTCGCCAAAGGAACACTCAGATGTAGAATCCAATTTGATTGAACCACTGAGTAAGATAAATCTGACCCAATATAAAGAGAAAATGTTTTGCAAAGATAAAATGGTGGTAGAGATTTCTAAAATGGTGATACAAATTAGAGGAAGATAGTGAGATGGAGTGTACCTAAAACTGATGCAAGACATTCCATCCCAACCATCATACTCCAATCCTCACACTCCGTTACTTACGATTTCACCAAATTCTGATTGAAATTTCACTGATTCTCTCGAGAAAGTTATAGTTGCCCGATGAAGCGGCGGGAAAATGTGCGGGCGGAAAGCGCTCGCTAAACAGTAAAGTCGCCACCGGAGTTTTGTTTTTGAAAAGGAGAACGTCGATAAACCCCTTTGAGAATGAGAACAAGGTCATTGCGACCAAATTTTGGGTTCGGGAATCGGTTATGCAAGGGGAAGGTATTAGCACCCCTCACATCCGTTGTACCCAACGGGAACCGTTAGTTATTTTAGCGTTCAATTGTGTTAGTTTCATGAAAAATGTTTGTAAAGAAATAATAAAAAAAGAGAAAAAAGCTTTAATGACCAAAAATGAGTTTTTTTTGTTAGTGTGCTTGACAAGAGTTTGATCTTGCTCCTACGTATCTCATGGTGCGATGAAGAATTCAAAGTTACGTAGTTCTTTGTTAGAAAATGTTTGTATGTTGATTGATTTTATTTATAAAATCAATTGGGTCGCGCTTGGGCGAAAAAAGTTTGCTTAAAAAGGACGGACTCGCACTTGGGCGATGGTATCCGTTTGAAAACGCGCATGGGCGTGAATAAAATAAAGTTTGGTGGGTTGAGATTGATTTTTAACGGAGGGCGAATATTCAACCGAAAGTGAAGTGTCTACCTCGTTTCCGAATATTCGGGGAAGCGTCGGGTGTCTACCCAAGTTTTCCTTTTTTACTCGTACACAAAAAAAGAAAATTGTTTTTTTTTATGTTTTGGTATGTTGAAAATAGAATGACAATTGTCCGAACAACGAGACGAACGTCAAGTGCTCGTGCAACCAGGGAATGGGAAGACATACGTCAAACCATTCCTCTTTCATTCAAGTTTGTTATTGAAAATCACATTTTTTACAATTGAAAATAAAAAAACACTTGTTATATTTTTCTTTGAATAAAAATGAGTTTCAGTCCTTGCAAAAAATAGTTCAAACCAGGTTCTGAACCTTCAGAAGCAGAAACTGACTTTAGAAGCAAAAATGCAAAATGTACGGCTTCAGAAGCACTGTTCAGAAGCAGCTTCAGAAGCTGGCTTCAGAAGCACTGTTCAGAAGCTGCTTCAGAAGCACTGTTCAGAAGCTGCTTCAGAAGCACTGTTCAGAAGTTGCTTCAGAAGCACTGTTCAGACTCTGGGTTCAGAAGCACTGTTCAGACTCTGGGTTCAGAAGCACTTTTCAGACTCTGGGTTCAGAAGCACTGTTCAGATTCTGGGTTCAGAAGCACTGTTCAGAAGCTGCTTCTAAAGTACTGTTCATAAGCTGTTTCTGAAGTACTGTTCAGAAGCTGCTTCTGAAGTACTGTTCAGAAGCTGCTTATGATTCTGATTTCAGAAACTCAGGGGGTAAAAAAATGTTTGAAAACAGTAAGAAAAAGAAGCAATCCACTTCTGTTTTGGTGATTTGTAATCTTTGTGATTTTTTGGGGTTTTTGAATGATGTTTTTAGTGCAAAAATGAGTTAAAGTTTACTAAAAATGCAGAAAAATAATGCAGGGACACAGGAACAGCAGAACAAACTTTTGTGACTTTTCTCAACTTCTGGGTTAAATTTCTCACTCAAACTTGAACCAAATACAAAAATGAAAATACCATTGTAAAGTTTTCCATGAATACTACATCTTAGTGGTTTTAGATCTACCAAAAGATGTCCTAGAACCTAATATATTTTGGCATCAAGTCATGCCCATGAACTTATGATAAAAAAATGCATTTTTATGAAAAAGTCTACAAACACTTAAACAGAATGCAAAAAAAAGAGATAAGAAGGTTCAAGATACTTACAAATTCATAGCCAAAGCTTTAGATGCACAAGAAATGAAAGGGGCTTTTGGATGGTTGTGGTTTTTTGAAGATGGAAGTGATGGAGAAGATGAACAATAACAAAATGGTGTTTTGCTACTATTCTCCTTTCTTTGTGTGATGTTTCTTGTGATTTAGTTTCTGTTTTGATTCTGTTTGATTTGTTGTGGTGGTTTGTAAAGACAAAAAACAGAAAAACAGAGCTTTTCTCTTTGGAAGTTTTTTATGAATTCTTGCTGTTTTTTGGTTCTGTTTTTACTCTAAAAATTCCTCCTCTTTCATTCATTTTCGTGCCTCTTATATAGGCAATTTTGTGATCATTTGTAATCATGAAAATCCCTTGAAAGCTGGACCTTTTTGTGTGCTATGACAAAGACTTTGGTTAGCATTTAATGAAAAGGGAAGGAAGTGACCTTGCCTTGTGATTTTGGCGAAGACTTTGGTTAATTCTGGACAACTAGGGGCTGAGTTTGACAGAAGTTGATGGAAGAAAAACAAGAAAGGAGGGGTGCTGCCCTGACAGAGGTTGGGAGAAAACAGGGAGAAGGGGCGCTGCTTGCAGGGGCAGCAGCTTGCAGCCTTCTTTGACAAAGAAAAATGGAAGAAAATGGAAAGGAAAGGATGTGCTGGAACAGGGCAGCAACTTGCAGCTTATTTTGACTTGTTTGATAAAGAAGAAAGGAAGCAAATGACAAGGAGGAGGTGCTGAAAAAACAGGGGCAGCAGCTTAGTTTGACCTTGTTTCCTTCTTTGCACATGTTTCTTTTTTTGAGACAAACAAACATAATAATAATAATAATAATAATAATAATAATAATAATAATAATAATAATAATAAAAGTAATAATAATAATAATAATAATAATAATAATAATAATAATAATAAAGAAAGATAAATAAATAATAATAAAACTTTTTTTTATTATTTAAAAAAGAAATGAAAATTGATTTTTTTTTGATTTTTTTTTGCATGATGATGATTTTTTTTTTGAAGAAAAGACTTGGACAAAATTAGGGTACTACAGCTGCCCCTATGTAATTATATTTTACTAGAAAATATGAATAACGATGGTTTTCATATTTCATTGTAAAAGATAAGTAAATATAAGGACCCAGATTTTGTCCTTCAAGATAGAAAAGTGTGTGAAAAGACAGTAAATTGATGATGCGAAAATGTAAATGGTCATCTCCAGTCGTGGTTGGTACTTAGACTGATACGATTGAAAAATGATCGTCGCCAAACAGATCCTGGTGAAACGATACAGACAACATGCCTCCACCGGGGGAAGGTTGATCATATCCAGCCGCTTACGCTGGTGGCAGATCCCTAAGGACAAAGGTGAACTTATTCAGCCGCTTATGCTGAAGGTCGATCCGCTGGGAATAAAGGTGATCATATCCAGCCGCCTACGCTGGAGGTAGATTCCTAAGGACAAAGGTAATCTTATTCAGCCGCTTATGCTGAAGGTCGATCCACTGGGGATAAAGGTTATCTTATCCAGCCGCCTACGCTGGAGGTAGATTCCTAAGGACAAAGGTGATCTTATTCAGCCGCTTATGCTGAAGGTCGATCCATGGGGATAGGGTGATCTTATCTAGCCGCTTATGCTAGAGGTAGGTCCTAAGGATGGAGCGATCTTATTCAGCTGTTTATGCTAAAAGTCAATTCACTGGGAAAGGTTATCTTATCTAGCCGCTGATGCTAGAGGTAGATCCTAAGGATGGAGTGATCTTATTCAGCCGTTTAGGCTAAAAGTCAATTCACTCGGAAAGGTTATCTTATCTAACCGCTGATGCTAGAGGTAGATTCTAAGGATGGAGTGATCTTATTCAGCCGTTTATGCTGAAAGTCAATTCACTCGAAAATATGATGTTTGACTGATTACCGCCAAGCGGGTCTTGGTGAAATGATAATGATATGATATGATTGTGCAGACTCGCTGGGGGAGTGATAATGATATGATATGATCAGGTAAACTCGTTGGGGGAATTTTAACAGGGGAACTTTAGTGGCCGTGAGCAGGTCCACTCGGGAATGGGACAGTTTGGGAAGAAATCCGCTGGGGGGATTTTTTTTTTAGAAAAACTTATTGGGGAAGTTCTTGAATGAGGTTCACTAGGGAACACTGGGATGACTCGTTGAGGAGTGTAAGAACATGGGATACTCACTGGGGAGTGTTTCTTGGGGGAGCATGAGGAATTGTGAGGGAGAGTATGATATGAATATGAGATGCATGTTAATGAATGTGTGTGATATGATGCGTGTAGCATGCTGACTCTTGGGATAAACCAAGGACATGTTGGGCTTCAGCTATGGTTGGGTGCCGAGCATGGTCGGGCTTTTGGGGATTTTGTGGAATAAAATGGTCAAGGTACGATATTTGGGGTTTTTGATCCTTCGGCATTCGCAATACCCATTGCTTTTGAAGTTTCAGATTAATGGCTGCTGACAGAGCTTTCGACATCTCATGCTTGCACGGGCACTTCGTATGTTATGTAGCTGCTGATTCTGCTACAAAAGGGGAATCATTTATGATTGCTCTGAGAATTTTGAGAGATACAAACATCTCACTGGGAACCGTTGATTTCCTTTAAATATTTTTAAATCAAAGTGACCATGATTTCAACAGATTTTTTGTTATTACTTTTTATTTCAAAATTGCATCATCAAAATAAATAGCATTTATTGGGGATGGAAAAAAAATGACAAAGGTAAAATAGGAGGATGCACTTTATTAGTAGTCAAACACGATTTAGTACATGGAATGGCAGCACAATAAAGGTGTAACTCCACAAAGATGAATAAGAGAAATGAAGATGGGAATAGGGAAAACACTGGAAGTTCCCATTGAGTCATGACGACCGCTGCTTTCTTAATAACCCTAAGTCCACAACACCTTGCTTTTGGGGATGGCGAAGGAATTGGTTCTTCAGTTGATGTTAGGAGCGAACTGTCTTGATGTAGTTACCTGCCTTTTTCTTTTCCCAACTTTTGCCTAAGTCGCCTTTTCAGGTTTTCGACTTAGCGGGTTTTCTTTTGTTTTTTTGTATCCCTAATTTTTGCCTGGACCGCCCTTTCGAGTTTTCAGTCCACCGGGAAGCCCCTTTTTGCCTAAGTTGCCCTTTAAGGTTTTCAACTTAGCGGGCGTTCTTTTGTTATTAGGCATAGTATTTCTTGACTACATCGGAATTCACAGGACGTGGAAAGTCCTCACCGTCCATTGTTGTGAGAATCAAGGCTCCTCCAGAGAAGGCTTTCTTCACTACATAAGGGCCTTCATAGTTCAGGGTCTACTTTCCACGTGAATCTTTGTGTATAGGTAAGATCCTTTTGAACACTAGGTCGCCTTCTTGGAACTTTTGAGGACAGATCTTCTTGTCGAACGCCTTCTTGAGCCTGCTTTGATATAACTGACCATGACATAAGGCTATCATCCGCTTCTCATCGATTAAGTTTAACTGGTCAAACCTTGCTTGGATCCATTCTGCTTCTTCTAATTTGGCCTCCATCAGGATTCTCATTGAGTGAATTTCCACCTCAATGGGGAGGACTGCCTCCATGCCATATACCAGGGAGAACGGGGTTGCCCCTGTCGAGGTGCAAACCGAGGTCCTATAGCCATGTAAGGCGAAGGGAAGCATTTCATGCCAATCTTTCTAAGTTTTCACCATCTTTTGAAGGATTTTCTTGATGTTTTTGTTTGCTGCTTCTACGGCTCCATTCATCTTTGGCCGGTATGGTGAAGAGTTGTGGTGTTCGATTTTGAAATTTTCACACAACTCTTTCATCAGTTTGTTGTTCAGGTTAGTGCCATTGTCAGTGATGATTTTGATGGGGAGTCCGTAGCGACATATTATCTCCTTTTTGATGAATCGAACCACAACTTGCTTAGTTACATTGGCATATGAAGCAGCCTCAACCCATTTGGTGAAGTAGTCGATGACGACTAGGATGAATCGGTGTCCATTTGAAGCTTGAGGTTCAATGGGTCCGATCATGTCGATGCCCCACATAGAGAACGGCCAAGGTGATGCCATCACATTCAAAGGAGTCGGAGGCACGTGCACCTTATCAGCGTAGATTTGGCATTTGTGGCACTTCCTAGCGTAGCTGAAACAATCAGATTCCATGGTCAGCCAATAGTAACCAGCCCTTAGGATTTTTCTAGCCATTGCATGTCCATTGGCATGAGTACCGAAGGACCCTTCGTGGATTTCTTTGATTAGCAAGTCTGCCTCATGTTTGTCCACACACCTGAGAAGAACCAGGTCGTGATTTCTTTTGTAGAGCACATCACCATTCAGGAAGAATTTAGCTGATAGTCGTCTTAGAGTCTTTTTATCCCTATTTGAAATGTTTGCAGGATATTCTTGATCTCTGAGGTAGACCTTGATGTCATGGTACCATGGCTTGCCATCAGATACCTCTTCGATGGATAGACAGAATGCCGGCTTGTCTCGGTGCTCTACCTTTATAAGTGGCGCTTCATTGTGAAATTTCACTTTATACATTGACGATAACGTAGCCAAAGCATCTGCTACTTGATTTTCTTCTCTAGGGATATGATGGAAGGTGATTTCATCGAAGAACTTTATTAGCTTCAAGACATGAGCGCGGTACGGGGTCAGCTTGGGATGACGGGTTTCCCATTCTCCTTTTACTTGGTAAATGACTAGGGCTGAATCTCCATACACCTCCAAAATCTTGACTCTTAAGTCGATGGCAGCCTCGAGGCTCAAGATGCATGCTTCATATTCCGCCACATTATTTGTGCAGTCAAAACATAGTCTTGCTGTGAAGGGGGTATAACCACCCTTTGGAGATATTAGAACAGCCCCAATCCCATGCCCCATGGCATTAGATGCACCATCGAATGCAAACTTCCATCGAGCTCCCGATTCGGGTCCCTCATCGTCTCCTATGACCTCATCTTCTTTTAAAGCCATAATATCTTCAACTGGGAAATCAAATGGTATGGGCTGATAGTCTTTCACTGGTTGATGAGCCAAGTGATCTGCTAGCACACTTCCCTTAATGGCTTTCTGAGTTACGTTCAGGATGTCATACTCGGATAACAACATTTGCCAATGGGCAATCCTTCCAGTCAGAGCGGGTTTCTCAAAGATATACTTGATTGGATCCATCTTTGATATCAATCATGTTGTGTGACAAATCATGTATTGTCTCAATCGGCGGGCAACCCATGCCAAAGCACAACAAGTTCTTTCTAGCAGGGTGTATCTGATTTCAACATCGGTAAACTTCTTGCTCAAGAAATAGATGGCATGCTCCTTCCTACCAGTTTCATCATGTTGCCCTAGCACACATCCCATGGATTCCTCCAATACTGTTAAGTACATAATGAGAGGTCTTCCAGGAACGGGCGGTATCAAGATGGGTGGTTCTTGCAAGTATTGTTTGATCTTTTCAAATGCCCCTTGGCAATTCTCATTCCATATGATGGTCTGATCCTTACGTAGCAATTTGAAGATTAGCTCACAA
Source organism: Medicago ruthenica (assembly GCA_018208015.1). NCBI lineage: Eukaryota > Viridiplantae > Streptophyta > Magnoliopsida > Fabales > Fabaceae > Medicago > Medicago ruthenica. The sequence continues at coordinate 99,688,472 of CM031378.1, read as the reverse complement.
GTAGCGGTGAGATGAGAAATGAACCTAGAGATGTAGTTCAATCTCCCTAGAAAACCACGAACTTCTTTTTCAGTACGAGGAGCTGGCATTTCTTGGATTGCACGTACCTTGTCAGGGTCAACCTCAATCCCTCGTTGACTAACGATGAAACCAAGTAACTTTCCGGACCTAACACCAAAGGTACACTTAGCTGGATTGAGTCGCAGTCTGTATTTCCTTAAACGTACGAATAACTTTTGCAAGTGAAGGATATGGTCTTCTTCAGTTTCGGACTTGGCGATCATGTCATCTACATAGACCTCTATTTCTTTGTGCATCATGTCATGGAAGAGAGCCATCATTGCCCTTTGATAGGTTGCTCCAGCATTCTTCAAGTCGAAAGGCATTACCTTGTAGCAATATGTTCCCCATGGGGTGATGAAGGTAGTTTTCTCCATGTCTTCTGGAGCCATCTTGATTTGATTATAGCCGGAGAATCTATCCATAAATGAGAAAACCGCGAACCGGGTTGTATTGTCTACCAACATGTCAATGTGAGGTAATGGGAAGTCATCCTTGGGACTTGCTTTGTTCAGATCTCGGTAGTCAACACACATTTGCACTTTACCATCTTTCTTCGGCACTGGTACTATGTTGGTAACCCATTATGGATACTTTGCTACGGCTAGGAATCCTGCATCAAACTGTCTTTTGACCTCTTCCCTGATCTTGAGCGACATGTCCGGTCTTGTCCTTCTCAACTTCTATTTTATCGGCAGGCATTCTGGCTGGAGCGGCAACTTGTGCTCAACTATCTTGGTATCCAATCTTGGCATGTCTTGGTATGACCATGCAAACACATCTATATATTCCCTCAAGAGTTCGACCAACTTCTCGCGCTCTTTTGCCTTTAAAGACAAACTGGTCTTGACCTCTCTTCGGTCATGTTCAGTTCCCAAGTTGATTACCTCCACAGGCTCTTGATTCAGTTGTATCTCTTTAGACTCATGCTCTAGCAGTCTTGCCAACTCCTCGGGAAGCTCACAATCGCTTTCACCATCCTTTTCAGCTTGGTTAATGGGGAGCTCAAGGTTATGCGGGATTGTAGCGGTATCATATTCAATGGGTTTATTCAGGGATCTGCATGTGTTTTATGATAATTTTTATTTTAGAAGGATGAACAAAACAAAAATAAACAAAAGAGAGGAAAAGATTACCATTTTCTAAAAAAATAAATGCAGAAATGAAAGAAATAAAGAGTAGTGGAAAACAAAATGCTTTTTATTGACGATGATTCAACATCTGAAATAAAAGGGTGCCCTACAAAGTTATCCTTAAGCCTTGGGCAGAGCAAAAGGATTTGAAAAACATGATAAAAATTACTTTGAAAAAGAAAATATCTCTGGGATTTCAACGGCAGTCCAGTTGTTGAGGCTTGCATTCGGAGAGCAATGATAGACCAAACAAGGTGTCTCCCCATCATCTGGAACATCTTCAATGACAGCTACTTGATCTTCACTAGCAAAACCCGCACTGCGGAAAGTTTCTTGAATGTTACCAATGGGTACCCTTGCAGCATCATTCTTTCCCATGGATGGTTGATAGCCCAATCCATACCTATATCTTTTCATAGGCATATCCCACAACTGCTCACAACCTTTGGAGCCTCCTCCTTTAGCCAACAGCGTGTCATTCTTCCAAAAGGTAGCGGGGACTTTAGCTTCCTTAACAAAAGTTTTCTTATACCCTGCCACAGCATTGGCGACCTCTAAAGCTTGGAAAGCAGTTTCCAAAGATCCTTCACCTACTTCCACATACTGGAAGGAAGACAGATGGCTTACAAAGATATCTTCTTCGCCAGCAACGGTGATCAATTTATCATCCACCACAAATTTTAGCTTTTGGTGGAAGGTAGATGTCACAGCTCCAGCCGCATGGATCCAGGGGCGTCCTAAAAGGCATCTATAAGCTGGGTTGATATCCATCACTTGGAAAGTGATATCAAAAGTGTGCGGATCTATTTGGACTGGTAGGCATACCTCTCCAATGGCGGATCTCCTAGACCCATCAAAAGCTTTCACGATTAAAGAACTGGGCTTCAAGCAGACTCCATCAATAGACATCTTGTTGAGAGTGGACTTTGGCAGCACATTCAATGATGAACCAGTATCAACCAACACTCTTGCAAGGACAGTGTCGTGACACATTGTGGATATGTGTAACACTTTATTGTGAGATTTCCCCTCCATATGTAAGTCTTCATCATTAAAGCTTAGGCAGCTACTAGCAGTGATATTGGCAACTAATCCACCGAAGTTGTCTATTGTAACATCCTGGGTTACCTGCGCCTGATTTAACACTTTTAGTAATGCCTTCCTATGCGCCTTGGAGTTCAGTAGTAGTGAAAGGATAGATATCTTGGAAGGAGTTTGATTCAATTGGTCAACTATTTTGTATTCACTCATCTTGATGATTTTCAAGAACTCATCATCTTCCTTTGATGCTGGATGATCACCGCATTCCTGCCCATTGTCTTGACTGGGCATTTCTTTCCTTTTATGGGCTTCTTCTGCTACCTCATTGTCTTCTCTTCTAAACTGTTTGGGAGCAAAGATTCGACCACTTCGGGTCATTCCACTGCCCTCAGAAATATGGGTAACACCATCCATCGTCTTTGTAGGTTCTCCTTCCGCTCTCTCTTCTGGTTCATAGACAACGACGTTTGCATCATAATCCCAAGGTACTGCTTTAGAACTTTTGTAAGGAAATGGCGAAGGAACACATATGACAGCAGGCTGCCTATGGTTCATCAATGGTTGGGCGTCTCTTTTTTGATAAAGGATCTCGACAGGTATCAGGATCTCTTGGTTGCTTTCAACGTGTGGTTCAATAACTGAGACATCTGACATCCTCTTTGCTCGACCGACTTGCAATATGTCTTGATTTATCAATTCCTGCACTTGTTCTTTAACCAACTGACAGCCTTCGAGACTTAAGGCGCATTCTTCACAATTGTTATGGGTTCCTTTGATCAAACCACATTTGGCTAGCTTGGCATGGAGCATCAACAAAGGAGTCTTTATTTCTTCCACTCTCTTGATCTCATCAAAGTCTGCATCTTCTTTCACAACACTGACGTTTGGGCCATTATAACCCGGCAGAGGATTGTTCTTCACATCGGGCCCCTTCTCTTTGAAGGATAGGCTCTTGTTGTTAATTAGCTCTTGCACCGTCTCCTTAAGTGCTCTACACTCTTCAATGGAATGACCAATTGCCCCAGAATGAAACTCCATTTGGCATTTGGATTATACCCATGCGGATATATGGCAGCTCCAAAGGTATGACATTTCGAGGTACCACTAAAGAATTCTTTATCAAGAGCGGCCAAAGTTGACTGTACGGGATGGGGATCGGGTCGATCTGCCTTGGTCGCTGATTGTAAGGAGGTCGATATTGATTCTGACTCGAGGTTTGACCCCCAATGATTTGGACGAGCCGGTTGATATTGAGGTCTTTGAGGTGTTGGTTGCTGATATTGCATAGGTGCTGCAGCGGCAACATAATGCTGATCTTGGTATGGTACTTGAAGGGTGGGGGGATGATAAGCATTTATAGGCGGACGATAGGAATTTTGAAGACTAGTCATTACATCATTGGTTTCTCCTTCCTTCTTTTTAGGGAAAGAGGTCGGAAATTTCTTTGTAGCAACTTGACCACTTTGAGCATTTTGGATCTTTCCATTTTTCAGACCCACTTCCACCATTTCCCCAATGATGACCAAGTCGGAGAAATCGGACGAGGCGCTTCCTATCACCCTCTCATAATATGGAGCTTGTAGGGTGCCTATGAAAATTCTTGTCATTTCTCTTTCTGACAAAGGTGGTTCACCTTGTGACGCCAATTCTCTCCATCGTTGCGCATATTCTTTGAACGTTTCCGTTCCCTTCTTGGTTAAATCTTGTAATTGCATCCTATCGGGAGCCATGCCCATGTTGTATTTGTATTGTTTGACAAAGGCTTCTGCTAAATCCTTCCAAGTCCGGATCCGACTCTTTTCGAGATGCATATACCAATTCAAAGAAGCTCCGCTGAGACTGTCTTGGAAAAAATGGATGAGGAGCTTATCATCCTGAGCAGCTATACCCATTTTTCGGCAATACATGATCAAATGATTGCGAGGATAAGTCAATCCTTTGTATTTTTCGAAATCCGGAGTTTTGAATTTGGGAGGAATTACCACATTTGAGACCAAGCACATATCAAGCGTGTCCAACCCGAATTTACTATTCCCTTCCATTGCTTTGACTCGTTCTTCCAAAGCAAGAATTTTTCCTTTAGCTCCTTCGTTCTCACCCCCCGTATGTGGTCTTCCATCTAACGAAGGTTTAGTATGCTGCTTAGGAGGGTTTGACTGGTTGGGAGAATGGTACACCAACAATGGATTTTCCACTGCACCTTGAGGTATTAGAGATCCTGCAGCAACATCAGCATTCTCTTGTATCCCAGGAATTTCATTGGGACGAGGTACTGATGCTTGAGTAGGACGAGACTGAGATGGAACACCTTCATTATGGCTCTCCAATGGAGGTGTGTAGCCTGGAGGAAGACCAAATGGAGGCCAAACGACAGCTGCCGCAGAGGCTGGTTGTGGCTCGGGGATAACATTTTCCACAACTCAAGGCTGCGGGATCTGCTCCCTGTTTGCTAGTTCTTGGAGTGTGTCCATCAATCAATCCAACTTCCCATTCAGTTGGTTGATGTCTTGTCTCATGACTTCTTGGTTCTGTTCAACCTCTTCCATGATCCTTCGTGCGTTGTTTCAAGTGTAATGCGAATGCCGATGAATCAGTTTGGGTTGTTGGAATTTCTGGTAATAAGAAGGGGAATGAGTTTTGGGTATGAAAACGAATGTATGCATGTTATGGATGATGTTAATGCAAATGCATGAAAAAGTTTTTTTGTTTATTGTTATGATTAGTTTTAGGGAACTGCAAGGCTTTTGGTGCTCCTGCAAATATCTTCCAATTGTAAGGCATTGAGATAAAGAGAAACAGAGGTAACCAAAAAACAGTAAGGATTTTTTCATTAATAATCAAAGAGTCATACAAATAGGCAGGTTACAATTTTTTTTTAAATTGCCTCAATCTCCTCCCTAAAGTCTCTTATCATAGGGAGCTTGACTTTCAATGACAGAGTTCTTTTCTCGGAGCCCATGTTCAATTTGTTAGACATTTGCAATACACTTTGCCTTTGCAATTCCCTAAAACAAACTAGTATAAAAAAAAATTATGCATGGGGATGCAATGCATGTATGCTTTGTGTGGGTATGGATAATTGGGAAATAAAACTTAAAGGGAAGGCTCCTATGGGGGCTTAGTTCTATGTGCTTTATATATCAGGGTTCTCACCAAGGGTAGTTCTAAGATTTTTGAGTTAGGAGTACCTAGAGTCATGGAGGCATCTCGGAATTTTGCCAAAATAACGAGTTAATCATTATACGCCAACCTTTCACGAGTGCGTCTCCTCTAGTTGGGGTTTGTACTAACCAAAATGAGATGTCTACCTCGAAAGCCAATACAAACACCAAATTTTGAAGAGGTGCTAAAAAGAAGGTTCTTGGAGTTAGGGGTCCAATTCGGAATTTCGCCATGATAACGGGTTAACCATTATACGGACGACCTTTCAACGAAGAGGACCATCTCTAAGCGGGGTTTTCATATTGACTAAACGAGATGTCTATCTCGAAAGCCAATACTACGTAACTACCATCCTAAACCTAGGTTTTTTCAAACTCGGGTGCAGAGCTCCACTCAAAAGTGTTTTGAACAGCACAACCCCGATACAAAAGCACAATATCATAAAAGGCGAAAAATAAAGCGGAAATAAAATAAAGCAAATAAGACCAAAAATAAACAAACATTTAAGGCAATAAACTAACACTAAAAGCTAAACCAACTAACTAGGGTTGATTCTCTAACTGTCCCCAGTGAAGTCGCCAGCTGAAGCGGCGGGAAAAATGTGCGGGCGGAAAACGCTCGCTAAACAGTAAAGTCGCCACCGAAGTTTTGTTTTTGAAAAGGGGAACGTCGATAAACCCCTTTGAGTTATGAGTTGAGTTGTAGGTCCAGAAAATAATTAATTGAGGATTTGGGAAGGAAATTTAAATTTGAATTTGAAAAAGCATTAATTAAGGTGGTCTAAGCTTGCACCACACCCCTTTCTTAGCTTAGGAGGGAAAAGCAAAACCCTATTAGGGCTAAATGAAAGCTTGACCTAATAAGCTTTTAAAGTAAAAATGATTTTGATTTCAATCTATATTTTTAGCTTCTAAAAGTGGTGACTCTTGGTGATTTTCATTGCCAATTAAAATGGCGACTTGTTCATCTAATTCTGAATATGTAGAAAAATTATCACCTTTTGGAGGCAAATTTACCATTCCTAGGTTAAAACTTAAAAATCATTAGATTAAAATCTTGAAGTTATAAATTTCCATTAAGTCGAATTGAGTGATAAAATACTCAGTCATTTATGTTTTGAAATTAAATCCCCCGTTGCCTCTATTATAATATGTGAGAGATTATAAAGTATAAATTCTAGATGCAGTTTTACATGTGTTGTTTCTCTATAAAGATGTTGAATTTTATTTGTTAAGTTTACTAGAGACTAAAAATTCGTTTTTTTAACAATTGATGAATAAATAAAGTGTTCGAAGTTCAAAATTTAATCCTTATATATTATATTATATGTATTAAAACAAGCTCATAGAGACGAAGAGTCTGAATTTATATGTGAAAATGTATATAAGTTTTATAAAAAAAAAATAGAAGATTAAAGTAAACTAGATATAAAGGATCCAGATCTATATTTTGGATTTTTGGCGAATACCGTAACCGTATGATAATGATTCACTTCCATCAAAAGCTGGCCAAATTAGGCATTGAGCTAACAAAAGGAATCGAGTTGAGTAGTCTTCATTACTTTATTTCATCTTTATATGCAACAATATTACTTTTTTCTCGTAAGAGAATCCATGATAAAATTCAAAATTATTAATTTAGTAAAGTTGTACTTGCTTTTTACCCGTTGCCATGACCTAGACATATGGTCAACTATAAAGAAAAGAACAAAGTGGAAAAGCTGTAGGGAGACACAGATCACTCTAATTTTATTTTCTTTTATTTTATTAGTGGAATGCACTGTATGGTATCTATCCGATGCTACGATCAAAGCTTATAGAAGTCAAGTAGAATAAATAGGCAAAGACCTCCCCGAAATTGTAAAATCTTGTAATAATCTCTCTAAAATTTAAAAAAAAGACAAACACCCCACTCAAATTGTAAACTGTCAGGCAAGTTAGTCCTTCCGTCCATTTCCTCCGTTAAAACTGATGACGTGTCTATTAACTGTCCATGTGGCACTGACACGTCATAGAGGGGTATTAACTAGACAAAAGGTATATGAAATCAGGGACTAATATGCTTATTTAATATTAATTTCAAGGACTATTTTGCCTTTAAGTGAGTAATTTTAGGAACTCAACTATTATGTTAATGTAAATTTTAATATCAACTATTATATAAGCAAATACCCCCTATGACGTGTCAGTGCCACATGGACAGTTAATAGACACGTCATCAGTTTTAACGGAGAAAATGGATGAAAGGACTAACTTGCCTGACAGTTTACAATTTGAGGGGGGTATTTGCCTTTTTTCAAATTTCAGGGGGGTTATTGCAAGATTTTACAATTTCGAGTGGGTCTTTGCCTATTTACTCAAGTCAAGTAAAAATGACCTTCTTTCAAAAAAAAAAAAGTAAAAATGACCTTTTTATTATATTATTTTATTTTTGGATACACACACAAGAACCTCTTCACAAATCACAAGTAATGTGAACTATATTGTTATTTCAAAACATGAAAAACCAAATTCAGGATATATATCATAATATTTTAGCATTGATTTTCCATTTTTAGATCGAAATTAAGCAGGATGCTACAAATAACACCTATCACAAAATGTAACATTAATAATTAACATGAGTTGTTTTGATCATTAATATAGTATAGCAAGTGCTTGAATGCTTGAAAAGGACAAGATTCTAAACCAATCAAACACGAGTAAAAAACTAGGCTTTAAAAAAAAATACAAGTAGTAGTACTCAACTCGATTAAGGAAACTAGTAGTACTTGTAATTTACTACTCCTTGTATTTTTTACTACTCCTTGGAATAGTAATTTACAAACAATGAACGTAGTTGATCAGTTAAGGAAACTAGTACTATACGTCCAACTCCGTTGACTTTTTCGATTGCTTGCGCCGAGAGATAACAAATATTACAATATTCGTGTATATATATTTTTATTACACTATAATAAAGTTTCATTTCAATGCCTTTGAGTTTGAGGTATTTGTTGATTTTGTCTTTATATCTCTTATAATCAATTATTCTCTTTGATCAAATAAATTTATTTATAGTATTTATCTATCAATTAAAGTTATCAAAATCATCAAAACTCAAAATCACTCAAATATTTTTTATAAAAATAAGCGTCAATTTATTTATTTTTTTTATAAATGATATGGTCAATAATTAATTTAGGTTTTTTATGGTTAATTAATTTAGGTTTTGATTTGAGTGGAGGTAAGCTTGGTGCTAAGTTTTGGACTAGGCAAGGCGGTGATTGATTTATTTTTATTTTTTATGGAAGGTGATGATATTCATGTTTTGGTGAAGATTTGATTTATTTATCGACAGTACTCCCTCCGTCCCAAAATATACGCAAAAATGATTCAACATAATTTGATGTATTTGGTACAAATTTTGAACCAAATACATTAACTTTTGTTGATCAATTTTTGCTTATATTTTGAGACGGAGTAGTATCACTTATATATCACTTATATATAAATCCTAGGCAGTCTGATAAACACTTTTGCAACCCTAAAATAGCTAACCCTTCCTGCTGAGAGTTGAACCCCAGACCAAGTTCTGGTAGATCACAACCATTACCACTAGATCACTAAAGTTTTTTGTGACTTATAGTTGTTTTCATTTTATTTATCTAGCACAAATGCGAGTTCACTTTAAGTCATTCTCGCAACCCTGAATTCCAACATCATTTGAACACGAATTGAACGTCATTCACACACATCATGCGATTCAACTTCATTTTCACCGCAGCCGGTGACCCCAATAACAACATCCCGCCACCGTTGCAACTGCCACTTCAACAACACATGTCGCCGTAACTGCCACCGCCGGAAAATCACTTTCTCTCACTGATCCACACACATCACGCCGCCGCCGCAACTGCCACCTCACCAACAACTGACTGCCGTAAATGTCATTGCCGATAACTCGCTTTCTCTCACCGATTCACATCATCTTTCATCGAATTGACAAAAAATTATGACCAATGTTGATATTGATTGTCTGAATTTTGTTAATTTCGAATCCTTGACATTAGGGTTTGAAAATTATTGATTTTGTTATGTGATTGTGTGAATTTTAGCTTTTTCTTCATTATTCTTTTTTTCATACTAAATGTTAAGTAGTGTTGCTCTAACCCTAATGATTAGCCCTACTTTTTAGTTATAAAAATTTATGAAAAAACTTCGGATGGGGATCGAACCAGGTACCACATGCTTTCAATTCACAACTCTTACCACCAAGGTACTGATGTTTTTTATGACATGTGATTGTTTCAATGTTGTGTATTCAACACAAATCTCGGGTCCTCTTTCTTTCAATCTCACAATTCCTAAATCATTTCTCACTCACTTTCATCTCTCTCACCATCTTGCAATTGAACCTAATAACCATAACACCACCCTTTTTGACGAACCTAATTAATTTTTATGAAAAAAAAAATATGCAAGGAATTGAATTAGATAACACATGAAAATGTCATTTTTTTAAAAGTCACTAACGTCATTGCAATTCCTTTTTTGATAGTAGTTCCTTTTCATTATTAGCGGTTCCTTTTTATTATTATTATTTTTTATTTCAATTACCACGTAACGTTCCTTTTTATTTTTTTTTCTTTCGGTTACTAAATAACAATTCGTTTTCCTTATTTTTTTCTTTCGATTAACAACTTTTGCGGTTAGGATCAATTTCTTGGTGCTAGCTTTTGTATATATTTTTTCTTTTGATTTGTCATTTTTATTGCAGTCCATCTTTTATTTTTGTTACTTTTTGAAATAGTTTGATAACATAATACTGAATATAACTATAAAAGTAATAATATAGTCATTTGATAGTTATATATGAAGCTATACAAAACCCGTGCATCGCACGGGTTAGAGTCTAGTTTGATTAGTTTTCTTGGTTTGCCACTTTCATTGGACTTTCGTATTGGAAGAAGAGAGTGGTAGGACCTACCACCAACTCCTCTTTTGGACTTTCATACTAAAGTAAACATAGTTTTTGTCGCGTTGTAATTCAGCCATTATTTCAAATTGCATTGAAATAATAAAATATGAAAAAGTCTAACCATTATGCACCCTTGGATTGACGATACTTGTTTGACTTTCCCATCCTCCACTCTTTTATAACCAACCCTTTCTCTTCTTCAACCAAACACAAACCTAAACAACACAAAAAACTCTCTTCTTACTTTCTTCCATTTCTCTCAAAGTTTCTGTTACTTTCTTCTAATTCTTTCAAGTTATATCAACACAAGAACTTCTTCAAGATGGTTGTAGATCCGGTAGTGATTCCAAAGATGAGGATGGATGAACAAAGAGCTATTCAAGAAGCTGCTTCTGCTGGATTGAAAAGTATGGAGCAATTAATTCGTGTGCTTTCTTCTCAAACTTCATCTTCTTGTTCTTCAAATCAACGTAACCATCTAGATCTGCTCAATAAACTTGATTGCACTGAGATAACTGATTTCACTGTTTCTAAGTTTAAAACGGTTATTAACTTGTTAAATCGTACCGGTCACGCTCGTTTTCGTCGTGCACCTTCTTCTTCTTCTTCTCAATCTCCATCTGAATCTCATATTCAATCTGACAAATTCAAGACTCAACCACAGTCAACGAATCTTGATTTTGCTAAACCGATCCAATTAGTTAAGTCAAATCTTAATCCAAATCCCAATCTCAAACCTAAAACTATTCAATCTACAGATTTATCTGTTTCTCAATACTCCAAATCAAAGGAAGCTTACTAGCATCTCTACCACTACTTCGTCTTTCATGTCCACCATCACCGGGGACGGAAGCGTTTCCGACGGGAAAATTGGTCCTATCATTTCCTCCGGCAAACCACCTCTTGCTTCATCATCTCACCGAAAAAGGTGTCACGAAGCCACAATCTCCGGCAAAGTCTCGTCCTCCGGTCACTGCCATTGCTCTAAGAGAAGGTAAATTCCCAAATCCAAACCCTAAATTCTCGAGTAAATTAATTAAATAAACAAAAATAGAAAATTGATAAATATCTTGTTTTTTTCTTAATCAGGAAATCTCGTGTGAAGAGAACAATTCGTGTTCCGGCGATAAGTTCAAAAGTTGCAGATATTCCATCAGACGAATTCTCATGGAGGAAATACGGTCAAAAACCTATCAAAGGTTCACCTTACCCACGGTAATTTTCTATTCCGATCACCCTCAAACTCAACCATAGGAAATTTAATTAATTAATTAGGGTTTATATTTAAGATCTAATTGTAATTAATGGTGTTTATTTATGAAATTTGCAGTGGTTACTATAAGTGCAGTAGCTTCAAAGGATGTCCGGCGAGGAAGCATGTAGAAAGAGCACAAGACGATCCCAATATGCTTGTTGTTACCTATGAAGGAGAGCACCGTCACGCGCAAACCGTCGTAACCGGCGCTGGATTCATATCTCAGCCTCTTTGAGCGACGGTGGTGATCGGAAAGTTTACGGAAGCTTTTGTGCTGAAAAGTGAGAACGGCCGTTTGCATTTGATGACGGAGTTATGCTCTAACCGTAACGGTGACGGAGAAAAAACGGAGATTCCAAGAGAGAAAGAGTAGGAAGGAAAGTCAACTTTTACTTTTGTGGACCGCAATGAATGAGTCGTCTACGAGTTGTGATAAGGACTTTTGTGTAAATCCGGCAAAACAATTATCATGAAATGAAATTATACAAGTTTTATTTATTTATTGGTTGGACTTTGGGCCAGCTGTTTTAATTTAATTGATTTAGTATATATTCGGAGATCTAGTCTAATCCAAGTTGAAAGAAAAGTATAGATTCCATAACCACGAGTTGAAAAGGAAGAGTGCGAATTGGAAACAAAGTCAAAGGTGAATTTTGAATTTGAGGGTAAAGTTGGAAGAAGAGTGTGGACATTTTAGTTTTGGTCCATTAGAATGTCGATTGGTGTCCAAGTGGGTCCCACTTCCAGCTGATTCAAATCTGCCATTGTAATGTCCATTTATGAAAGACCAAATCGAGTCAATACAAATTATATAAATTTAGGTTTATTATATCCAAAAAATTATTAGATATAAAAAATAGAAACAATGTATTCAAGATTGTATTGCTTGGAAATAAAGTTGATATTTGAAGAACAATCCACGTGGTAATGATTCAAGTTTTATTTGCGTAGTTTATTAGGTGGCGGATGTGGTTCCTTTTGATGTAGATCTAAGGGTCAGGGTAAAATGCTCTAATACTACCAGAAAGTTAGGACAGGGTTTAGCGTTCGTCTTAGTTTTGCAACGCCGCTTGCTCTGTACTGAGGTGCCGTTTAACCTGGGAAAGCAAACTTTTTTTCCACCAATGGGAAAGTTGTTTTTTCAGGACACCAGTCCATTGCAACCGGTTATAGATATAGAAAAAAACTCTGAACTTAGTTTTTTAATATTGTTTGTATTTTTACTAGTGCACCCCCTTTTTCGCACAACAGCACAAAGTACACATCACCATTATTATTGTTCATCTTATGTTTTTCTTTGTTTCTGAGAGTATTTTTAATGCCTTGCTTCTGAACCATTAAAATTTTACAGAACATAAAAAAAAGCTTAATCTATAGTATACTCTCCTACGATTGTTCAACTAAAGATTCATTTCAAACCTCAATTTTTCTTTCGTTTCTTTCGTTCTGTTACTTCCTTCGACAATGGTTGTTTTGGAACATGATAGACCTTCCCAGATTTCAAGTGTTTTCTGTGTTCTGCAGATCTGGATCTCAGTTTCGGTCTTCAAAGCCATAGTATTGTATTCTATAGTTTCATTAATGGCAGAAATCTGTAGTGCAAGAACATTGTCGTCACTTAATAAAACAACTTTAAAAATATGAGTTTTTGATTTTGGGAGAAGAGAACTTGTTGTTATGTAACAAAGATGAATAACTAAACCCCTTTTAACTCCATTCCTTCAAAGCGTACACTGCCACACTTCTATGCCATAACACCCATCGCAGCTTCCCCGTCGGAAAGGACAAACGTCGAATTTAACAACGGTGAATTTGCTGGCCGGTCATCTCAAGGTCGATTGAAACAGTGAATTAGCATGAAAAATTAACGACAAGAGAATGGGTCAACTCAGATTCTTCTTCCTTTTTCTTTCTCTCTCTAAAAATAAAGCTTTCAGTTTCTCTCTCTAAACAACACTCACAATTCATGTTTATGTTTAAGTGTGTAATTCAGAGAAACCCATAATTTCGAAATTGAAAGTTGAGATTTTGAGCAACCCAGAAACTCGAAATTGAAAGGAGCTCATCTTTACTTTTTTTTTGAATAAAAGCTCATCTTTACATTTTAAAAACAAAATAATCAATCTATACATAAATAACAATTAAGTGTGGGGTCTCTGTTTTTGTTTATGTATAAAATCAAAAAGTTGCTAAGAGGTAACCAGTCTTCGATCTGGACCGTTGATTTAAAAAAATATTATATCTATGGTTGTAACATCAACTGCACCATCATGGGAAAGAATTTCCCTTTCCCATACTAAACTCCACCGCTGAGGGACCACGGGGCATATGGACTAGGCTAGGGTCCTTTTTCTCAATGGTATAGACCAGGTCCCTTCAAGTCATTAACTCACATACGGACCAATGTATGGGGTTGTTCTAAATACACTGAATCAGGGTTGTCCATAGCAATATGGACCGATGAGGGTTTGGGAGGACCAAAACTCTAATTCACTAATATAAAGTCTAACTCATACCTTATTTGCAAGAAACATCATCGATCAAACACTTTGAAGTTGAACACCAATGCGTTTTTTTCTTCAAGATGGCAGCATGGGCTTCTTAACACCAAAAAATAGTATGAACCTATAGTGCATAATTAGTGTATTGCATAAATTAGTGGATATCATCAACTTTTGCAAATATCCCTCCCTAAAACAAGGCGGGGTCTGTCGAAGAGTGCACATGCTTTACCGCACCTCTGACACCAATCCATAATAACAAATACTTGGAGTGTTGATTCATCAAGCATAGAACACCGATGATAAATAGGATCCAAATGAATACACAATCATCCCTCTTTAAATTAGTCTTCAACCATTATTTACAAAAAATCATAAAAGCAATGAGTTATTTGAGGCCATCCCACTTCCAAATATTCTTCCAACCCAATTTGAGTATGACTCGTGAATTCCCTCCAAAAGCTCATAAGTTGATTTCGTACTATACTCACCGTATGAATTTAGTCCCCAGCTAACAATATCAATCCCGATGATGAGTCATTTGCACAACAAATCGCAATCTCATGCATAATACTAAGCGGCAAGCAGTGCTAGAAAATCTCAAAGAGTCATTTCTCCAGACCATTAGAATAATCTACCACCACTTGCAATGACTCATAATCACTAGTAGGCTCATTAAAGACATCCTCAAGGAGGAATTTTGACGAAATCTAAACATCATTTTAGAAGTGTACCATCGTACCATCTCCAATTTATCTTTGCAATCTGCACTAGAAATCTTTCTAAACCGTCACCACCCCTTCCAAACGTTAGATCCCACATGACTATGGCCTAATCTTGATTATCAAGTGGATATAGGATCTCAATATGAAGATTATTATTTTTGAGCTATATGTCAAAACAACCGTGGACGGGATCAAAAAGGTTGATCAAGATGTCATTGAATTTGGCTCTACTCTATTTTGAATGTCTTAGGTTATTATCTTCTTGCTAAAAACCCTAATATTGTTGAGCTCACTAGGAGGACTAGCCAACATGGTTGTTTATTCCTTAGCTACAGTGGCCACCTTTTTGCTTTATTTCAGTTCTTTCCTAAAATTTTAGCAAGTATCTTGGTGTTAACCTTTCGATTCTCAAAGAAAAAGGGTTATAGTAATCCGGAATTCGACATATATTGATTCCTTGATTGTTAATGAAATGTAATAATTTTCTTTGTCTAAAATTTCCTTCCTAGATTTAAAAACACTCAATTTGGAAAAATATTTATGTTATAAAATTATACGTGTAATATTATTTAATTTAATATTTTAAATTAAGCAAGTGGATTAAATGAAAAAATACTCTCTTTTTTGTGTTATTATATATATATATACCTTTTAAAACGATGAAAAATAATCACACACACGTCTTTGAAAAATGATGTAACAAAAAAAAAATGATGAAAATTTTATTCAGCAATCAAAACTGCATTTTTTTTTCTTCTTTCTATGTGAAAATCATTTAGAATTCTCTATATGACTAAAACCAAACAAGCTCCGTTGTCTGAAATTACTCCAGAGATGATAAATACTCACTCAAAATAGTCAATATATAATTCATGATCGAGTGAATAATAAGAGAATAGACCTTGGAGATTCAAAGAAACTCTCAAAATTATTTGGAAGGTAAATATTCCTTCCAAACAAAACAAACGATGCTTATTCCAAAGATCAAAAACAGGGCAAGGCTAGTGAAGATTAATCACAAAAATAGAAGTATTTTCTCTTTTTTCTAGCACTAGATGTAATCGTGCATTGGCAGTGGCGGAGCCAAAAAAAATTTTATGGAGGGGCCGTATTTTTAAGATATAAATATATATTGTAACAAAAATAAGTGCAATTGCATTTTTCGTTTAAAAAATACAAAAAATACGAGTCAAAACTAAAAATGAACAAAGAAAGAATCAAACACAAGACCTAACGCTAGAAGGTGATGCACTTAACCGCTTTGTTATAGTGTAAAGACATGATTGCTAATGTAAACGTTAATATATATAACATAACATTTAGTTAAAAATGTGTGTGTGTATACCTATTAAAAATGATTTTTTTTTTAAACTTTGGGGAGGCCATGGCACCCCTGCACCCCTGGCTCCGCCATTGTGCATTGGGATCCATCATCCACACATTCAAATACTACATATATCATGACCCAATTAATTTAGTTCATACTAGGGCTAAGAGTGTCCAAAATTGAAGATATCAACTTCTGATATTGGACAGTTGAGATTGTCTCTAAATCCTCCAAAAAGGAAGTTGATACGGTTGTTATGATAACATAAAAAACATGGCTAGTCTGAAACCATGATACTTTTGAACAGGGCTGTCTCTTGGAGAGTACCAACAGCTCTATGGAGTTGGGTCTCCAAAATCTAGGGGCCCAAACTATTTTCTTTTAATATATAATGCGATGTAAAAAGGAATATATACAAATGATGTGGTAATAAAATCAGTTGTTGATGTGTGAACGAGTGGTAGTCTTTTGTGGTGGAATACCCATGGTCTTTAGGTTCAACTCCTAGAATTCTAGTTTTTCTTCTTTAATTCAATTTTTTTTACAACAAACATTATAATTATTCTAAAAAAAACATAAATTTTTTTTTTGCCTATGTACTAACTAAAGAAAATAACAACCTAAAATGTGATAATGATATTTGTTTGAAGTTGTATTTTTATATTATTGATTAGAATATGATTCTTTTTTGTGTAAGTTACATGACTTTTTTTTATGTTTACAGATGTTATTTTCAATTAAATAATAAATTGTTCTTTAAAAAAAATTAATTTTATTTTATTAAGGGCCTATTTTTATTATGAGTCGAGCCTCCAATTTTACAGAAACGACCCTACTTTTGAAGATATATAATCTCGTCCTTTTGGAAAAGATGGTAACGCAAGTTATCCATGCGCTTCAAGAATTCCAAAATGGTAAAAGCTGAAACCCTATTTACTACAACATACCATGTATTCTAGAAACATCGTCCCTCAAACACTTTGAAGTTGAACACCAATGCGATTTTTTCTCTTTCCAAATGGCAATATGGGCTTCTTAACATCAAAGATAGTATGAACCTATATTGCTTGATTAGTGTAATGAATGAATTAGTGGATATTACCAACTTTTTGCAAATATCCCTCCCTAAAACAAAGCTTCATCCCACATCTTTTACCAATACAAAATAACAAAATATATGGAATGTCGATTTTTGGATTTTTAAACGGTTGTATTTAAATTTTCAAAATCTATTTTGAAAATGAATTTTCATTCATCGAAGTTATAATTGGGTTGAGTTACGACGAGATCGCTCTCTTTAAGAGGTTCCGTGACACTGCCCAAAATTGTGCAAGACAGACTATCAACAACGTCGCCTTCAAGATAAAACAAGTCCAACTATAACTAGTGCGATTAACTACTGCATTGTAGCTAATAGTTTGAGAATTACACCCTCAAATATGGCTATTAAGACCACTCGAATTTAAAACTGAAACCACTCTAATATGACTGTGACCATTCTATTATAGTATTCAGACCACTCAAATATGATGTTATCACCATTCTAAATTTAAC
Organism: Medicago ruthenica; assembly: GCA_018208015.1. Lineage (NCBI taxonomy): Eukaryota > Viridiplantae > Streptophyta > Magnoliopsida > Fabales > Fabaceae > Medicago > Medicago ruthenica. Next base: position 99,670,755 of record CM031378.1, on the reverse strand, counting down.
TTTTTCAAAATATTGATATGGTACTGCGACCACTCAAATATGATGTTACCACCATTCTAACCTCTAGTTTCTCCAAAGGTGGAAACTTATCGAAATGATATATATACTATTGATATCATTCTTAATTTCAAAGGGACATTATTATTCCTAAAAAAGGACTATTGAAAGTGTCAATTGAGCAACCATACAAAGAAGAAAATTACTCTTCTCACTAACAAAATTGTTCTTCCACACCTCAAAATGACCTCTAATACCCCCAATGACAGTTAACTCCTGTTTGCTCCTTTGCATTCAGTTTAAGAGCGAACGACAGTTAACAGCCATTGGAGGCATTTTGGTCATGTTGAGACGTGGGAGAGAATTTCATGAAGTGTAAAGAGCAATTGTCTACAAAGAAAGGCGGTAAATAAGAAATGTTTGGGCTTATTGGACTGACGTTGTCTTTAATATTTTCGTACATGGTTGGTTTGGGCATATTTGGTTAGTTAGTGTTATTTTCTGCACCCCACTTTTTGCTACTGATTTATTGTTTTATTTTACTTTTTAAAATTTTAACTTAGTCTGAATGTATGTGTGTATATTCATATAAACTTTAACTTGTTCTTTTTCTCTTTGTATTCTGCTCTAATTGTAGTTTAAGAAAAAAAACAATTTTTGGGACGAAACATTTGATTTTATTGTTTGTTTTGAAACTACCTAAATCAGGGTGTTTGGCATCTCAGTAAATCCATCAAGATATTCCTACAACTTTGATGATTTGGACCTGCTATAAGATTAAATTTTGGATTGACCGAGTAAACTCTTAATGTTTATTTTTTGTTTTGAAGCAAAGTTCTAGTGTTTATTGTTCATTTCTTAACCTTTTTGTTTTGACAAGACATTTTTTAACTTTTATTTTTATTTTAGAGAAAGACGTTTATTAACTTATACTACCGAATTATACCGAATTTAAATTAGAAAATTAACCAAATATACACATGATTATATTACTTAATTTTTTCTCAAAATCAATTTTTTTTATTAGTCTAACTCAATTGAGAAAAAAACCCTTATATAATACATACAATTGTTTAATAACTCAACTGATTTAAGTTAAAAATTAAAATAGTTGAAAGAGCTAAAAGACTTGAGTTCACACTATCATTAAGGTGAAAACACTAACCTGATAGCATTTTGTTTTTTGGGTTAACCCTACATGAAAATGGATCCTGATAATCTGGAGATCAGCCAAGAGGTAAGTAAAATCTAGCTAAGAATTGTTTCATACAGAAATCGAACTTAGGTTCTTCTGTACAATTTGTTTTTTGGTGGAACTCATTAATCACTTGAGTAAATTGATTGGTTCTAACCTAATAACATCTAACATACTAATGCTTATCTACCAACGTTGTAACACTAATGGTAGATGTTTTGATCACCTAACCATTTGACTAACGGTATGATCAATGGTAGGTGTGAATGAAAAAAATATAAATTGAGAAAGCTCAACCCCTAAAATAAATCTCAATTACCTTGAAAGATTAGTTTGGTTTAGTATTTGAGATGTTTTTGATCTGAGAGGTTTTATTTTATTGTTAAGATTGTCTTCTACTGTTAATTTGATATTTTTTTTCAATTGATAAATTACATTGAAGATTTTGTACTTATTTGGTTTAGTATTTGAAAGGTTTTATTTTTTGTTAAGATTGTATGCTCCTACCGTTAAATCGGAATATTTTTTCTCTTTCAAAAAATGCAAAGGTAGAAAATGATAAGTTGGAAGTGATGTAAAAAGTTCTTTCAATTAAGATTGAGGGAGACATAAATGATTATTAAGTTTTTTATAACAAAATTATTATTAATTAATGTGACAATAATACAACTATATTTGATGGGTTTTATACTTCGTCCTTTGATATTACAAAGCCAAATTATAGCCACTGAACAAAAATAGCATTAATTAGATGATATATTTGAAAAAAAAACAATTAAAAAAATAATAGTTAAAAGAAAACTAACATTCTTCTAAACAAATATTTTTTGCAAATGTAACCGTTATTATAGGAGTAACATTCGTCTTTAGTTCACCTTTATACTCCCTCAAGTCCTTATTATAAAAAGAAAAACCAAAAAACATCAAAACCAATACAATCATTAATTAATATAATTTTTTTAATATTTTTACAACTATACCCTCATAAAAAATTGTGAAGCATTAAATACATTCACAAATATTAAAAGACAAACATTAAATTAGGGGTAGAAAAGTCTTTTAAACAATAACTACACCTTAAAAGTTGTGACATTTTCTTATAAATAGGACCAAAAAGTTTTGTGAAAATTTTCTTATATATAGGACCGGAGGGAGTATATTGTAAAATTGCTGGGTTGGTCTTGAATTAAGTGCAAAGCTAATTTCTTTTTCTTTTATGATTTTTATGAGTGAAATACTCAGCCACTCAAATGTTTAAGAGTAACTTTATTTATATATTTATTATTAGTTTTATTTTTTTGGTTTTGAGGCACCATTGTTTTGGTATTGTTTATGTAGTAATTGATAACTTTGTAACTTTTCAATCCTAGCGCGTTTTTTTTACTGAGAAACCTAACATGGAGAATGCTAGCAACACATTTTAATACACACATTTTTCAACACATTATCTTTGATTAGTTAAAATTCACATGGGTCCCACCAAATCATCTGAGGGCTCATATAATTTTGGTGGAACCCATGTGAATTTTAAACAATCAAAGAGAGTGTGTTGAAAAGTGTGTGTTAAAATGTGTGTTGCTCTCATTTCTCATCCTAACATTTCTTGTACTTTGATTGTTAGCTTTTAATTTATTTTCTTTTTGGCCTTTTCAAGAAAAAAAAATCTTTAAAAAAAAGAAAAAAAATGTATGTATCCAAACATACCCATGTTAGTTTGTTAATTCAAGTTTGTTAGTGATGTAATCATGTTTAGTTGGTTAATCACATTAGATTTGTGTTTGTTATTGATTAGTTACAAGTTCTCTAGAATTTAGCTAGAGTCTGAGGGTTCAGGTTCTGAGGTCCAGAGTCTGAAGTTTCAGAGTCTGAGGTTGTTAGAGTTTGTTACTTAGCTTGTGCTTCAAGCAATCTAGCATAACTTTTGTATATAAGCCAATTCACTTGTACATTCTCATTACTGACAAAATCAATCAGAGAAAAAATCAATAACACAATTTCCTTTTCTCATTCTTCTCTTCTCATTCTCTCTAAAATTCACCAAAAACCAAAAAAACCCCAAAAATCAAATAATTGCTTAAGAAAGTTAAGCTTCATAGCTGCGCTAACAAATTGGCATCTAGAGCCTTTGGTTTCGTTCTAAGGGGTAATGAAGATCTTCAATCACGTAAGTACGTAGAAGAAACGCTGAAGGAAGTACCATGAATGGTAGCAGCAGCTTCAACACCCATCTTCCAATTCTTGAAGCACGCAATTGGGAAAGATGGAGTGCAGTGATGAAGAATCTGTTTGGAGCACAAGATTTGCTTGAAATTGTGCATAATGGAGTTGGTGAGTTAGCTGTGAATGCAACAGAAGTGCAAAGGAACGCTCACAAAGATTTGAAGAAGAAAGATTGCAAGGCTTTGTTCTTGATTCAACAGAGTCTTGATGAAGCAAATTTTGAAAGAATCTCAAGAACAGTTAGTTCAAAGGAAGCATGGGATATTCTTTCAAAGTATCATGAAGGGGATGATAAGGTGAAGTTGGTTAAGCTTCAATCACTGAGGAGGAAATTTGAATTGATGCAGATGGAAGATGAGCAAAAGATTGCTGAGTACATCTCCAAACTCATCAGTATTGTGAATCAGATGAAGGCTTGTGGAGAGACTATGAATGATCAACAAATTGTTGAGAAAATCATAAGGACTCTATCATCAAGGTTTGATTTCATAGTGTAGTACCCCAATTTTGTCCTAAGCCTTTTAAAACAAAAATAAAAAAAACAAAGGAAGGAAAAAGTCAAAGTCAACAAAAGTCAACCAAAAAGTCAACATTTCAAAAATGGTGACTTCGCAGTGCGAAGTCTGCGATTTTTCTGCAGATTTTTGGTTTCTTTGATTTAATTCCAGTTTTTGTTACACATCATTTTCATTATTATTTCCATCAGCATTCATGGCTAATTGGGCTCAGCAAAGCCAGAGTTGAGAGACTTGCCATTAATGCCAAGGAAAGAAGCTTTTTCTTCCAACCTAGCATGTGGCAAGCAAGTGGGCTTGCCCTTGGGCAGCTCTTGTCCCTCCCAAGTGACCTGCTGCTGACCCTAGGGTTTCCAGCCACCAGCTTGAGGACTTTCTTCCTGCTTTCTCCCCCAAAACCAGTCAAACCCAGCTGGTTTTCACTTGCAAAAACCATGATTGCTTGCCCTGTTTTTCAGCAGCTTTTCATCCCTCTCACACCAGCCCACATGTTGCCTTTTGCTCCCCCCAACCTCTGCACATCACAGTGCACGTTTTCATTGCCCATCCATTGAGATTGCAAGGATTAATCCCCAAGCATAGCCAATTGCAATCCAGCCATGTTTCATCATCATTTCTATCCAAAGACCATTGAATTTGTGGCTGAAATCAGTCAAGGTTTTAACCCTTGGCACAAGGCAAGGTTACCTCTATCCATTAGCATTAAATGCAAAACCATTTAGCCTGAATTTAGCCCACAAATCAGCTAGGTCCTATGGATTTTCCATCATTGCATTGGATTGCATTTTGGCCTATAAATAGAGATGCAAGGCAAGAGGAAAGAGCATGATTCTAACAAAGAAACACTACTCATAAACACTTGAAACACTTACAAACAACCAGATAAAAACCAGCACAAAGCACTAGCAAAAACCAATTCCAATACAAAGCATTACAAAGTTCATTGCTCATCACCAACATTCAAAAACCTTTGCAAGAACCTTCAACCAATCCAAGTTCATTGCAGCAGGAGCTTTGCTAAGGATCTCTGTAAGTTTCTAAGTCATTATCTTGCATTTTCAATTGTGCTTGCATATCAATTTTGGTTAAAAACCTTTTTGTTCTAAAAACCCCTTTTGAATTTCAAAAGAAATCCCAAGGTTTACAAAACACTCAAAACTGGTTTGTCCAGCCCTTTTCATTGCAAAACTCAAAGCTTTTCACTCTCCTAAAAGGTCCTGAGTGTGTTCAGAAGTTGTTTCTGAACAACAGTTCAGAAACAGCTTCTGAACTCAAATTTTCGCATTGTTCGCAGTGCGAAGTCATGGTCGCAGTGCGACCATGACAGAACTCAGAATTTGAGTTTAGGCTCCCAAATGGCCAATTTTTGAGGTTCTAGCCCAAGAGCTCAGAACCTAGGAGGTTTAAAACTCATATTATCCAAACCTTATCAAAGATTTAGCATAATTTCGAAAGATTCGCAAGTTCGAGCAACACTTTGTGGATAACTTGCAAAACAAGTTATGTCCCCAATCTTTCAAAACAACTTGAACAAACCAGCTATGTTCATCACTTTCAAATCCAAACTTGAACAATAAACATTGTTCATGATTTTCAAAACCAAACGTGAACATAAGCCGAATTTGTTCGCTTTTTAAAAACCGTTTGCAAAAATGAGCCGAACTTGTGAGTTTTCTAACAAAAATTGCTAAAACTTTCTCATCTTGGGTTTCAAACCAAATGATTAGATAAACTTTTGGATTTCTAAGAAATTCAACCAAAAACTTGAATGAAAAAGGGATGGTGTGACGTATGTCTCTCCATTGCCCCGATTGAACGAATGCGTGACGTATGTCTCGTCGTTCGGATAATCGTCATTCCATTTTTCAACGTATCCAACCATACCAAACCAATTCTTGGCCCCTTGTGGTCAATCCGAACCTTTTGGTCCCCTGTGGCCACTAGATTCAATCCCTCGACTCATTTGAGTCACTCCGGGCAATGTTCGACTCGATCGAGTCCATTGTACCCGTTCTTGATCCCGTTGGATCAATCGAACCTTTCCCCGACTCGTTGGAGTCACTCCGGTCAATGATCGACTCGATTGAGTCCATTGCACCCATTTTGGTCCCAAAGCGACCAGTTCGAGCCCTTTTACCCAACAGACATGTTTTACCTATTCTAAGCGTGATTCGTAAACAAACGCTTAAGCCTCCCATGCACGAGCATACAAGCTATACGCTTAAGTCTCCCATACGCGAGCATACAAGCTACGTTTAATCGCAAGAATACGGCTAAAACATCGTTCATTTAAAATTAACCAACACATGTACGTTTTTCTACCAAAGAACTACGTACGCTTTGAATTCTCCGACTACCGGGAGATACGTAGGAGCAAGATCGACATCTTGTCAAGCGCAATAATAAAAAACTTTCTTTTTCCCTTTCGTTTGTTTTTATCTCTTTTTCCCCCTTTTATTATATTTTCTTTTGACATAGATAAGCATGCGCGCAAAACATTTAAAAACATTTTAAGCTTTAGCCAAATAGAAGGTTCTCGTTGAGTACAACGGACGTGAGGGGTGCTAATACCTTCCCCTTGCGTAATCGACTCCCGAACCCGACAATGGTTGCGATGACCAGTCCTTTTCCTCATCGTCAAGGGTTTTATTATCGTTTCCCTTCAAACAAAAAACTTAAGGGTTTATCAACGTTCCCTTTACACAAAAACTTTGGTGGCGACTTCACAAAGGCCTCCCGAGCGTTCGTACACGTCTCGGGGGATTGCGCGTTTTTTAACGAGTGCGCACACATAGTTGTGGCAATTCAGGAATCAAAAGATGTAAAAACCTTGAAGATTGAGGAGCTGCAGAGTTCACTAGAAGCTCATGAATTGATGGTTTCAGAAAGAAGCAGTGAAAGATGAATTCAACAAGCCTTACAAGTTCAAACTATCAAGAAGGATGGTTATGATAGGAAAAACTACAAGAAAGGGAAGAATAACACTAAGGGAGGAAACTGGTCTAAAGGCAAGAACAAAGAAACTGACAAAAGTGAATCTTCAAAAGAAAAAAACTCTAATCAAAAGAAGAGAAATTTTGATAAGAAGAAGATTCAGTGTTTCAAATGTGAGAAATTTGGACACTTTGCTTTTGAATGTTGGTCTGGTAAGGGAAAACAAGGTCAGAATGATGAGGAACAAGCTAAGATTGCACAAGATGATTCATTATTACTGATGGTTACAACAAGTAGTACTGAGAGCTGCAATTCAGAAAGTTGGTTCTTAGATACTGGTTGTTCTAATCACATGACTGGAAACAAAGCATGGTTGAGGGGAGTTGATCATGGAAGGAACACAAAGGTTAAACTTGCAGATCATAGTACAGTGACTTTAGAAGGTATGGGGAAGATTGCTATTGAAGGAAAGAATGGAAAAGTAGCAATAATTGAAGAAGTTATGTATGTCCCTGGAATGCAGTGCAATTTACTTTGTGTTGGTCAACTCATTCAGAAAGGATACTTAGTTACTATGAAGGATAATATTCTGAAGTTGTTTGATAAACATCAAAGGTTATTCTTGAAAATTCCCCTTGCAAAAAATAGTACATTTCAGACCAATATGAAAGCTGTAGAGTTGAACTACTTATCTGCTATGGCAAAAGATGAAGATAGCTGGTTATGGCATTATAGGTCTGGTCATCTTAATTTTAGAGGTCTTAATCAACTGGTTGATAAGGAAATGATTCTTGGTGTACCAAAAATTGAGATACCTAACACAGCCTGTGTTACTTGTTCGTTGGGCAAGCAACCTAGAAATGCATTCAGTTCAAGTACTGCTAGTAGATCAAAGGAGCTACTCAATGTTGTGTACTCAGATGTATTTGGTCCTTTAGAGGTTGCTTCATTAGGGGGCAACAGATACTTCATAAGTTTTGTTGATGAGTTCAACAGAAAACTCTGGTTATATTTGATTAAGACCAAAAGTGAAGCATTTGATATGTTTCAGAAGTTCAAAATCTTAGTAGAAAAGCAAAGTGGAAAATCTATTAAGGTTTTAAGAACTAATGGTGGTGGTGAGTATACCTCAAAAGTGTTTGAAAATTTTGTGAAGACAATGGTATCATACATGAAGTAACTGCTCCTTATACTCCATAACACAATGGTTTGGCTGAAAGAAGAAACAGAAGTCTGCTTGACATGACCAGAAGTATGTTGAAATTGAAAAAGATGCCTAATACTTTTTGGGGAGAAGCTGTAAGAACTGCAGCCTACATCTTGAATAGATGCCCCACTAAGAAACTGAATCAAATCCCTGAAGAAATTTGGCTAGGATGCAAGCAGTCAGCTAAACACTTAAGAGTTTTTGGCTCCTTATGTTACAAACATATCCCTGATGCAAAGAGAAGAAAGTTAGGGGATAAGAGTGAGCCTATGATAATGGTTAGTTATCATGAAACAGGTGCATACATGTTATATCATCCTCTAACTCATTCAATAGTGATTAGTAGGGATGTTAAAATCTGTGAGAATGAAGCTTGGGATTGGAACAAGAAAGAGAAGAGTTCCAATCACACAGTTCCCACAATAATTGAAGAAAATGATCAAGTTAAACAAGTTCAACTTGATACTAAAGTTCAACCTGAAGTACATGTTGAAGAGAATCAAGCTACTAGAACTTCAAGGAGACAGAGATTTGCTTCCACAAGGTTAGCTGGACATGAAGTTATTCCAGATAATCTAGTTAATGAAGAAGGGGAATTTGTTCATTTTGCCTTATTAGCAGATGCAGAACAAATCAACCATGAAATATCATTGAATGAAGAAGTGTGGAAGAATGCTATGATTGAAGAGTTGAATTCAATCATCAGAAACAACCCATGGGAACTGACTGAACTACCTGTTGGCAAGAAACCTATAGATGTGAAATGGATTTTCAAGTTGAAACTGAAGCCAAATGGTGAAGTAGCCAAACACAAAGCTAGATTAGTTGCTAGGGGATTCATGCAGAAGGCTGGTATGGATTACTTTGAAGTATATTCCCCAGTAGCAAGATTAGAGAATGTGAGACTGATAGTTGTTATAGCTTGTGGAAGAAACTGGCCAATGTATCATTTGAATGTAAAATCTACTTTCTTAAATGGTCCCTTAGATGAAGAAGTGTATGTAACACAGCCACCAGGTTTCAAAATCAAAGGGAAAGAAGATATGGTGTATAGATTACACAAAGCACTCTATAGACTAAAGCAGGCACCAAGAGCTTGGAACAAAAGAATTGACAGTTTCCTTGTGCAGCAAGAATTTGTTAAATGCAGGTCTGAATATGGTGTATATGTGAAGAAAGGAATTGAAGGTAATCAGTTACTCATCTGTCTCTATGTAGATGACTTGATAGTGACTGGTAGTGATGTGAATGAGATAGAAGCATTCAAATCTCAGATGATGAGTGAGTTTGAAATGTCAGACTTAGGAAAATTGACATATTTTCTAGACCTGGAGTTTACTGAAAATGCAGAGGGACTGGTAATGCATCAAATGAAGTATGCATCTGATATATTGAAGAGGTTCAATATGATGAAGTGCAATCCATCGTCATCACCTGTTGAGACAAATGTAAAACTAGTAATGAATGAAGAAGCTAAGTTTCATTTTCTGAGGGAGCATGTGAACAAAGGAGAATTGTAGGTTGTTCATTGTTCCACTGAGCTGCAGCTTGCAGACATATTCACTAAGTCATTGAAGGTTGACAGGTTCATCAAGCTAAGGAGTTTGATTGGCATGAAGGAAGTGGAAACTTGAATTAAGGGAGGATGTTAGTTTGTTAATTCAAGTTTGTTAGTGATGTAATCATGTTTAGTTGGTTAATCACATTAGATTTGTGTTTGTTATTGATTAGTTACAAGTTCTCTAGAATTTAGCTAGAATCTGATGGTTCAGGTTCTGAGGTCCAGAGTCTGAAGTTTCAGAGTCTGAGGTTTCAGAGTCCGAGGTTTCAGAGTCTGAGGTTGTTAGAGTTTGTTACTTAGCATGTGCTTCAAGCAATCTAGTATAACTTTTGTATATAAGCCAATTCACTTGTACAATCTCATTACTGACAAAATCAATCAGAGAAAAAATCATTAACACAGTTTTCTTTTCTCATTCTTCTCTTCTCATTCCCTCTAAAATTCACCAAAAACCAAAAAAACCCCAAAAATCAAATAGTTGCTTAAGAAAGTTAAGCTTCATAGATGCGCTAACAACCCAAACTCGAAGCACCCCTCCTGAAGAAACTCTTTTTAACTTAGTTATTTACAGCTAGAGCAATATTTTTTTTTTGAAGGAAGCTAGAGCAATATTTGTTGATGATCTTAAAGAAGTTGCAACTGACCTCATATTTCCATGACCAACCAAATCAAGGCTTTATAAAACTGTGCCATATATTGGTTTTTATGAGAAAAAGAAGACTGTCATAGTGAGAAATATAGTAAATGCTACAAAGTTACAACACACCTAATGCCAACGAACTTGTATCTAACTGGTTCGGGTCTTTAAGTTTGCGATATTAATATTAGCGTTTGATATTACCAAGTCATATTTTTTCCTTCTTTAAAAAAAAAGTCATATTTTTTCCTTATCTACCTGCTGGTTCAGTATTTGCAACTTTTAAACAACAGTAAATAAAACCACACATATAAATAATTGAATGTATTTTCCTGACATTGTACGTAAAAATTTGCCTTGAAAGTGAATTAAAATTGAAGTCTTATTTTAAAGTTTTCATTGACATTTGTTTGTTGGTTTGTTTTTGAAATATGAAAATAAATTTAGTAAAGTAGTAGACAAACAAGGCTGAACCATGTGAGCATTATCTTCCCACCAAAATCAATGTTATTTAATCGATTGGATTAGTTTAGCTCCGTGGGAAATGCATGTGATCATGAGTTAGAACCATGACAAATCAAACGCAAGAATATTATAATATCTTAATAAATGGAAGCATCTTCCCATTTTAAATTATTAAAATCATCAAAACCTATTGCACCAAAAAAAAAAAAAAGAAATCATCAAAACCTCTAAATTCCTCCTCAATATATATATATATATATATATATATATATATATATATATATATATACATATTTATTTGGGTGTGAATATACTGTTGATTAGAGGCTCTCACGTCTTTGATAATGATTTATGAGATTACGATGTGCAGCCTACCAGTAGCTATATAAGCACTATTTCTTTCACACATAGGATGCTTATCCGTGATGCAAGAAGATGGACTTGAAACCGTCCACATATTCATATATGGAACAAACGTGTCCAACGTACTAAAAGGAATGTTGGAGTAACATTTTACCTTGGGCATGCAATATGGTATAGGGCTAGACTGCTAGATAACTACAAAAGAATTCTGAAGGAGGTTTTGGATGTCAACTAGTATGTTTAAAATGAGTTAAACACAAGAGTGCTTTATTTTGGGGATTTCTATGATTTTATAGGAAAAATGAAAAGAAGGTACCAATGCCTTATATCGACTGTTTCTACCAACCATGCATAAATTAATACTTTCCTCCATCCATAAACTTGACAATTTATTATTTCATTCTACATAGGCAAGTGCACTATCGAAAAACAATAACTAATATTGCTATGAACTTTAAAAACAACGTGTAAGTTAACATAAACAAGTAACTTTGTACAAAAGTAACAAGTATAGTGGAACTGATAGAGTATGTGTGATAAAAAAAATGAGTGGAGATTCATTTTCGTCCCTAAAAAAACTGCGAAACAAATTTGATCTCTGCGAAAAATAAAATAAAATTGTAGTTTTTGAGAATAAAATGTTAGGATAACTTAATTCTCTACCTAGTCCACCGTCAAGAAAAGGGACAATTACACCTTCAACAGTATATCATAATGGTGAAAACACTATTGCTTAACAAGGATAACTTTGAAAAATATTTTCTTTCTTTTGTATATAGTTATTTTCTTGATTAAATGCGTGAAATGAGAAAATGTGAAACTGATTATGAGACGTATGGAGTATCGTTTATTTGATCAAGTCCACAGTAAAAGGGATAAGGGTATAAATAGAAATTTTTTTAATGTCCTATTTTTTGAAGGACTTAATTTGAAATTCGGGTTGGCTAAGTATTCGTGGTGTGTTGTCAAATGCCATTTTTTTTATCATGTTTCTCGATTTTCTGATTTATTACTAAGTGGAAAAATGACTAGCATGCATTTGGTCTATATGGAAATACAAAAATGAGATGGTGTTTGGCCAACAAGATTGTGATATCAAGTTCTTATTTTGGGCATGGGTAAAAGTTAGTGTAAAGTTTTAAATATTATAACATTCATAAGTGATCTACGCAATTGTGTCTTTTTTGCTTCTTAAAAAAAAGTGTGTCTTTTGCATGAGTCTTGGGATGTTCTCGTGTTTTGAGGTGTGGTTTTGTTGTGGTTGGTCATTATCTAATATTTTGGTAATAGTTTTTGGTTGTATTTTATAAATTTTCTGTTCTATTTGTGACACATCTTGTGTTTTGAATTATTTTCTAAATACATATATTTTGGCTTTTTTAAACTGAAAAAGTAAACAATTAAAATATAACATTAGTATTTTTTTATCATCATGTTTTAGGTACAAAGTTTTTAACATTGTTTTAGAGATGATTAATCTTCGTAAAGCTACAACTAAAATGATGAAGTGTTAAAAATCAAACTCTTAACCATTTATTTAAGGGTTATAAATTTCTTACCATTTAGACAAATTCATTATCAATTAACATTCGTTTTAACATGAACAATTTACGGTTTAGTGATATTTTTAGGTAAAGAAATTAAGTCATTTTCCTATAAATTTGTCTAAATATAAACTACATGAAGTTAAATTGCTACCAAACTATTTTGATTATATGAGTTTCTACACTATAAATTATCCACTTAATATAAGACATACAAATACATGTTTCTATTCTAAAGAAAAACATGTTTGTAACCCAAAAAAAACATGTTTCTTTTTTTTTTTTTTGTGAACAAAAAAAAACATGTTTCTATTCTAAAGAAAAATATCATTTATTTTTATTTTTGTAGTTTAATTAATATCCTAGGGTGATTTTAGTTTGCACCACTAAATAGATTGGTCCAACTTGGATCCATTTTTTCTCACCATTGGATTCATCTAATACACATATTTTATGATAGTCCATCTACACATGATATCTCTCTCACTCTTCTCCTCTTTTCACCTACTTGATCACTATGTATTAATTTCCAGAAATCAAAGGATGAATCTTGAAATCTCCCATTAACTTTTGCATATATTTCCATATACTAAAATATTTCTAAGAAGATTAAATGAATTTTTTTACTATCTTGATTATTTCTTAGATGAAAATTGGGGACTCTGACAAAATGCAGTTATCGTAAAAAAAAATTGTTGCAAGTTTTAGTATAAAAATAAATTGTAGTTTGATGCCTCTAAACTCAGGGTTCCGAAATCTGGTTCAATACGGTTCGCTGCGCGGAACAAAATTCAGTGTCGCCGCCTGTGACTCCATGTCACTGCCTCAATTCACAGTTATCATCAAAAGGGTAAATGATTTATGTTGACGGTGAAGGGGAAAGAGAAGACGATTCAACTTCAGGCTTCCGACAAATCGACACCATTAATCGGCAATTCAATTAGCTACAAGAAAGAAATTTCAATAAAAAAACGAACGCTATCACCACATAATAAATTGATTGAAAATTTTGACAATCGATTGACCAACTTGTGTAACAGACTGAACAAATGAAACGACTTTGGAACAATCGATTTTTTTTTTGTTATATGCAAATATTTTTGCACTGCGCTCGTTGCAAATTTTACTAACTTATATATGCAAAAGAAATGTTTTATATACTGATATAATAAAATTTTGAAAACTTACGACTATACGACTATATTTATAATATGAGCACTAACACAGTGCTTTTATACTTAAAAAAAAAACTAATATTGTGCTTCTATTAAATATTTTTTTATTTTATATATAAAACACCGTTAAATATTTGCAACTCGCTCGTTGCGGAGTTTATGTGATTATATCTGTCGTGATTTTTATTTATCTATATGATAAAGTTAATATGATAAAATTTTGAAAACTCGTGACTATTTTTAAAATATATATTCACGTTAATGTAATGTTTCTCCTTTAAAAAAAATAATGTAATATTTCTATTAAATAATTTTTTATTTTGTAAGCAAATTAGTGAGATTAAAAGATAAATCGGCAATATATTAGAAAAAAAATACTAACTCAAAAAATGATTAGTGAATGTAAAAAATCTCAACAAATTCAGGGAACAAATTATTAAATTCAGGTAATAACTAATAATTAAAATAACAACGATTTGAATACAAAATTTGTTATCAAAGTTTAAGGCTTCGAATGTAATGACGGATTTTTTTATATTTTTTATTTAAATATTAGATCAATAATTATTTTATTGTAGTTGACCATTAAACCCTCAAAATTTGAAAGATTATGAGTTGTAGAAATTGTAGATAGTAGATTAGTAATAGATTTGTCTACTTTATATGCGATAATCAAATATTTGCATTGTGCTCGTTGCAAATTTTATATACTATATCGTGTAGTATAAATTTTTTTGGGTCAAAATATGTAGAAGACAATAGAAATTTGATAATTACATTCATTGCTGTTTTTCTTCATTAATAAAGGGATGAGACAATTAATGGGAAGATGTAAAAATCAATATCCTTCATACAATGGACGACACCAAATCTTTAGAATATTCAAACTTCACTATTAGAAGAATTTTACAATCTAACTATAGAATATTACTAAAATAAAAGGTAGGTTTATCTATTAGGACCAGCATCCCTACATTTAGATTTAATAAACATTTATGCTTTGATGATCGGCCAAGAAATAGACATTACATGCATTGGTTTATGATATCACCAATGTATTCACTAAAGCTATTACATTTCCATCAAATTTCTCCAGACAATGCAATTTATAGCTCCTAGTATCTGCAAGAATTGAAGGAATCATAGTAGCAAGATTAGAAATTAACATCACTCAGCTTGTGCTGCTACACCGAGAAATACTATATAAAAAGAGTGGGGGCAGCAAGTATAAGCCACTATAGAAGCAAGATCAAATTTATCTTTTATTTTTGTGGAATGATATGAACTTGAAAAAGAGGCAGCACAGTTATGAGACAAAATAATTATGTGCTAACAAAATAAATCACCAACTCAACTTACATTTAAATTAAAAAATAGGAACATATGGTGAGCCTTTATGTCATATATTTCATTCATGTAAGAAGCAAGAACAATTTAGAAAAGTGTAATTGGTGAGAAAAAAACATGCATTGAAAAATAAAAAACGTCATAGTGTGGTAGAAATTTAAAGTTGAAAGTTGCTGAAGTGTTTAAAATTTAGGAGTTATCCCTTTGATATTTGACAACATTGAAAATTACTTTTTTTTTCAAAGGATTAAAACTTATCTTTTGTAAACAAAAATAAAGAATCATATTATAGCAAGTTCAACTTATGAAAGTCTTAGACTGAAATAAATAGTTTTATTTTCTTACTGTATGTGCATGATATATACGGGAAAATCTTTATGTGAAGTAGTGAACAAAATTTGCTCAAAAAAAAAGTAGTGAACAAAACAGAACTAATAGAATCATTATCAATTACAGTTTAAATGCAAATATGATATCAAAGATAAAGTAAAATTAATAATATTTGGACATCTTTATTGTGAAGGCATGGGATGCATTACCCATGTAGGTATTTAACATCGAAAACCAAAGGATTGCATCTCTTTCACCACAAAACAGATGCAATGGCTTCTCCAAATGTAAATCATGTAAAATTTGAGACTATGGGTTGACCGTTGCTGCCATTAGCAGTTGCTCCCAAAATCAGAAAAGAAAGATGTGAAGAATAAGGAGAAGAAATGAAAGGAAGGGAAGTAGAAGATGTTGTAATGTGTTGGAGGTGATTCTTCAATTACTGTATAGAAGAGGAAGTCAAGGGGAATGTGGAATTAGATGGAGGTCTAGTTTTGAAAATCTTGGAATTTGATAATATTTATAGTAGTTAATGAAAAGCTATTATAGTAGTTAATGAAGGTTATAGATTGGACTTCTCGGAAGGAACATGTAAACGCATGCAGAGCAATGAAAAGACAAATAGTAACATTCCACCAATAAGATTGCAAGGCCATGGGGAAAAAGAGGAATGGAAAATTGTGACCTTTTGACTGAAAAAAATTGTGACCTTTGGATGTAAACTTTATTGGGAATAAGAGAAGAAACTTGGACAGATTAAAATTGTAGTGGGACACGAAAATAGGTACATAAATATTAATTATTCAGAAGTGGGATTATTAAGAAAATAATGATTAGTGATAACATTACCATCAAACCCATTAATATAGTGATTTGAGGAGATTTAGTGATGGTAATTAAAATTCTTATTACAGTAGTAGATTGGTTATTAATAAAAACTGGAATTTCGAATATCAATACAATTGAAGGGTGTTTTTGGAAATGTGACAGAAATATGAACAATCCTTCTCTAACGTGGACCATGGTGAGTTAACTCAAATCAACAGTCAAAAATCAAAATCATCTCTTTCCTTCCTCACAGATATTGAATCTCTACTTACTTTGTCCAAACTTTCAAAATTAACAACCAAAATTAACCTAAATTCAAACTAATCTCCTTCTTCAATCTCGTTCTTCTCTACCCATGTTCCATTTGAGATTGTTTCAAATCTGAGTTTTTTCATCTACGTTTTTTATATTGGCGTTTTTTTATCTGTTCTTCCCCTCCCTAGTCAACTACCGTTCGTCAAAAGCAAATCGATTTCTCCACCATCGCCCAAACTTCCTTTAATCACCAGGCTTAATTTCCACCATTGAATATTCATTTAGTTTATGAAGAAATATTTTGATTTGCCTTTCAATTTATGCATCAGAATGTTGGAACTATGGTTAATTGATTTATTTCAAGAACCCACTATGTTCTTGTTTTTACAGGAAAGACCCACTTCATTCGCCATGGAGTTAGAATGCATTTTCATTGTTCTGGGTTTCGATGAACATGAGGGGAAGAAAAACCCATCAACACAAAATTAACAAAATATTTATTTTATTTTAATTCATTATTTTATAAACAAATGTTATGACGTACTATTATTAGAAGGGAAATGATATTTGAGCATGACACCACAACAATATTAAATGGTGTGAATCCTTGCAAATACGATAAATGACTCTCGGAGTAATTTTGTCGATAATATTTTTTAAAAAAAGGAATAATATAAGATGATACATATAAAATTTAGGAATAATTAGGTTTACATCAGTTTTAATCCTTATAAACATCTTAAATTTTATTTTTAATCTTCCTAAAAAATTTAACAAATTTTGATCTCCGAACATGTTATTTCATTTTTCCAATCAACTCAAGTATACTTTTCACATATTTTTTATGAATTATTACAAAGATATTTAGAATATTATAAAAAATTCACCCACAATTTTTTTAAATTTAAAAAAAAAACAAGAATTAAATATGAATTATAAACGCTTAAAACTAAATAAAAAAAATCATATTTAAGACAATAAAGAAATGTCTTTTTTATGTTGACTATATTTTTGATGGGATAATTTCTCGAATTAATATATTCGGAAGATTTTGATCGTCGAAATTCAACAGACTAACGGTATTAAATATAATCAATCTGATCGTTCAATATGACCTAATTGGACTAAGAACGAATTAGGAATTGAAATTTCAGAGATCGAAATATTCAGTATAAGTCAATCTGACAAACTATCTCTTCAGAAACTTCGTCAACATGGAAAGACCTTCCACCGACGAACAAAACGGATCCAACCGACTAACAGTATCAAATATAATCAATTCTACAGCTGAATATGCCCTAATTGGACTAAGAACGAATTGGGAATGGAAATTTTGGAGATCGAAATATTCGGTATAAGTCAATCTGACAAACTATCCCTTCAGAAACTTCGTCAACTTGGAAGGACCTTCTTCCGACGAACAAAACGGACCCAACCGACTAAGGGTATCAAATATTATCAATCCGACCGTTGAATATGACTTAATTGGAATAACAACGAAGTAGGAACCGTAATTTATGCGATCAGAATCTTCAGTATAAGTCAACCCGTAAAACTATCCCTTCAGAAATCTAGTCAACATGGAATGACATTTCTACGACGATCAAAACGGACCCAGCCAACTAACAATATCAAATATAATCAATCCGACCAATGGATATGACCTAATTGGGCTAAGAACGAAGTATATACTGTAATTTTGAAAATCAAAATCTTTGGTATAAGTCTATTCGACAAACTATTCCTTCAAAACCTCGTCAAAATGGAATGACATTCCTCCAACGAACAAAATGGACCAACCCGACTAATGGTATCAAATATAATCAATCCGACCGTTAAATATGACCTAATTGGATTAAGAACGAAGTAGGAACTGTAATTTCGGCGATTACAATCTTCGTTATAAGTCAATCTGTAAGATTGTCCATTCAGAAATCTAGTTAACATGGAAAAACATTCATACGACGATCAAAATGGACCTAAAAAATAACAGTATCAGATACAATCAATACGACCTTTGAATATTACCTAATTTAACTAAGAACGATGTAGGAACTGAAATCACGGTAATTAAAATCTTCGGTATATGTCAATCCGACAAATTATCATCACTTCCAAAACTTAGTCGACACGAAAAAACATTCCCTGACCACCAAAATAGACCCAACCAACTAATAGATAGGTACGTTGAATACGATCTAACATGGAATTATATTTGATACCGTTACTCGGTTGGGTCTGTTTTGGTCGTCAAAGGAATGTCATTTTGTGACTGAAGGGATAATTTGTCGAATTGACTTATTCCAAAGATTCTGATCTCCAAAATTTCAGTTCCTACTTCGTTTTTATCATATTCAACGGCTGGATTGATTAAATTTGACACTGTTACTTGGTTGGGTCCATTTTGGTCGTAAGAGAAATGTCCTTCCGTGCTGACTATGTTTCTGAAGGGATAGTTTGCCGGACTGACTTATGCCAAAGATTCCGATCGTCGAAATTTCAGTTCCTACTTCATTCTTAGTCCAATTATGTCATATTCAATGGTTGGATTGATTAAATTTGACACCGTTACTCGGTTGGGTCCGTTTTGGTCGTAAGAGGAATGTCCCTCCGTGCTGACTATGTTTCTGAAGGGATAGTTTGTCAGATTGGCTTATGCCAAAGATTTCGATCGTCAAAATTTTAGTTCCTACTTCGTTCTAAGTCCAATTAGGTCATATTTAACGGTCAGATTGATTATATTTGATACCGTTAGTGGGTTGGGTCCGTTTCAGTCTTTGAGAAGTGTCTTTCAAGGTTGATTAGGTTTCCTAAACGATAGTTTGTCGAAATAACTTACACCAAAGATTTCAATTTTTGAAATTCAAAGTCCTGCTTCATTCTTAATCCAATTTGGCCCATGAGTGCCCCGTGGCTAGGGTTGGGAATAGGTCAGGCCGGTCTATAGGGGCCTACGGCCTGACCTGTTTAGGCCTGGTCTGACCTGTTTACGAAAAAGGCTAGGCTTAGGCTTTTGAAAAAGCATATTTTAGTAAATAGGTCAGTCTTAGGCTATCAAAAAAGCCTACGAAGCCTAATAAGCCGACCTATTTATGCATATAATTTATATTAAACATAAAATCAAGAAAAAACTCAAATAATAAACTTTTTAATTAGGCTTTAAGGCCTTCTAGTGAAATATGCTTTTAGTGATATACAAGCCTTATAGTGAAATAGACTTTAAGGCCAATTTGACCTATTTAGAAGTAGATAAAATAGACCCATTTCGCACTGTGCGAGACCCATTTCGCATGCGCACGGGAGACGGAGCCCTCACTTTCATACACGTACAAGTGTACAACAACACCACTAACCTATGTTTTGCTTCTTCTTTTTCCATTGTTTTTGCTATATCAGTAGTTCAGTAGTATCAATCACATCCTTTTTAACAACCCTTTCAGAAAGAAAAAAAAAAAACAATTCTTTCAAGTGTACATTTTTTCAGAGATAAATACTTGAATTTTGGATCATTGATTATTTTTGAAATCGAACTAAATTGAATCCAGTTCCGTGTATAAATTTCAATACGTACTTTTATTTTGTACTATTTCTTTTTCATTTTTTATAATATTTATTAGGTTAATATAATAGTACATGTTTAATAATATTTACTAAGATCCTCTCAAAAAAATAATATTTATTAGGGTAATAAATATTTTTGATCTTGTTATTTTGGAATATTGATTCTGATGATATACATTGAAGGTTTCTAGGGGTCCAGTGGTCTTAGGGTCCCGTTCAATTCATTTTTTTTTTTTAAAATAAATCACTTCAATTTTTTTAAGTAAAACTAAGAATAAACTAAAATAACATTTATATTTTTTGTGGCGTTTGAAATAACTTTTAATATTTTTTATTTTTATGATATTTTATTTTAAAAAATTCTTTAGAACTTACCTATTAGTTTAAATAGTATTTATGATTTATGATGTTAAAAACAAATTTTAATTAATTGTTACAATTTTTTCATATTCATAAGGTGCCTATAAACACTCCGACTCTCAAGCAAGCAACAGAGCAAAGAGTGAGAGGTAAAATGATAGATAATATGTAACTTGAGTTGTAGTCTAAGAACCTTTTTTCTAAAGTTGATGGTGTGGCAGTCGAAGTAGATGTTAGCAAATGGTTACAGACGACGAGCGTCAATGATCGTAGATATTAACTGTTGCATCATGTTAATGATCAGGGCTAGTGACGGATCTGACGAATCTACTTATAGTAGATTGGGGGCAACTGTCCCACTACTGTTTTTGTTATATTTGTTAAGTCTTTGATATTTTAATTATTGACCCCTCTTAAAATAATAGATTGCCCTTATTAAATGAAAATTTATACCAGAAAAAGAGTTTCTCTCATGAGTTTTATAAAATCAAATGTGTAAATACATTTGAGATGAAATTTTGAATGATATCCTACGATACTTTTTAAATATAAAGACACGTAAAGAACAATCTCAGTTTGTAAATGTTAAGGAGTCTTTAATTTTTCTAATATATAATGGTAGTGTTTATAATCTCAAGTATTTTGCTCAATGATTATCACTTTTGCATTGCTAAAAATTTTGTATAAATTTGTATAAGTATTTTGCTCAATGATAATAATGAAATTTTATCACTTCATATTTATCATATAAGTATTTTGCCATTAATTTTTTTTATCATATAAAATTTTGTATAAATATTATGTAGATGTCACTGGTCGGGGACATTATAGATCCAAGGGATCCTATGTCTTTAGACCCTTTGAGGACGATAGTCGGTGTTAGTTGATGTGTTTTAGGCCTTCGTTAGGTCCATTGTATGCAGGTTAAGAAAGCATTGTTGGGCTTTCTCGTGATTTGGCATATGTTTGGTAGAGGTTTCTCGAGCACGGGCATCTGACCAATGGGAATGGATTCTCTCCTGTGTATTTTTCTCCAGTTTTCTACAGTGTAGAATCTATACCATTAAATATATTATCTCTCTTAATTTCAAGTTTTTAACATTTATATTTTTAAGCATTAATTTTTTTTCAAAGGCTTGGATTTAACTGGACCCTGCAGTCACTGCAGAGGATCCATTCCCCTGACCAATCAAGAGCACAATCAAAACTATAAGCTACTATAAGCTTGTCTGTATGATATTTTAATCTATAAATCAGATGATTTTATATCTCAAAACTTATTGATTTTGGCATATGTTTGGTAGAGGTTTTTCGAGCACGGACATCTAGCTAGTCAAGAGCACAATCGAAACTGTAAGCTTGTCTGTATGATATTTTAATATATAAATCAGATGATTTTATATCTCAAAACTTATTGAAACTGAATCGGTAACACTCGTAGTTTCTATGATTAACTGAGAGAATAAATTAGATATTTATATTATCATAAACTAAGTGTTTAATCTATTACATTTGAGGTGTTAGTTCAGTGGTAAAAGCTTAACTTTGAAGATTCAAAATGTTGAGTTTGAATTGCCTCGAGGACGGTTGTAAAATTGTCATTAATATCACTTTAATTAATAAAGAAAAAATGTTATAATTGTTTCACAATGAGTTTCACTTTTTTTTTTTTTTAAAAAAACTTTAAAATGAATGTCATTTTCACTTTTTAATATGGTAATTTCTCTTAATTATATATCATTATCTAATTAATATTTTGCACATTACTCACAAAACACGTACAATATTAATCCACTTTGCTTAATTTATGATAGCATGAAACACATCAATAGTTAATAAAAATAAGGCTTAATTCCACTTTTCCCCCCTATATTTTGCCAATTGTGCGATTTTGCACCCCATGTTTTTTTTTGAGCGATTTGGCACCCCAACATTTACCCCCTTTCTGATTTTGTAGCCCCTTTTCTGATTTTGTTGAATTTTGCTGATGTGTCCCTGCCATGTGTGTAGTTTTGCTGATTTGTCTTTATTTTTTGAAAAAAAAAACTGCAGAATTCCCCCTTCCCTTCATCCTCACTATACTTCATCTTCTCTCTTCTCACACATGAACCCTAATTTTCCCTGTTACCCCCTTTCTGTCTTTTGGTCTCTAATGAACTCTACCCTTGTTTTCTCTCTCACACAATCGTTGAATCCTACCCTCTGTTACTCATCCACCACCATGCTCGAATCCGATCCAAACTCCCTCGTTTTCTCGCTGAATCCCTCATTTTCCCTCTTGCCGAATCTTACCCAGATGCTTGAATTTCAGTTTGTGAAATGGATTTGATGTGAAGAAAGAGGGAAAATCGATGGATATAGAGGATATTGTTGTTATTGTTGTTGTAGTACTGATTAAATAGGGAAAATTTATGGGGTTGTAATTCCAGATCTGAGAGGGATTATGAATTTTTTTCTTACTCGAATTGGAAGGGAGTCTGATGTTTTTCATGAATTTGGGATTCTAGATTGAAGTTGGTGTTTTGATGTTGTTTCTGGGTTGTTGTCGCTCTCTCCTCTTTTTGTTGATGGGTTGTTGTTGATGTTGTGTTGTGTTGTTGCTTTGCTGTGTTGTGTTGCTGGAAAAGGGATGATAGAAGAAGTAGATGCGAAAAAGAGAGTGAGGGAAGAAGATGAAGAATGGATCGAATGTCCAATTTTGCGGCTGACCGATGGTTTTTGAATGGGTTGATTTTTCCATAATTTGTTTCCTTCTGTGGTTGTGTTTGGAAAGAATGATTAACATGAGAGGAGAAAGAGATGAAGATGACGATGGCAGGTGACACAATCAGCAAAACTACACACATTTACAGAGACACATCATCAAAATTCACAAAATCAGAAAAGGGGCTACAAAATCAAAAAGGGGGTAAATGTTGGGGTGCCAAATCGCTCAAAAAAAAACATGGGGTGCAAAATCGCACAATTGGCAAAATATAGGGGGGAAAAGTGGAATTAAGCCTAAAAATAATTTAATAAAATTTTAACTCTCTTTTGCTTATAGTCTTTTTTTGTTTGTAGACAAAGTCGCAAAAACATAAGCGAAACTCACAAAATACAATTATGAAGTCATGGGTTCGAATACAGATGAAGATGTTCAACCTAACAATATCGATAATATCAATTGAGTTAGGTCTTATAAATATGTTACTCATAGTCTTCTTTTTTTGAGTTATCGTGTTATCTATATAATGTTTTCATAATCATTTAACCATAACTAATATCTATCAAAAAACTAATGAGACGCACATAGTAAGTTCTTCTCTTTCAACCGAATTTTTTTCATACGAACGAGTCGGATTAAGTAATACTACTATTATTTTGTTTGGATTTTTTTTCTCTGTTATTAATAATAGACTTGTTATAATTGGTGTTGGTATTTATGATTCCCACCACCCGTACCCCACCTTGATTGGCTCTCTCTCTCTCTCTCTCTCTCTCTCTCTCTCTCATATATCTGTCTCTCTTTCAGCACCCACCTCCCATCATCATTTATCATTCATCACTACCCTACCCTCTCAAATTAATTAATCTCTCACAGCAGCCTTCTTATACAGTACCTCGCGGGAAAATATTCCCATACACAAAAGTAGCAGCAATTTGCAGGCAACATGGGTCTGGAAATGTTGGAAGAATTTCTGTCAATTAAACCAATCAAACAAAGCGTTCCTCAAGCTAGAATATTTACTACCTTGAATCAACACACAGAAGAAAAAGAAGTATCATCAGATCTAGAGAGAAGAAAGGAAGAGCATTATTACTACCACACACCACCCACATCACCATCAAAAAACTCCTTTGACTTGGTTTGTCCACCACCTCCAAAGAAACGTCAACGCCTAGCAGTAACAACCAGAAGAACGTCTACTCAATCTCAAGAAAGGAATTTTTTTCAAGTACCCGACGATCTAACTTCTATCTTTCTCCTGCTCGATAAACCATCACACCAACTCAATTAGCACCTTGCTAGCTAACCATGCACTTTCTTCAATTCCATCTTCACACGCCCAATGAAACGGTATATATATATCTATAGTAAGTTTCGTCTCATTTTTTTTTCAATTAATCAAACATAAGCTTAAGATCATATGTTATCTCTTCTCTTGTATTTTTAGCATTCTTATTGTATTATTTTCTATACATCAAATGTATTAGATGTGTTGCTCAATATTAGTTCTCTTCTGAAAAAAAAAGACCCTAAATTAAATCTATTTTTAATTATTAAATATGTTTTTTATTTTTTATTAAATATAGTCTTAATTGTCTATGAGATGTTAGATTAATTAATTAATTAATTAATAGTAATAAAAGTCTGACTTTAGTATCACAAAGAATGAAGTTCAAAGAATTAATTAATTAAATCATTGATCTCATTTTTCAAAATAATATATACTAAATTACTTGACAAAAAATATTTATTT
Organism: Medicago ruthenica; assembly: GCA_018208015.1. Lineage (NCBI taxonomy): Eukaryota > Viridiplantae > Streptophyta > Magnoliopsida > Fabales > Fabaceae > Medicago > Medicago ruthenica. The sequence continues at coordinate 99,645,801 of CM031378.1, read as the reverse complement.
CTAAAATGTATCAGGGAATAAAATTTTAAATCAATGAAGAGTATTATATCAATTGCATTAAGTATAATAAAATTAGTTAAAGTTGTTCGTAGATTGAACAAAAAAATATGGATTTGGATCCTCTCAATTGTGAGAGTTATGTAGATAATTTCACTATTAAAATGCATTGATGTGATCATCCAGTAATTCTCTCAAGTTTTTTTTTTTTTCACAATTGAGAGGATCCAAATCCAAAAAATATGGATGTTGAGGGCACTTTCTTTAAAGTTATTTACTAGCCCCGTCCGATAATGCTTTTGGAGGACGTAAATATTAATACATTTGTAAGTGTTCTTTGAGCCTCTAAAAGTTTTTCCTGTCTTGGAATGGGGCATCATCCCCCTCAATTTAAATTATTTTTTCTCAACAAAAAAAGAATTGTTTATTATTGAAGAAAATCTTTGGTAGTTTTAATTTTTTTAAGCATAGTAGAAATTGAATTAAAATAAGGAAGTACAAGACTGAGGGCATGAACCTGACCCAGAGAACCACAAACTCAAACCCTAACGGGTGATACGACAAATCAACACACAAGTGGTAAAGAAAACAACTCTAATCAATACTACTATGGACAGTCCAGCGAACCCACGTGTGGATACGAAACCGAACTGCAAAAAAATGCAGAGTGAGTCTTTAGAGTATCAAGGTAGGCGTATGAATCGTCTGCCAATACAGAAACGATCCAAGGTCCAACAGCTCCCTAAAAAACATCAGCAAGCCAAAGCGCCCTTTTGGGCCAAATCAATTCGATCGAAGTCCAGATCAATGAACAAACGACGGAACTCAGTCCACATACGGCATACAACCACGACGAATGAAACAGTCCTGAAGGTACGATTAATGACTACTACCGCCAACATGGAGCGTCTACACACCAAACTCTTTCGAGCAACATCTAGCGAATCAAATCCACACAAATGAAACAGAACTTTTGGAACCAGATCTTAAATTTAGAAAATCCAAATTTAAGATTAACAACAAACCAAGATCCGAATCAAACCACCACAAGCTTCATCTTCCTGGGAACAAAACACAAGAAAAAACAAAGAAAACATAAAACAACGACGAACACCAAAAAAAAGCTCGGAGCAACACAACAGAACCGTTGCGACGGCGTCGGCGACCGAACCAAGAACCTTCATCCAGCTTCTGCAAGAACCACGAACCCATATGAAGATCCATCGTCCACCGACGTAACAACCAGACAAATCTGTGCACTCCAAGAAAACAGCCTGAGCTTCCGAAGGAGGATTAAACCAAAGAGACGACCTGAAGCTACAGGGCCGCCGCGAACTGCAAAACAAACCAACAACCTGCCATCGGCGCGGCGCAGAGGCCACTGGAAGGACTGGTTGCGGTGGTGTGGAGTAAGAACCTCGTCGCACCACCGGAAGGATGAGTTACATGGTGACAGAACCGTTTGGATTGTGGTGGAGCTAGATCTAGCGGTGGAGAGGTTTGAAAGGTTAATGAGGTAGTTTTAAATTGAATGACTAAATCACACATATTAATAGTATTCTCTTCATTTTAAATCTTTGGTTGTTTTGGCATTGTATTTTTTATTTAAAATCAAATGATGTTTGTAACACTGTGTTGGATAATGTGTAAAAGTTTAGCTTTGTTGTACCAAAAAAAAAGTTTAGCCTTTGTAACCTTAAGGTTCAAAACCCCATTATGACGGCTGTAAAATAATCATTAATTTTTTTAAAGGTGTAAATTATTATTAATGTCATCTTTAATTATTAAAAATTTCATCTACCCCAATTTTTAGAAAAAATGATGGTTAAAAATTCAAGACATACAAATAAGTCCACTAGTGTGTGTGAGTTAGCTTATTAATTAGGCTATGTGACATGATTCTATTGGGTCACGTATGACGTCAGAGACTAAGATCAACAACAATATTAAAATTTGCATGGATAAGATCAACAACAATATTACAAATAAGTCCACTAAAATTATTCCTTCAAAAAAAGTCCACTAAAATTATATTTAAATCTATATCATGTTAGATTTTATTAAATTAAAAATTAAATAACCTTTTTAATAATTTAACCATTTTAGTCTATATTATTTTATTTCTTTTTGCATATTTAAATATATTATGATAAATAAGAATTAAAATATGATATTATATATAGTTAGATTTTCTAAAATTAATGTCGTGTTAGATATCAAAATATAGTTTAATGATCATTTGTATATTAGCTCATTAGCTAGCCTACTTAAACATATGTTATTTTACTTGTTTAAATATGTTAAGATAAAATAGGTCTTAAAGTAGTCTAACGTGTCATATCAGTCTTTTAAAAAGTCAAACTCAACTTTAAAAGTAAGTCTATAGCACATTACAAATATGACTTTGGCTTTAAATTTCCGACCATGGGGAAGTTTATCTTTCTATATGAAATTCATGCCTGTACAAGAAACTTTAATTTGTGATTTTTGAGTAGGCAGGTTAAAGGTGAATGATCATTTTTATGGGGTGGTTGATGTGTGATAACACATATGCATGGTCTACTTTCGTCCTTTTAAGAAACTCCAACACAGTGAAGTGAACGGGTTGGAACCTACCATGCACCAATAACTCCAAAAGGCTGTGCTTTGGACGTTTGCTATGTACCCTACCATTTACCTCCCATTATAACCGTTTTTTAATCTAATTTAGCCCTTCGTTGTTTGGAATGAACACACGGGAACAAAAGGAAGTTAATGTCCTATAGCTACTTGGTTTGTTCTGAAAAATTAATCAGCATGGCATGCATTTATATACAGCATTTTCATTGTCTTGGAATCTTATGGAATTCAAAAGCTCACCACGGATATTTTTGTCCGTGTATGGCTGCTTGTGGACAAAATTGGGTAATTGCTAGCTAAACACAGTGAGTTAATTGTAGTTGACTTTTTTGTTTTTCGAGAATAAATGGTTGAGAATAAATCACCAAAATGGTTTCTAACTTTCTCCTTGAGAGTATGAATATTCTACAATTCTATTCCATTTTGTAAATATTTCTCATCTACAATTCTATTCCATTTTGTAAATATTTCTCATATTCATCCTTCCAAGAACCTATGGCTTCACAAGTGTATTAGTGGAAGTCCTCCTAACATAAAAATAATACAACACAAGTAAACCACCAAATTGGTTTATGTATTGCAAAATTTTTGAAAAAACTCTCGATATGTAAAATGTTTACTAAAGTTGGTCCGAATTTTATGACATTTTGTTAGTTAGCGTCATTCCAATTGTTGATGAGGTCGTTAAACATCCAACTAGACTTTGTGTTGCGAAGAATAATGATACATTCTTCTTGAATGAAAGTAGCCAAAGTAAAATCAATTTTACTATGGCCAAAAAATATATTTATAAATGTGAGACATCTCTCACTTTATAAATCAATTTTATAGGGTTAAATTAGTATCAAGCCAAATTTTAAGAGTTGTCACTAGGTTCTTTAACCACACACATGCCGTTGTTTCTATTAATTAACGGCAAAAGATTAAAATATTGAATGAGGAAAAAAAAGTAAAAGTAGTACTAATCCTACAACCCATGCAGAAGAACAAGTGGTATTCAAACCACCGAAACACAGACAATTAAATCAAGGAGAAAGAGGAAGGCGGAGCACCAGCCTTCAGTATAGCAGGGGAAGGCTTAGGTAATCATCAAACCTAAAACTTTGTTTGGGAGTTGGGAGGGGAGGGGAGGGTTTTAGACAAAAGAAATGAGCAAATGGAAGAAATAGAAGACATTAGAATGAGAGGATTTTAAGGGTTAATTTTTTATTTATAATTCAAAATCCCTCTCAGTTGGAGGAACTATCAAATTGTATTGGGGATAGTTTTATAGGGTTTATATTAATTTTTTAAATTTATTTTATGTTGTTATGATATTCTGAAAATTAAAAATATATTAACCATACAAATTAGTTTATCATTCCATAAAAAAAATTGCACTTTCAAAAAATATAAAAGATTTCTCCATTTTTTTATATATTTCCCACCTCCAAAGTCATCCCTTCTGCTCCCTCTAAATCCCTAAACAAAACCTAAAGATTTACATACCTTTCATGAAACATATAGGGACCTCCTTCTTGTTTTTCCAAAAACGGTTCTAAGAGATGTTTTTTTAATGATTCCACTACCTCTTCGACCTTCGGGATCTTAAAAGAGAAACACCTCTGAACGCGGACAAGAGTTTTCAACACAAGAGTCGAAAATTAGGATAGAGCCTAGAACTGATCAGTTGATCAATAGCACACACCCATGTTGCTACGTTTAAGCCATGGTTGCAACCTAGTCAGGAACGGACATAAATTTTGAATAGTGAAGACAACATATATATATATATATCTTTCAGCTGGTTGTCACATGTAGAGTTCTAAATAAATAGTAAATAATCATTTTGATCTCTAAATGTGTGATGCATTGTCACTATATATATGAATTTATCAAAATTACAAACGCATTCTCAAATATCTTTTTTGTTAATAGTTTTATCTATCAAATTGATTAGCAAAAATTTATTTGATGACCACATTAACAAATTAAAGACACATTAAAAGTCTATTTTAACAATACACCTCACACATTAAAAAAAAATATCAAAATATATTGTAGGCATAATCTACAATATAGATGAATGTTATTTCATTTTCATTATATTAAGTACTAAAATTTATTTATTTTCCAAAATCAAGTGTAGACCATGGCCTACAATCCCTCTCAAATGGGTCCGTCCCAGAACCTAGCGTTTTTTTAGCATGACCACCATTGGGTGTCCTGTGTATGATAAAATTTCTACTCAACATAACTATGTGGAGTGTGGACATTGGTATCTCTATTAGAGATAAAATGAAAATTTTAACCTTGTTAACATGGGATGGTTTTCCTTTTCATATTTAGTAGATGAAGGTGAAGTCGGGGAACTTCTACCCGCTTTAACGGGTGCACGATCTTAAACTGGAATCGATTGATTTTGAATTTGATTCAAAATGCGTGGTTGATAAGTAGGTAACTCTATTCCTTATTTTAAAAGATTTTTTCTGACCACAAAAAAAATGTAGGTTATCCTTGAAAAATTATGGGTGATTTACCCAACGACCAATGAAAACTAGTCATATAAGCAAATTCGCAAGTGGAGTAAAAATTCATTTGTGGGTACCTATTGTTCTTCAAGTGTCGCATAGGCCTCGCTATTTTAAAAGCCTCGTGTTGAGTTTGTTATGAGACAATTCATAGAGACAACATACACAATATCAAAAGCACAACCAAATTTTTAGCTTGTACCTATCTTTTTATTGATATCCTAACATGTATATGATATCTTATTATTAATGAAATATTGTAATTATCGTTTCGTAGATAAATTAAAAATAATGTTTTTTAGTATTTGTAAAGGAAATAATTGTTCTATTATTACTAGGGATGGAGGTAACATACAAAATGTTTATAACATGTTGTCCCAAGATGTCAGAAGTAAGATTTTGGAAACGCCGGCTCATCTAGTGGATGATGCCACTGATAACTAGATTTGGAATAATTGTACATCTGATGCCTACTCGGCAAAATCTGCATATAGTTGGTTGAATGATGAAGAGACAGTTCTTTTCTTCCTTTGGCAAGTGATGCATCTTGCGATCCCAACACAAACTATACTGAATCATCGAGGTATCCCATTAAACTCCAGTTCTCCTATTTGTGGTAATGAACCTGAGACCTTGGTTCATTGTTTGTTTAATTGCAACCGAGCAAAAGCTATATGGAACTTGATGGTGGGTCCTAATTTCGGTTTACTTGAGGAGGATAGCTCGATATTAATGCGGTCCCATGATAGTGTTGACAAGCTTGGCATTGTGATTCCTATTACCATGTGGAGTATTTGGTGTGCTAGAAATGCAAAGATTTTTTATGATATAGCATGCCTCTAATGGCTTCATTGTCAAAGATAAGGTTATGACTCGTGATGTTACACCAATTCCATGCATACTATTCACCTAGTGCAGCATGGTGATGTTTCCACTCACCACTATGAAAATGAGATAGCTATATTATTAGAAAGTACATGACTAAATATTGGACTTTTCAATTATGTCACACTCTTAGGGAGGGTAATATGTGTGCTGACTTTTTAGCTAAGTTTGGAACAAGATCTATGAGTGATCTATTGATTGTGCTTAATCCTTTAGCTGAGCTTGGTTTATTACTTTCGGCAGACAATATGAGTGTTGTTTATCATCGCGGCCAATAGTCTCTTTTTTATTATTGTTTTTGCTTTGTCTTTTTTCTCATGTAACCAAAAAAAAAAAAAGGGAAACAAACAATTGTTCTCACTGATACAAAATTTTAGAAACATGAAACAAAATGAGAGTAAGATGATTTATTCGTAAATAAAATATTGAAATAGGAAACTAAAATAGAAATAAACCAAGTATATATAGTATACTATCATTTAAATGAACCTTTTAATTTTTACACACCCATATTATCCAATCAGCTTATTAATTTAAGGGTATAATTTTGGGGCCAGCTTGGATAGAACTTAATGAAAAATGGTGCTATGATTCGGTGATTCCAAGATAGTTTTCCATCATAGAGCTCACAAACAAGAAAGTGTGAAGTTGCTCAAAAAGATGGATTCGGGTCACCTGATGCAGTAGTTAATCAGTCACCAACAACACAGTGAGAACACTGCACTAAAAATGGTGTTGCAACTCTCAAGGTGCGTTGTTATGCCGGTATTTTTTTTCTTTTCTTTTCAACTTCTTACTGCAATTTTAACACTTGTTGATTTCTATTTAGCTCTATAACTTATTGCACATTCATGTCTGAATAATAGCCAAATGTCAAATAATTTCTCTACAGCATTTCATTAATTAATTATTTATACAAATAAAATAAACTAATCAATAATTTGATGCTTTACAAGCTCTAAGAACATGATGCAAAATAGCCTAGTGAAGTTTCCAAACACGCGGTTCTATTGGTGAGTTGAGGGATATCGAAGATATTCTAAATGTCGGAGGTCTCGGGTTCAAACTCTGAAAAACTAGCATTGCTACTAATTTACTACTACATTTGGCCTGTAAAAAGAAACATCAAGCCTTGGTCATACCTAGTTTTAGAGTGCTCGTAAAGCTGATTGTCACGAGTTCACCATTGTGCGCGTAGTTACCCTTAGGCTTCACCCAAAATCCAAAAATATCGGGATGCATATTTAACCATAAGCTCCATTGAGTGCAAACATTTATCTATCATTTCCAAAGGATATGATGGTTTTAATGGGGTAGCATTAACCACCATCTGGTTGGCCATGTTGTTCAACTGCCTTGGAGTTAGTAGTCTTCTTTCTATTATTAGCCGGTTTCTCATTGGCTGCTTCAATACCTTCCAATGTTTCAACCACTTCCTTCATTGATGGCCTAATTTTGGGATCTGTTTGGATGCATTTGAGAGCAAGTTGAGCTACCTGTAAAGCTAAGTTTGGTGGATACCTTCCTTCCAACTTGGCATCCATATTGCTTCTCAACTTTCCTCTAGTTTAACAGGTTTGATTTGAGCCAGTCACATAAGGACTTTCGGCTGACTTAGGCGTGTTATCTCGCCTATCCGCTTACCTGTTAATATCTCCAATAACACCACCCCATATCCATACACGTCACTTTTCACGTACAAATGACCTGTTTGATGGACATCAAAAAAACTAATTTAGTGTCTCTCCATGCTTTTGAAACATGTTTAAGTAAAGGTTAAGAGGAAATTTGCAGTGCAGAAGTTACCTGTACTAATGTACTCCGGAGCAGCATAGCCGCATGATCCCACAACCCGTGTTGATACATGAGTGTGATCCTCAGAAGGACCAGATTTGGCTAGGCCAAAGTCTGATAACTTGGCTGTGTAAGCCTGTTGCAAACCAAAAGATTTGATATATTTTCTTCCATTACAATGAATTCTTTAATAACATGGATACCTTAAATTGAGAAATAATTAACTTCTGTCTTCTATTATTTTGCAATATGAGCAAAATGTGCTCAGTGGACATTCAATTCGTCAAAGATGAAATGAAGCTTACCTTGTCAAGTAGTATATTTGAGGGCTTCAAATCTCTATATATAATTTTCTTCTCTAAGGAGTGAAGGAAATTTAGTCCCCTGGCTGCTCCAATCATAACTTTCAGTCTTTTGTCCCATGAAAGTGGACTGAACATTTGAACCTCCTGCAGAGTAAAATAACATCAGGGAAAATACACACACAGCACAAAAAGAGGGGAAAATAGTAGTTTCGTTTTGTGGATGTCCTAGTAAAGTATTCAACAATGTCATCAGCTCTTACTTCCATATAGGTGGTTATCCAAGCTGCCACGGTGCATAAACTCATACACCAGAAAAAGCTGATCTTCCTCACGCCCAAATCCCAACAGCTTTACAAGGTTGGGATGAGAAAGCCTTCCTAAGAAATTCACCTCTGACTGCCAAAAAAAAAAAAACATCAATATAAGTAGAAGCTACCACATTGCAGCTAAAGTTGTGAATGTGATATAATTTTGAAATTTTAACTCATGATGCAGTAATGCCAATACCTGCCATTCTGCAACTCCTTGCCTGCTGTCAGAATTCAATTTCTTGATGGCAACTGTCAAACCCTCGTCTCTTTTTGATGTTGCTCTCTCCTTAAACAAACCCTTGTATACTCTACCAAACCCACCCTCTCCTAATACAGTATCCGGACGGAAATTTCTAGTGGCTGCTTTAAGTTCTGCCAAAGTAAAAACTTTCAAGTTTGCAGCATCCAAGATATGCCCATAAGGAAACTCCTCCTCATCTCTTACTCGAGAGGCCTGGCTATTCTCAGAGCCCCAAAAGGATGAACTTGTGTTATTGCCAGTTGAGTGATTATTACTACTACTAAATAGTCTGCTTTTTCCTCCAGAATTACTGCTACGCCCAAGAGATGTTGAATTGCCATTCCGTATCAATCTTAAGTTGCTGAGACCAGCAGAAAACGGAATACTCACTGTGACATTGCAAACACCAAGAGAGACATGGTATGTCATGTTATGTGTTAAAATATCAATTTTGATTCCAAAGAAAACAGATGAATAAACACACAATAAAACAGATGATTTATCAAGGAGTTCAGCTAATTGTGCTTATGTCTCCGACAGGGGTTGATGTACTTTTTTGATTAGGCAATTCTTAGGGGTATAGTATAAAGTTTAAATACCACCTGTCCAAATTACAAGTTTACGTTTAAATCATACTACTACGACTTCGCCCCCGCATCCCCAACCCTCCTAGTCCAAAAAACCAACATATGAGTGGGCCTGGCCCAGAGGGCAGACGCTCTCACTCTGCTATGCTCGAGTGACTGCCTACTTATTAATGAATGAGTCCTTCTCAACATTGCAACATCAAGAGAGACACGGTTTATCATGTTATGAACTATATCAGAAAATTGATGAATTTGAAATCAAACTTCCAAAACATGATGAGAGTGAAAGTTGCGAAATGAACTTGTTTGTTTCTAATTCTATACTACAAGATAAGTCATGAACAGTAGAAGGCAACCAAGGCCAAAACATGTTCTCTCTTTCTCCCCAAGTCAAGAATATGTGATTTCAAACATAAGATGAATCACTTCTATGAATCTACAAATAGATTAATAAAGAGAAGTGAGAAGCTTTGTGGAAATGTTGGTTCAATTACCTGATTGATTGTTGTTGTCAGGGGCAGTACTGGAGTTAGGACGATCGCCTGAGGTTTGAAGACTTCTAGTCAAGCAGTTCCCCATTTAGTTGTTTGTTTTGCTCTTTCTTTGAACAATGCTATTGCAAGCAGCCCATGCTAACAGAAAACTAGAGGAAGAAAAGCAAGAGAGAAATGTTGAAAGGCCTACCTGAAGTGATTTTATATTGTATTGTATTATAATAATGACAGTGAAAAGAGTACCTACAAGGAAAAAATACTTGTCACGTGTACATTGAATTGTGGAGAATGACGTAGTGAGAATACGAAATTGTACTTGTAGGTGCAGTGACAAGGAAGCTTCCTAGAATACTCCAAGTAAATGCAATTCTAATCATGTGGGGATCATTCGCTCTTTGGTGTTCGTCAATATCATCCCTAGTTTGGCTTCTTGATTTGATTAGTAAACACCACTGTTATATTTTGTGCATGTTTTAATCTGCGTCGAGTTTGGAAGAATTACGGTGACTCTTGTGATTTTACAAAAGCTATGTATTGGAGCTTCAACAATATACATAACATGGGAGTATCAAAACAAATGAGTGTCTTAATTGTTAATAGAGTGAAGATATATTTTGGTCTTTCACAATTTTTTAAAGATTCAATTTAATTTTCTGATGAAAACAAAACTCAAATTAGTTCATGATATTTTCATACTCGAGACAAATTAAACATTCTATTATAATTTGTCCTCATGGACTAATTTGAGTTTATTTTTATCAATGACTTAATTAGACCGTCAGAATTTTTTTTGTCAAGTAGTTTAGTGGCTTGAGAAATTCACCTTTAAGGTGAATAAGTGGGTGTTTGGGGTTCGAACCCCGACCTTTACACATATTATGCATTATCCCTTGTCAAGTGAGTTTAGCTCACTAAGACCGTTAGAAAATTATGATGGATTAAAATTGATCATCACTTTTGTTAATTTTCAATTTTATGGTTGTTGACTAAATTTAATTAGAAACTTAATGACGAAGATTTAGAAACAACACCAAATTTGATATAGTATTTAGAAACTTAATGACAAAGATTTAGAAACAACACCAAATTTGATATAGTATTTTTCCCCTAATTTTTTTTAAAAAACTTATATATATATATATATATATATATATATATATATATATATATATAATTATTTTAAGTACTTTTATTTTTGAGTAATTATTAATTTGAGTACTAATTATAGGAAAATGAAATATATTTTAGTGCTTAACAGTTTAAGTGAATATATGTTCTGTTTATTTTGATAACATCTCAACTTTTTAAAAGAAACAGCACTTAGAGCACAGCATGCAAGTTTTGTCCTTTTTTGTTTTTTTTTTTATATATATTATTCACTGTTTATTTTATTTTAGACTCAAATTCTTCAACCATTATTAATTACAGATGCTTGTATTTTATAATTTCATTTACTTTCATGATCTCTGAAATGTTTTATTTAATATATTAGAAATATTTATTTATTTATTAGAAATGGGGTAGAAAGACACTCGACATGGCATGCTCTTTTGAATTATTTTGCGAATAAGAGCAGCAAGTTCACAGAAAATGAACGTAATTAATATTCTAGAATAATAACAAAAAGCACATAATTTTTTTTAGGCAAAAAACACATAATTAATTGAGTTGCATTACATCACACATGACGGCAGTTTAGTGTACTTTGTCAAAAATATTTGCCGACATTTTAATATTTTTATTTTATTTATTTGAAAAGAAATCTGTGATATGGGCCACTCTTCTAGACCATCAGCAGCAGCAAGTTACCATTGTGTCATACCCCATTTTTGACCCGTTTTTAATTCGTTTCTCTCGTCTTTTAGACTAGAAATTTTCGTCGTTTCAGACGAAATTTCGGCAGGGAGGTATTTTAAAATACCTCATGATTTTGTTCTGAAGGCAACCGTTTTTAATTTATTTTGTTTTTTTATTATTCTTATTTATTATTTTCTTTTTTTCTTTTTTAAATTCTTTTTTTATTAAGTGTTTTCTTTTTTATTTTTCGTTTTTTATTATTATTTTGTTATTTATACTGTTTTTATTTTATTTCATTTTTCAGTCTTTTTTTGGTCCAAACCCCATGAGGGGGTATTTTTGTCCATTTGATCCACAACCCTTTTTTACTATAAATAGTACCATTAATGGTACTATTCACGGATCCCGAGTACAGTACCAAGTCAGAATCTGTCAGTACTAAACCACCACCAACCACCAACACACCGGAATCCGGTCACCGGAAAACGATAATCCGGCCACCGGAGAAACCGAACCCAGCCACAAAAAAAATCCATCATAAACCACAAATCATTAACAATCCAAACCAAAAACTCAAAGAAACCAACCTCACGTAATCCGGCAGAACCAAATCCGCCTAACACAATCAAGCCAAGCCAAACTCAGCCATTAATCCAAAACGAAAAACTCAAGGAAACAAAGCACATAGCCCAGCCATATCAAACCGGAACCAAAAACATCACCAGAACCGGAATCAAAAAGCAGTTGAACCGAGTGGTTTTTTGTTCAAAGGTAGTTTTTCTAAACGATTTTAAAACCAAGATCTACTAATTTTCGTTAGGACTCTTCGAAATCTAAGCTCGGATTTGGGTAGAGAATAAAAAAGGAAGTTCGAAAACGTTTTTATTTTTTAAAACCGGGAAGCTTTTTTCTCCGGTGCGGTCCGGAAAATTACTTCTAGCCGAGCCAAGCTTAGAGAGAGGAGAGAGCTCTTTTCTGGTTTTGAGAAGTAGAGAGAGAAAAGAGAAAGATTTATGATTTTTGTGTGGGTTTTTTTTATTTATACCACTGCCTGTTTGGGTACACGCGCACCTCTTTGGTTCCAATGGACCATCAGGGTTGGAACGTTAGATCCTAGATATAACGGCCAGTGTTATCCCCTGTTTTTGATAAGACGCGTCCCTCCTATGGCTTTTCCTGTGTTCCTCCACTCTCTGTGACCTTTAGATCTTAATCTAGTGGCTGAGGCTCTGTCCTCCTGTGATTAGATCTGGACACTCTGTTTGATCAGACTGTCCAGACTTAATCTGTTGAAGCCCATTAGTTTTCTTTCTGAGCCCAACTATCTCTTTTTTTTTCTCTACTGTTTTACTATTTTAGCACTTCCCTTTTAATTCTGCACCCCGTCTTCTTCTTTCCTTTTCTTTTTTATTTTATTTCTTTTTCTTGCATTTTTATTTTTAGTTTTTTTTTATTTCTTATGCATTTTATTTATTGTATTTAAATTCCAGTACCCCATGCATTTTTATTATTTTTTAATTATTTAATGCACCATATTTATTTTTATGCTTTGCATTTTTATTTTATGCATCACATTTAATTTTATGTCTTGCATTTTTATTTTCTTTTATGCATCATATTTATTTTATGTCTTGCATTTTTATTTTTCAGCTCCATATTTATTTTTGTCTTGCATTTTTATTTTCTTTTTTTATTTTATGTACCATATTTATTTTTTATGTCTTGTATTTTTATTTTCTTTTATGCATCATATTTATTTTATGTCTTGCATTTTTATTTTCTTCTTTTTTATTTCCAGCATCATATTTATTTTATGTCTTGCATTTTTATTTTCTTTATTTATTTTATGCACCATATTTATTTATTGTTTTGCATTTCATGCATCTTTTATTTTCTTTTTAGCATATTTACTTTAATGCAATTGCAATTTTATTTTTTTTATTATTTTTGTCATTTATTTTATTGCCATTAGAATGTATCTAGGTCCAATGTAATAAATAGAAATGAGAATATGCACCGACACCACATTTATTTTTTATGCTTTATGTTGAGGACGATAATGTAATTATGACCGTATCCGAGGAAAAGGACCCTCACTTAATCCAACGTCATTTTGAGGGATCCGGCGCGTTTGGACTTTCTCAGCATAACTTAGTCTCTAGACCTTAGGATTTAATCAAAATTTTCACAAAAAAAGTCAAATAGTCAAAATCCAAAAACATTTTATAATCAAAATTTCAAAAAAAATCAATCTTTGTCATTTTCTTTTCTTAATCAAATCTTTAATCAATCTTTAATCAATCAAACTTTTTTTCTTCAATTTAAAATCAATCAAACTCACATTTTATTCTTCTATGCCTTTACGGCCTCTTATCTTTCTAAAAACATTTTTCAAATTTTAAAATCAATCAAAACCAATCACTTGTTTCTTTTTACCCCGAACTACATGATTTTGATCTCATTCGGGTATGTAGGCAAAAGATTTTGTCTTTCCAAATCAACAAAATAACAAAAACATTTTCTTTCTTTTTTAAACTCATCACTTTAATCTTTTTCACACTTAGGCATTTATTTATAAACAAATAATCAATTTAGCATAAAGATAATAAAAACAAGAGGTTCCTATAGAGTACTATAGACGTTTAGGGTGCTAACACCTTCCCTTTGCGTAACCAACCCCCGGACCTTTGATCTCTAAAAAAATAGGGTTTTTTCGAACTTTCTCCCTTTTCCTCGGAAAAATAAAAGATCGGTGGTGAACTTAAAATTGCGAGTCAACGCTAATTAATAGCTTGATATCCAAAAATCACCGCGACAGAAAAATGGCGACTTCACTGGGGATCAAAATCCTAAGTGGGTTAAACCTATCTTGCTTTTCCTTATCTTATGCTTTATTATTATTTGTAATTGTAAATACGTGCTTAAGTGTTTATCTTTTTACGTGAGTGGTGAGATAAGTCCTATACCCGGACTTGAGGGAAACATAAGATAGGATGGGGTATAATCAAAGTGCCATACCAGGAGTAGTCTTGGGTTTTGGTACATGTGATAACCCCGCTCAATGGAGGTCTCTTAAAAGTAGTACCATGTCGACATGAGTAGTCGTGTTTGGCATTGTTATTTTTAAGTGACCTATGAAGTTGAGGACCTTTAGAGTTACCTTTAACCCATCTTGGCCTTTTAGGACGTAGTGCGGTGGCTAATCAAGAGTAGTCTTGAGTTGGTCGATACGCGATACTACACTCAAACGAGACTTTCCTACGAACGTTGTTGGACCGGGAGTAGTCTCGTAATCCGACAATATTCGGAAGTGGTCAATGACTTTAGGAACTTGGTAGAACTCGTGATATAGGTACATGTGAAACCATAGTCCTTACCAAATGGCGTGTTTACCCTCAGCTCCAACATTATGGACTTAACCTCACCATGCTTTCTCCGTCCTTTATCATAATCATGCATGCATGCACTCATTCATAAACATTTTTCATTAAGTATCGAAGGACTTAGACAAGTTTTGTTGTAAACATAGGAATGAACCTCACAAAGAGAAACACTCATAAATACAATTTCAAAAGCTCAGATCTGACAAGCTTAAGGAAGCTAGGATCTTTAGTAACTAGTTCAGAGGTTTTTTCAAGCTCGTTATGAGAGATCACTTGGCATCCTCAAGTTTGAAATATCGGGACTTTTTTCAAGATTTCTACTGATGAACTTCTGAGCGTATCCCTTGGCTTTGTTCATAAAAAGGGGATTGTTTGTAATATTTTAAATGAAACGTTCAAACTATGATGTTTACAATTATTTCGACAAGTCCTTCGATAACAAAACTTTCTTTTTGCATAAGCATAATCATGCATCATCCTGCATTCATAGTTTCCAAGTCGAGTCTCACACTGTGTTCACTACTTCAAAGGTTAATCAGCCGCCATCCAAAGAAAGTGGCCCGACGAATTCTCCGCAAACCAACTCGCATTTACAGCACTAGGGCTAATCGGAAAAGGATGAAGTCAGAATCTCAGAGAGGAGGTTGCCACTTTACGAGAGGGAATGGATAGGTTGACGACTATGATGAATGCACTTCTGTCGGCCCAAACTTCTCAAGCTGCTGTTGCTGTTGTGGAGCAGCCTCTTGTAAGCACAACCCCGCTGTCTACGGTGACTTCTCCACCTTTATTCATGCCTCCGGGATGTACATGGGGAATGCCACCTCCAGCCTGTGGAAATCTCCAGCCCGTTGTATCTGAAGTTCCACTTCCCTTCGCTCAGCAGTCAGCACCGGTTTCACAACCCGGCCCGTCTTGTCCTCAAGCTGCAATGACTTATTCAACACCACTGATTCACACTACTCAACAAGAGGCTGAGCCAATTTTCCATGCTGAAAGTGTTGGAGCTCTTGACAAGATGGACAAACTCCAGGAAAAGTTTGATGGTATGCAAAGGGAAGTCGAAGCCCTCCGAGGAAGAGACCTGTTCGGGAAAGATGCCCGTGAATTATGCTTGGTTCCAAATGTTATGATACCCCATAAATTCAAAGTCCCAGACTTTGAAAAATATAAAGGAAACACTTGTCCACGCAGTCACTTGGTGATGTACGCGCGAAAAATGTCCATGTATACTGATAACCATAAGCTGCTCAATCATTTCTTTCAGGACAGCTTGACTGGGGCCGCTTTGAAGTGGTACATGGATTTGGAAAGCGCCACTACTAAAATGCCACTACTTGTGGAAATGACCAATATAACCTTCGTTTCTCTTCGAAACGATTAATTTATCTTCTCCTATTTGTTCTCAGTTAACCATCTCTAATCTAATTAATATTACTCTTAGTATTAATTATATTTGGAATATTACAGGGGGGCTTTTGGTTAACTTCACCACGCTGATCATGATGGCACTTACACTGTGTTAGAATGTGGCCCTGACTATTGGATTTATTTTTCTTTGCTATCAACTATAAAGAGACTATGTTACCCCTCCATTACCAGCCTTTGGTACCATGACCCTAATCTAGTGGATGACTTGGTTACGTTGAATAGTGACAATGGTTGTAGAGGGATGAAACATATAGCAGAAATGTATGATATGGTTCATGCTTATGTAGTACACCCTGTAGAACAACCAAAAGTTGTGAATCTGAACCCTTTAGATGAAGCAAATGATTTCCATGTACCAAATTGTGGAGTTGTGTTGGAGGAAACTAATGAGGAAGTGGAAAATGTAGGAGGTGCAGTTTTGAACCTGACTTTACTGGAATACCCAGTAGGAAATGTTGGTGAGGGCAATGAGGGAAATGTTGTGGATATGGTGGTAAATGAGGGGCCCATTGAGGTGGGAAATGAGGGGACCACTAATGTTGAAAACGAGGGGCCCACTAGGGTTGAAAATGTGGGGAATGAGGGGCCCACTGAATTGGAAAATGTAGTAGGAGCTGAGGTGGATGGTGGGGTCACTGAGTTGAATGAAAAAAGGAGTGAAGGGCCCATTGAGGTGGATGGACCATCTGTGGTTGTAAATGCTAATGGGCCTAGTGGTGAGGAGGGAACAAAAACTGGTGCAGAGGAAGAATTGAGGGATGAGCCAAACTGGGTAGGTGAGGAAAGTGAAGATAGTGCCTTGGATATAAACTTTGATGACTCAGAGGAAGAGGTGGGTGATGAAGACAACTTTGGTGCAGCAGTAGGTGAAGAAACAGAAAAAGAAGGTGAGGTTTTTCCTGAAGGAGCTGATCTGTGTAATGTGGTTGTAGCTAAAGGAGATGGTGTTGTTTTAACTGAAGCAGATCAAGGAACTCAAGTTGAAGCAAATCAGGGAGCTAATGGGAAGGAGGCTAGTGGTAGTAGGACAAAGAAGAAGAGAGGAAGGCCATCAAATAAAAATGTTGAAGCACCTGTGAATGAACCTATGTTTGAGGATGAGGTTTTGGCTGAGCAAATTAACACAAATGCAAACTGTGGGGAAGTAATTGGTCAGTCTAGCATAGTGAGGGATATGGGACTTAGTGATGATGAAGAGTACAATAGTGATGTGTTAGAGAGTGGTGGTGAAACTGAAGATGAAGAGGAAGATGATGGCAGTATGAAATTCTGGCGTAGTAGTTTCAACGTTAAGATATAAGTAAAACACGTAATAACGCAAAACAATAACAGACAAAAAAGTAAAAAAGGCACAAGGAAATTGTTAACCCAGTTCGGTGACAAACACACCTACTCTGGGGGCTACCAAGCCAGGAGGAAGTCCACTAGTGTAGTCCTAGTTCTAAGTTCTCAGCAAACTCTAAGTTTACAACTTATCACCTAGCTACTACCCGTACTGACTTCAGCTTATGAACTCCAAGACCTGAGATCCCATCTCACACCCACTCAATCAATCACTGCCCCAGTGATCTTAGACTTGTAACAAAGACGAAGACACACTCCAGACACAAACATACACCGTACTTCAAAGCTTAGATGCGGTATACACAATTACAACTCAATAAACACAATCCTAAGCTTGTGAAATTCTGGCAGTACCTGATACTGATCGTAAAACAGAGTACAACAGAGTATGCAAAACAGTAGTTCAGAAGCAGAAACAATAACAGACAGAAATAACAGACTGAAAGTAAAAAGGCACAGGATATTTGTTAACCCAGTTCGGTGACAAACACACCTACGTCTGGAGGCTACCAAGCCAGGAAGGAAATCCACTAGCATAGTCCTAGTTCTAAGTTCTCAGCAAACTCCCAGTTTACAACTTATCACCTAGCTACTACCTGTATTGATTTCAACCTAGGAACTCCTAGACCTGAGATCCCATCTCACTTCCCTCAGTCAATCATTGCCCCAGTGATATCAGACTCTAATAACAAACCAAGTAGGAGACACACTCCAAATACACAAAAAGTCACTCTTGCTTAAAAGCTTATGAGTGATACCCAATTACAACTCAACTAAAACAAACCAACTATGTGCTTTTGATAAACAAAGACTGCACGCAGATAGGTATACAAAAACAGAGCACACAGCTCACAATTGACAGACTAGAAACCTAAGAATATTCTATCAATGAAGACTTCTTTCTAGTTGATTTTCTTCTATAGCAGCGCCCTCTATTTATAGCCTTCAGCAGCAACAAATATTTGATCCAAATATTCTTCAAAGATATATTTCCAAAATTCTTCTTTAGAAATATATTTCACAATCAGATCTTTCTTCAGGCTAAAACACATATTTGAATCAATTATTCTTTTCAAAAATATATTTACAAATAAAACAATATCCAATCTTCAAAATATATCTTGCGAAAATAATTTCTTTCTAGAACACACGCAGCTTGGTAGAGTTCTTCAATTAAATCATCAACAGATCAGGTGAGAAAAATAAACAACTCCGAGTGCGAAAACAAGACTGCTTCTGAAGTTCAGCTTCTGAAGGTTCAGCGTCTGAAGTTCAGCTTCTGAAGTGCTGTTCAGCTTCTGAAGACCCAGCTTCTGAAGTACTGTTCATAGGGCATCTAAGGCTTTTGTAAATATATCAGCAACATCTTCATCACCCTCAGCACACTGAACATAGGGCATGATATCTTGAACATCTTGCTTAACATTATACTCAGGCTCACTAGGATCCACTTCCTTTATTTTTAGTGTCTTCTTCTTTGGGACAGGGACCACCACCTTGCTCCAGCCTTTAGATGGTCCAACAACAACATTCTTCTTAGTAACAGGAGCAGGCCTGCTGGCAGCAACAACAAACTTTCCTTTCCTATTCTTCAACCTCTTGCCAACACTTTGGTCAAGTCTTTTACCAATGGGTTCATCATCAGACTCCAGATCATCTATATTAACGGCAATTGTAGATTGATCCTTTACCATATCTGTACTAACTTCTTGAATTTTTTGATCAGACACAGGTTCAGACTCTTCTGCATCTTTGTCATTCTCACTGTTTACTGACTTGTCCTCTGACACAGCATCCTGGAAATGCTCATCAGTCTCCTTCTCTTGTGAACTGTCAGAAGGTGACACAGCAACAGACTTACTGGCAGACTTTCCAGGAGACTTTTCTTGACTGGCTTTCTTCATTCCTCTTAGGTTTAAATGACAAAGCTTCTGGTGCCACAACTTAATCTCTTCTCCTTTTGATGATGCTTTTAGAGAGGAGTGAGCTATAAGACTAGTATCAACAACCTTGGGTTTCCATTCTTTTCTAACTTGAACACATGTATGGCTGGCCTTTGGTTGAACATGAGGTTGTGGATATCCATACAGTTTGAAACAAAACGGTTTTATATGCCCCTTTCTACCACAATAATGGCATACCCAAGAACGAGATGCCCTCCTGCTCTTAGATCCCTGAGGTTTATTCTGATTTTCCAACTTAGGTTTGTCCATCATTGGATTATAAGTTCCAACAGCAGGAATGAACCTTTTAGCTGGATTTTGCTGTTTGTTGTTCAAGGTCCTATAATCAAAACCTATTCCTTTTGGTTTCCCTTGATTCTGACTCTTCAATATCTCTTCCAGCACATCAGTACCAGTGTTCAACATTTTGACTTGCTTCTTCATATGTTCAAGTTGAGAGTTCAGTTGGGTTACCTCATCATTGAGATCAGAAATTTTTGCTAAGTGGTCACTTCTTTCAGCATGCAGTTGACTGATAGTCTTCTTCTGATTTTCCAGCTGCTTGCACACTTCCTCACTCCTAGCATACAGATGTCTTTAAGAGTTATCCAATTCTTCATAAGACAATTTTTCACCACTGGATTCAGTATCAGATGGTGCTTCAGAACCTGATGGTGCTTCTGAAGCCTTAACTTTATCATCAGATCTTGTCTTCTTCAAGTCATTGTGTTGCTTACTGATGTTGAACCTCACGTTTTTGACATTAGGTCTTGGCTTTCTGTCCAATCTCTTCAAAACTTTATTGAATTGTCTGATGCTTTCTTCAGTATCTATTTCACATTGAACAACTTCCTTATCCATTCTGCCAGAAAAAAACTTCCCTGGAGCTCACCCTAAAACAGGCAGGGTGCCTGCTCTGATGCCAATTGAAATTCTGGCAGTACCTGATACTGATCGTAAAACAGAGTACAACAGAGTATGCAAAATAGTAGTTCAGAAGCAGAAACAATAACAGACAGAAATAACAGACTGAAAGTAAAAAGGCACAGGATATTTGTTAACCCAGTTCGGTGACAAACACACCTACGTCTGGAGGCTACCAAGCCAGGAAGGAAATCCACTAGCGTAGTCCTAGTTCAAAGTTCTCAGCAAACTCCCAGTTTACAACTTATCACCTAGCTACTACCCGTATTGATTTAAACCTAGGAACTCCTAGACCTGAGATCCCATCTTACTTCCCTCAGTCAATCACTGCCCCAGTGATATCAGACTCTAATAACAAACCAAGTAGGAGACACACTCCAAATACACAAAAAGTCACTCTTGCTTAAAAGCTTATGAGTGATACCCAATTACAACTCAACTAAAACAAACCAACTCTGTGCTTTTGATAAACAAAGACTGCAAGCAGAGAGGTATACAAAAACAAAGCACACAACTCACAATTGACAGACTAGAAACCTAAGAATATTCTATCAATGAAGACTTCTTTTCTAGTTGATTTTCTTCAATAGCAGCGCCCTCTATTTATAGCCTTCAGCAGCAACAAATATTTGATCCAAATATTCTTCAAAGATATATTTCCAAAATTCTTCTTTAGAAATATATTTCACAATCAGATCTTTCTTTAGGTTAAAACACATATTTGAATCAATTATTCTTTTCAGAAATATATTGACACAAATATTCTTCAGAAATATATTTTCCAAAGATCTCTTTGAAAATATATTCACAAATAAAACAATATCCAATCTTCAAAATATATATTGAGAAAATAAATTTTTTCTAGAACACATGCAGCTTGGTAGAATTCTTCAATTAAATCTTCAACAGATCAGGTGAGAAAAATAAACAACTACAAGTGCGAAAACAAGACTGCTTCTGAAGTTAAGCTTCTGAAGGTTCAGCGTCTGAAGTTCAACTTCTGAAGTGTTTCAGCTTCTGAAGTCCCAGCTTCTGAAGTACTGTTCAGCTTCTGAAGACCCAGCTTCTGAAGTACTGTTCAGCTTCTGAAGACCCAGCTTCTGAGGTATTGTTCAGCTTCTGAGGATCAGCTTCTGAAGACACACATCTTGCTTGTATATTTGATTTTAGCAAACATGAAGCCAACAACCAAATATCCAACAGCTTGCATCAAGATGACACAAGAAAGGCTCACAATTAACACACTCGAAACCTAAGAATACTCTTTCAATGATGGCTTGAGTTGATTTCTTCAATAGTGGCGTCTTCTATCTATAGCCTTCAGCAGCAACATATATTTGAATCAAATATTCTTCTCAGAAATATATTGAAACAAATATTCTTCAGAAATATATTTTCCAAAGATCTCTTTTGAAAATATATTTACACAAATAAAAATATCCAATCTGGAAAATATCTTCCTTCTGGAAACACACGCACCTTGGAGAACAAGTAACATGAATGAATTCTTCAATCAAATCTTCAAAAGATAAGGTGAGATAATAAACAGCTCCAAAGCGCGAAATCAAGAGTACAAAAAGATGCTTCTGAAGGCACTTCTGAAGTAAGTGCTTCTGAAGGTTCAGCTTCTGAAGGTCCAGCTTCTGAAGTTCTGCTTCTGAAGATTCAGCTTCTGAAGGTTCAGCTTCTGAAAGTTCAGCTTCTGAAGTTCAGTTTCTGAAGGTCTGCTTCTGAAGGTTCAGCTTCTGAAGGTTCTGCGTCTGAAGATTCAGCTTCTGAGGTTCTGCGTCTGAAGACTCAGCTTCTGAGGTTCTGCTTCTGAAGACATACATCTTGCTTGTATATTTGATTTTAGCAAAAATGAAGCCAACAACCAAAAATCCAACAATCTCCCCCTTTGGCAAATTTTTGGCTAAAATCAATCTGAGATCAGAGAGATATCACAAGGCAAATTCTTCACTCATCATAAGTACGCAACCAACCATGAAGAACTTAAACGTAGCAACCAAATAGCAACAGAGTTAGCAGCGACACATAATAAACAAAATCCTAACAAGAGATATACTATGTTTCCACACATACACTCCCCCTGAAACATGTTGAAATTCTGGCAGGTAATGATCAGAACTTAAAAACAGAGCACGATGTTTGCAAAACAGAGCACAATAGCACAAGTTCAGAAGCAGCTAAAATAAAGTGCAGAAAATAAATAACACAAGTATTTGTTAACCCAGTTCAGTGTAAACACCACCTACATCTGGAGGATACCAATCCAGGAAGGAAATCCACTATGAGGAATTAATCCTAAGACTCAGACACAGACCCCCTGTTCCTAGTCTTCTGACTTAATCTCCACCAGTCTGATTTCTACCCAGTAACCCCTGAGTATAAGAACCCCTTCTTACTTCCTAATCAAGTAACTACAACCCAGTTACTGACAACTTCTCAAAACAACCCAGTAATGAAGACACACTTCAAAATAACAAAGACATCATTCGTACTTAAAAGCTTAGAATGATTTACAACTCAAAACTTCTAAACCAACTCAGATGAGTGGTGTACAATCAAAGCCTAAGCTTACAAAACTCAAAAACACTAAAAACTCTAAGACTCTTAATTTCTGGTTTTTGATTCACTAGTCTTCAAAGCAGCACGTCCTCTCCTTTTATAGGCTTCAGCAACTCTCATAATTCTGAACACAATCTCCTTCAATTGATATGATTCTGAATTATGCAAAGGCTAAAAAAGGAAACATATATTTCTGAACTCTATCTTGCAAAGATTCTTCAGCAAATATATTCAAACATAAATACGAAGCCAATCTTTCACCAAGATCTTCACCAAAACAATCAGCCTTCTAGAAAACAAATGCCTAAATAAATCTTCATTAAATCTTCCGAAGATACGCACAGAATTAATCACAAAGAATGCAGAAATCCAGCTTCTGAAGTTCAGCTTCTGAAGGTCAACGCTGGTCAACGTCTGAACAGTGCGTCTGAAGACCCATCCTGCGTCTGAAGGCACTTTCTGCGTCTGAAGGTCCATTCTGCGTCTGAAGGCCAAAACTGCTTCTGAAGGCCATTTCAGCTTCTGAACCTCCTCAAAACCAATTTCTTGCTTTTGAAGACTTAAATAACTTCTGAAGACGCATTGCATGAGCACTTTGATTTTACCAAACAATGTAGCCAACACTTAAATCCTCAACACATGTCATTCAAGAACAAATGAAGCACAAACGAAGCACTCCCCCTGAAACACTTCAGCTCCTAAAAAAACTGTATTGATTCTGAACTACTGTAGTGCTTCTGAACTACTGTAGTGCTTCTGAAACACTTATCTCCCCATTTTTAGCCAAACAATTTTGACAAAAACAATCATGCATTCACCAGGAGTAGAAAGAACAAGAACAACAGTAGCAGAGCATGTGGAGTATTAGGTTACAAACCATAGGCACAAAAATCCAGGGCATAGCGCACAAAGGATACCAGGAGCTGGCACACAGTCATAAAACATCTATTCTGAGGTTATAAGCATCCAATATAAACCATCACATCACATCAAGTACATCACAACAAAGACATTCATAGAAGAACAAACACTTCATAGCAAACCACTCAGACACACGTAGCGATAGTAACCACATCTGAACATAATACCTCTGAGCATTAACATATTTGAACCTCAGCATTTCAACCCACATCAGGTTGATCAGGTTGAGGATTCTCAGAAAACTCAACCATATCAGAATCAGTTTGGGAGATCTCAGAACTGGTTTCAACACATTCACAAAAGTAATAAAAGCTTCAGTAACATCAGGATTTATATCCACAGAATCAAAAGGGCTTGTGGTAACAGCAACTGGTAGAGGTGAAACAACAGGAGAACTCACATTTACAGCAGTCTTTAGAATGATTTCCCTTATTTCTCGTGCAACTCTAGTTATAGTAAATAGAAAGAATTTGTTTGCACGTTTCAACACCTGTAATTGCTATAACTCCTCATGCAAACAAATTCCCAGTTTACCCCTTGAAAATCATCAACACAAACAGAGACATTCTTCTTTCCACCTAGGCTTTCAACTTGCATAGACCCCATGAGATCCATGTGAAGTAATTCAATAATCTTAGAGGTGTTAAGATGTTGCAGCTTCTTGTGAGACATCTTGATTTGTTTTCCAATTTGACACTCACCACAAATTTTTTCTTCCTCTATTGTTAGAACGGATAACCTTCTGATGGCTTCTTCAACTATGCCCTTCTTCATGCCTTTGAAATTGAGATGCCCAAGTTTCTGGTGTCCCAGTTTAACCTCTTCTTCTTTACTCACGAGACATGTGGTTAAGTGAACTTCTTCTTGAGGTACCCATAAGTAACAATTGTCCTTAGATCTCTTACCTCTCATTAGCACCTCTCTTTTCCCATCAGTTACCAGACATTCAGTCTTGTTGAAGTTCACTTCCATCCTTTGATCACACAGCTGGCTTATGCTAATCAAATTTGCAGTTAGCCCTTTCACTAATAGCACATTGTCTAGCTTTGGTAGTCCATTACTGATCAAGTCTCCAATTCCAAGAATTTCTCCTCTAGCTCCATCACCAAAAGTCACATAGCTACTGGTGTAAGGTCTTATATTTTCAAGAAATTTACTAACTCCAGTCATGTGTCTAGAGCATCCACTGTCAAAGTACCAGTCTTCCCTAGATGATGCTCTTAGAGAGGTGTGAGCTATTAAGCCATCATTTTCACATTTTGGTCTCCATTCCTTCGTGACATTGATTACAACAGGTTCCACTTTTCTTTGCTGAAAGTGCTTGGGGTATCCATACAGCTTGAAACATAATGGCTTTATGTGCCCCTTTCTACCACTAGTAATGACATATCCAAGGACGAGATTCCCTTCTGCTCTTAGATCCCTGAGGTTCATTCTGATGTTCCAATTTAAGTTTGCCCATCATTGTATCATGTTCCAACAGCTGCAATGAACCTTTTAGCTGGATTTTGCTGTTTGTTGTTCAAGGTCCTATGATCAAACCCTATTCCTTTTGGTTTCCCTTGGTTCTGACTCTCCAATATCTCTTCTAGCATATCAGTACCAGTGTTCATCATTTTGACTTGCTTCTTCATATGTTCAAGTTGAGAGTTCAGTTGGGTTACCTCATCTTTGAGATCAGAAATTTGTCCTAAGTGTTCACTTCTTTCAGCCTGAAGTTTAGTGATAGTTCTCTCCTGTTTTTCCAGCTGCTTGCACACTTCCTCACTCCTAGTATACAGATCTTTGTAAGAGTTAGCCAGTTTTTCATAAGACAATTCTTCATCACTGGATTAAGTATCAGATGGTGCTTCAGAACCTGATGGTGCTTCTGAAGCCTCGGAACCTGATGGTGCTTCTGAAGCCTTAACTTTACCATCAGACATGCATCTACCAGTCAAGGCAACAACATGCTTGGCTGATTCACTTTCCACTTCTACTTCTGAGTCATCTTCATCAAACCAAGAAACTACTAAACTTTTCTTCTGTCTCTTGAGGTACGTTGCACATTCTGTCCTAATGTGGCCATATCCTTCAGCACTCATGACACTGAACACCTTTGGATTGATTGCTTTTCTCATCAGTTCTAGTCTTCTTCAAGTCATTTGGTTTGGATCTCCTGTCAGCCCGCTTTAGGATCCTATTAAACTGTCTACCAAGCATCACAAGAGCCTCTGATATGCTTTCATCATCCTCAGCATCAGCATTTGCTACAAAAGCAACACCTTTCCCCTTCTTATCAGTTCGGTTATTGAAGGCTATTTCAAAATTCTAAAGAGATCCTATTAGTTCATCAACCTTCAAACATGAGATGTCTTGTGCTTCCTCAATGGCAGTCACCTTCATGTCAAATCTCTTAGGTAGAGACCTGAGTATTTTTCTCACAAGTTTCTCATCAGACATTTTTTCTCCAAGAGAATCAAATGAGTTAGCCATGTCCAGAATGTTCATATAGAAGTCTTGTATGTTATCATCCTCCAACATTTTGATATTTTCAAACTTGGTGGTGAGAAGTTGAAGCCTGGACATTTTTACCTTGGACGTGCCTTCATGTGTAGTTTTGAGAATATCCCAAGCATCTTTAGCTACAGTGCACTGCTTGATCAGTCTGAACATATTCTTGTCCACTCCATTGAATAAAACATTCAAAGCCTTGGAGTTTCCAAGAGCTAATTCATCTTCTTCCTTGGACCATTCTTCTTTCGGTTTCAGATCAGCTGTCTTCTTTCCATCTTTGTCAAGCACAACAGGATGTTCCCAACCTTTCAGAACTGCTTTCCAGGTTTTACTATCTATAGATTTAAGGAAAGCACTCATGCGAGATTTCCAATAGTCATAGTTGGAACCATCCAACAGAGGTGGTCTGTTCACAAATCCTCCTTCCATGTCCATTCTGCCAGAAAATAACTTCACTGGAGTTCACCCTAAAACAGGCAGGGTGCCTGCTCTGATGGCAATTGAAATTCTGGCGCAGTAGTTTCAACGCTAAGATATAAGTAAAACACGTATTAACGCAAAACAATAACAGAGAAAAAAGTAAAAAAGGCACAAGGAAATTGTTAACCCAGTTCGGTGACAAACACACCTACTCTGGGGGCTACCAAGCCAGGAGGAAGTCCACTAGTGTAGTCCTAGTTCTAAGTTCTCATCAAACTCCAAGTTTACAACTTATCACCTAGCTACTACCCGTACTGACTTCAGCCTAGGAACTCCTAGACCTGAGATCCCATCTCACACCCACTCAATCAATCACTGCCCCAGTGATCTTAGACTTAAGTAACAAAGACGAAGACACACTCCAGACACAAACACACACCGTACTTCAAAGCTTAGGTGCGGTATACACAATTACAACTCAATAAACACAGTCCTAAGCTTGCATCAAGATGACACAAGAAAGGCTCACAATTAACACACTCGAAACCTAAGAATACTCTTTCAATGATGGCTTGAGTTGATTTCTTCAATAGTGGCGTCTTCTATTTATAGCCTTCAGCAGCAACATATATTTAAATCAAATATTCTTCTCAGAAATATATTGAAACAAATATTCTTTAGAAATATATTTTCCAAAGATCTCTTTTGAAAATATATTTACACAAATAAAAATATCCAATCTGGAAAATATCTTCCTTCTGGAAACACACGCAGCTTGGTGAACAAGTAACATGAATGAATTCTTCAATCAAATCTTCAAAAGATCAGGTGAGATAATAAACAGCTCCAAGGCGCGAAATCAAGAGTACAGAAAGATGCTTCTGTAGGCACTTCTGAAGTAAGTGTTTCTGAAGGGTCAGCTTCTGAAGGTTCAACTTCTGAAGTTCTGCTTCTGAAGATTCAGCTTCTGAAGGTTCAGCTTCTGAAGTTCAGCTTCTGAAGGTTCTGCGTCTGAAGATTCAGCTTCTGAGGTTCTGCGTCTGAAGACTCAGCTTCTGAGGTTCTGCTTCTGAAGACGTACATCTTGCTTGTATATTTAATTTTAGCAAAAATGAAGCCAACTGTCATACCCCAATTTTTGACCTAAGATTTCTTTTTTTATTCGCCTTTTTGGTTCGGAATTTTTCGTCGTCTCAGACGAAATTTCGACAGAGAGGTATTTTAAAATACCTCATTTTTTTTAATTTCGTCTGAGTCCGTCTTTTTGTTTTTATTATTATTTTTTTTTATTCTTTTAAATGTTTTTATTGTTATTTTATTTAGTGCTATTATTATTATTATTATTATTATTATTATTATTATTATTATTATTTAGTTACCTTTTTAATTTTTACAGCTGACTTTTTTTGTAGAGGAGACTTGGTTAACAATTTATTTTGTTTTTAATTTGTCATTTAAGTTGCCATTCACTGACCTTTATGGACAGTAATGGCAAATTAGTGTGTATAGGGTCAGTCAACAGTAGCAGGATTAAAAGGGAGCCAATTGGGAATTCAGGAAAAAACCGGAAAAAAATCCAAAACACGCAATCAGTAATCTGAAGCAAAACACTAGAAAACATCACAAAACAACCCTCAACAATAACAACACAGCCACGCCTCCACCAACCCATCTCCCACCACCACTACACTCACGCACCACCAACAACCCATCTTCCCTCAACCCACTCACAAATCCGGCCACCCAATCACCACTCACGGTCTCTCCCACAAACCACCCAATCACCACTCACGGCCTGTCGCACAAACCACCCAATCACCACTCACGGCCTCTCCCACAAACCACCACAACACCCACTCACAAGTCCGAACCACCCTCCACCGCAACCACAACCAACTCGGCCTCTCCCTCAAATCCACAACCAACTCGGTCCCTCACACAACCACACAACCACGGTCGCGCTTCCTCCTTCAACCACCACCACAAAACCCTAACAAAAACCCATATCAAAACCGAAAAGATTTGAGAAAAAAAGGTAGTTCTCAAACCGTTTCTTCAAGCTTAGATCTAGCTTTCCGGAAAACATTTTTGAAAAAACCAATTTGATCTTTGAGAAGAAGAGGAAAAAGGATTTTAGAAAATGTAATTTTTTTTTTTTAAAAAAATGTTTTTTTCATCTCCGGCAAGAGGAAAATGAGTATTTTTTTTCTGAAATTCGTTTTTATATGCGCAACCCAACCCTAAGCCCAGCGCAAGGCCCATTCTGCCTTCTCTTCCCCTTTCTGATTACTTCCCATACCCCCTTCCTGCTTATTGCACCCCCTTTCTTCTCTATTTTTTTCT
Source organism: Medicago ruthenica (assembly GCA_018208015.1). Taxonomy (NCBI): domain Eukaryota; kingdom Viridiplantae; phylum Streptophyta; class Magnoliopsida; order Fabales; family Fabaceae; genus Medicago; species Medicago ruthenica. The sequence goes on along the minus strand of CM031378.1, from coordinate 99,616,488 downwards.
TTTTTATTTTTCCCTTTTATTTCTTTCCTTGCATTTCATTTTTTTTAGATTTTTTTTTGTTATTTATGTTCATGCATTGTATTTTATTGCCTTTCTTTTTAGCACATCATGCATTTTTTATTTTTTTATTTTCCTTTTATTTCATGCATTTTCATCTTATTTTCATTCTTAGCATATTTATTTTAATGCATTTTTTTCCTTGTTTATCATTTTGTCATTTTTATTTTTATTTTATTAGAATATACTTAGGTACAATGTAAAATATAAATGAGAATATGCACTGACACTCACATTTATTTATTCTGCTTTATGTCTTTTATTTCTTTTTTTTTATTTATTTTGCTTTACGAAAAAACAAAAATATTAGGTTAGTTTAATTTCCAAAGGATTTCGTGGTGATCCAACGTCACCACGGAATTTCCTCGAATTTAGCTTTTTGTTCTTTTATTCTTAGTTAATTATATAAAAAAAACAAAAACATGCAAATAATAATCAAAATCACAAAAAAAATCTTTTTCTTAAACAAACCTTGATTTTCAATCAAGTGTCCCTTTTTTCTCTTTTATTTTTCTTAAATAACCATTAATCCACTTTAATAACACTTTAATCTTTTTTCAAAATAAAAAACACAAACCAATCTTATTTTGCCACTTGGTCTTTATTTTATCTTTAAAACATTTTTTTAAAAAAAAACCAATAAAAAATACAAAACAAATCAACCGTCATTTTTACCCCGAACTACGAGGTTTTGATCCCTCACGGGTACGTAGACAAAGGACCCTGTCCTTCCAAATCATAAAAATAAAAAAACAATTTTTTCTTCACTACTCTAATTCCTTCTTTTCTTTTAAAAAAAAATAAGCAAGTTATAGCCGAAATAAATAAATAAAATCAAGAGGTTCTCGTAGGGTACTATGAATGTTTAGGGTGCTAACACCTTCCCTAAACGTAACTAACCCCCGAACCCTAAATCTTTAAAAATTTGGTAATTTAGAACTTTTTCCCCTTTTCTTTTGAAAAATTAAAAGTTCAGTCGTGAAATAAAATTAGTGAGTCAACGCTAATCAATAGCTTGATCTCTGAAAATCACTGCGACACCAACAACCAAAAATCCAACACAATAGAATTAAGTTTTCCACATTTAAACAACCTGACAACATGCATGACTATAATTGGGAGGTAGGGACATACTTTGTGTCTAAGAAGGAATTTCAAGAAGGGATAAGAACATATGCAATCCATTCTGGAAGGGCTTTAAAATTTAAGAAGAATGATCAGAGGAGGGTGAGGGTTATCTGTAAACCTGGTTGTAATTGGGAGACATATTGTGCAAAGATACCAAATGAAGAAACATGGTAACTGAGGAGGATAAAGGGCAAACAAAGTTGCAATAGGGAGTATAAGGTAAAGATGATGAACTCAGATTGGTTGGGTAAAAAGCTTCATACAAGGGTGAGAGAATCCTACCTTGAAGTTGTCTGCAATAATGGATAGAGCTTAAGAAAAATGGAATATTGGGGTGAACTAGACTAAGGTATATAGAGCTAGAGGTAAAGCACTTGATATGGTGGATGAGTCTTTTAGGGAGCAGTACACTAGGATATATGATTATGCCCATGAGTTGTTGAGGTCTAAAACAGGATCTAATGTTATTGTTAGCACTCAACCATTCCAAGGCACTGAAGAAGACCTTGAGAGACCTGGTGTTGTATTCTGTCCCCATTTTCAAAGGATGTTTGTTTGTTTCAAAGGTTGTAAGGAAAGCTTTTTTAAGTGTAGGCCTATAATTGGACTAGATGGATGTTTTTTAAAGGGTTACTATGAGGGGCAATTGTTGGCTGCAATTGGAAGGGACCCAAATGACCAGATGCTTCCAATAACATTTGCTGTGGTTGAAGGGGAGACAAAGGAATCTTGGAAATGGTTCTTGGAGCTGCTCATTTCTGACTTAGGTGGACCCAGGATGTGCAAGACTTACACTTTCATAAGTGACCAACAAAATGTAATTATTTTTTATTTTAATAAATTTTAATGTTAATTTGAAAAATGTTTATGTTCATTTAATAAACTAAGCTACTTTCTGTGTAATGTGTGGTAGGGTCTTTTGCCAGCTATTGATGAGCTATTGCCACGAGTGGATCAAAGAGTTTGTGTGAGACACCTTTACAACAATTTTAGGAAGAGATATCCTGGTAAGAAGTTGAAGGAGCTAATGTGGAAAGCAGCTAAGGCAAGTTATGAAAATGCCTTCAATGATGCAATGCAAGAGATTAAAGGGATAAGTGAGGGAGCATATGATTATCTGATGAACATTCCTGCTAGGCATTGGAGTAAGTCCAAGTTCACATGTGGATCAAAATGTGACACTTTGGTTAATAACATGTCAGAGGCATTCAATTCCACAATTGTTATTGCAAGGACAAAACCAATAGTGACTATGTTTGAAGACATTAGAGTGTACTTAATGGAGAGGTGGGAAACAAATAGGAAGAAAATAGCAAGGTATGAGGATGATGTGTTACCAAACATCAAGAAAAGACTAGCCAGAAAATCTGCATACACTAACAATTGGCTAATAAGGTATGCTATTATTTCTCTGCAACTTTTATTTATTAATGTGAATGCTGATAACAATTGAATTTCCTTAACCTTCACTTTAATTTTTTTTATGCAACTGTTATTTATGTAGGCGTGGGAGTGAGTATCATTATGAAGTTAGACATATGTCATTAACTGGTGACAAATACCATGTTAATTTGCAAAGGTGGGAATGTGACTGTAGGAAATGGCTGCTGACTGGTTTGCCATGCTGTCATGCCATTTCATGCATGAGGAACCAAGACAGGAACATAGCTGACTATGTTCCAGATTATTACAAGAAGGACCAATATGCAGCCTGCTACAACAGTGTGATCTATCTAGCTAATGGGCAGTGTTTATGGCAAAGGACTGATTATGGTGATCTTCAGCCACCACCCATAAGAAGGCAACCTGGCAGGCCAAAGAAGAAAAGAAACAAGGATGCTAATGAGTTACTTGATCACAGTCAACTGAAAAGGGCTAGATGGGGTATGAAATGCAGCAGATGCAAGCAGAGTGGACATAACAAGTCCACCTGCAAGCTTCCACCACCTCCAACTGAAGGCTCATCAAGCCAAAATGTCCCTGCTCAAGCTCAAGCTGCAGGCACAACTGTGCAGCCTCCACCACGACCTCCAGCTGAAGGCTCATCAAGTCAAACTGTCCCTGCTCAAGTTGCAAGCACATCTATGCATCATCCACCACCTGCAAGGCAAGTTACATCTGTGCAGCCATCTGGTGCAACCTCCACATCTGTCCAGCCATCTGCTACAACTCATCAGTCAAAAACCAGGAAAAGGAAGGACAAGAAGAAAGTTTCTTCAACACAACCAGCAGCAAATAGTAAAAAGAAGAAAGTACTAGATGTTCAGTTTCAACCCAACATTAGCTAGGTGTCTAACTTGACTGTTTTTTGATATTATGCCTAAGTGCATATATTTTGATGTAATGATAAAGTGCTAGATACACTTTAGGTTTTAATGTTATTTTGATGTAATGACCAAGTACTAGATACACTTTAGCTTTTATGTGTATTTTGATGTAATGACCAAGTGTCAGATACAATGTTGCTTTTATGCCTATTATGATCAAATGAATCATTATGTTATTACCTTATCATTATGCCAAAACTTAGCTCCAAGTCCTACATAACACTTCATTTTGGTATACATTACATGCAATTCTGTTGATTCTCAATCCACATCATTTTTTAAGCCAAACCATCTTTTTGGTATACATTACATGCAACATCATTTTGGTATACATTAAGGTCATTTTTTAATGTCAATTTACACAACATTTCAACTTTCATTCAACTCAAAATACAAAACTTTTTCATAATGCCAAATCAACTTCTTTCATTCATTTCATAATTTCAAAATTACACAACCATCAAATTACACAACAATCAGATTACACATCAAAATTACAACATTCTAACTTTAAATCACAAAGTACTACATTCAAACATTCTTCCTATTTCAAGTACACAGGACTCCAACTGCCACTAATCTTGCAAAGCTGTATTGTTCCTAACACTAGGCAAACACCAAAACATGAAAATCCAAAATTCATTTAAATCTGAAATTCTGGCTGGACAGGTTAAAAACACAATGCAGGGCACAATAGCTTGCTAAAACAGAGCACACACAAACACAATGCAAAAGCAAGAAAATAAAAGTGCAGGAAAGATAAAAAGGCACAGAGGTTTGTTAACCCAGTTCGGAGTAAACACCTCCTACTCTGGGGGATACCAATCCAGGAAGGAATTCCACTATAGGAATTAATCCTTATGACTCAAGACACTGAACACCCAGTTCCCAGCCTAAGCAATTAACTTCCTCCTAGTCTGAATTCTACCCAACACGTTGAGTATTAGAGACCACTAACTTCCTATTCAAGTAACAAACCTGTTACTGAACAACTTAAACAAAACTACCCTGTTTTTGAAGAAATACTTCAATACATAAACTGCACTCGTACCTACAGGCTTAGAGTGATTACAACTCAATAAAAAAACCTAAACCAACTCAATAGAGTGGTGCACAAATAAAGCTAAAAGCTTTAAAAACTCTAAGACTCTATTTCTCTGATTTTCTTCAATTCTTCGTATGTCTTCAACAATGATAGCACCTCTCCTTTTATAAACTTCAGCAGCTCTCATAAATATGAAATCAATCTTCTGAATAGATATGTTTCTAAATAATGAATGGCTTGAAAATGAAACAAATAATACAGCATTGTATCTTCATAAGATTGCATCAGAAAATACGAACTTAATAAATACGAGCCAAATCTTCAATAAATCTTCACCAAATCAACCAGCATTCTAGAAGACATATGCGTGGATAAATCCTTGTTAAATCTCGCAAAGATTCGCGCCAAAACAACTTGAAAATAACCAGCTTCTGAAGAAGTCAACAAAAGTCAACACTTCAATAGTGCGTCTGATGCTTCAGACTCACTATTTCAGAGTCTGAAGGATTTCAGCGTCTGAAGGTCCAAACAGCTTCTGAACAGCTTCAAATGAAATTTCTTGCAACTGAAGACTTGTTATAAACATGGAGATGCTTCTATTCAACACATTGGATTTGCCAAAACATGCAGCCAACTTCAAAAAACTCAACAATCTCCCCCTTTGACAAATTTTTGGCTAAAACCAATGTTTCACAAAACCAAGTTCTTCACTTCACCATAAAACATACTCAGCAATGAAGAATTCCACAAAATCAAACATATATAACATAGCTCAGAGTCTGTAGCAGTGGATACAGCTATGTTAAACAACCAGCTTCAGCTTCTGGACAACTGAAGCACATACAACAGCTTCTGATCATCACAGGAACACTTCAGCTTCTCTGATCAACACAAGAACACTCCCCCTGAAGCTTCACAAATACATAAACACTCAGTCTAGCTTCACAACACTCCCCCTTACTTCTGAATTCTAAAAAATTCTGAAAATTTTGAAACACTTCAGGAACACTTCACTCAGGATGTTATCACTCATGCACTCCCCCTGAGACACACACTCTCCCTCAATCATAAACATAAGTTCCATAATCATAAGTTAATCTCCCCCTTTTTAGCCACAAAATTATGACAAAACACAGGTTTCACATAGGGAATAAAAACTACACACAAATCTTCCAAATCAGTTCCAGCATTAACTTCAGACTCAGGATCAGGAACACACTTAGCATTAGCAAAGCTGGCAGGTACTCTAACTTCCTCACATCCAGTTTGCTTTAATTGCTATAACTCTTCATGCAGACAAACACCCAATTTACTTCTCAGATTCTCAAACTGTTTAGCATCTAAAGCCTTTGTGAAATGTCAGCAACTTGTTCTTCAATATCCACATGTTCCAGCTGAATGATCTTATCTTCAACAAGATTCCTGATAAAGTGGTGTCTGATATCTATGTGTTTAGTTCTGCTGTGCTGTATGGGGTTCTTAGAAATGTTAATTGCACTGAGGTTATCACAATAAAGTGTCATAGTTCTATGTTCAATGTTATACTCTTCAAGCATCTGCTTCATCCAAACTAATTGTGAGCAACTACTACCAGCAGCAATGTATTCAGCCTCAGCAGTTGATAATGAGACACAGTTTTGTTTCTTGCTGAACCAAGAAATTAAATTATTTCCTAGAAAGAAACAAACTCCTGATGTGCTCTTCCTGTCATCAGCACTTCCAGCCCAGTCAGCATCACAATATCCCATTAAATCAGAACTTGAACTATGAGAATACATGATTCCATAATCACTTGTGCTATTCACATATTTCAGAATTCTCTTCACTTGAGTTAGATGACTCATTTTAGGATCAGCTTGATATCTGGCACACACACCAACAGCAAATGTGATATCAGGTCTGCTAGCAGTCAAGTATAATAAGCTTCCTATCATACTTCTATATTGGCTTTGATCCACTGAAACTCCATGCTCATCCTTAGTTAATTTTAGATGAGTAGCAGCAGGTGTCCTCTTATGAGCAGCAGATTCCTTCCATTCCAAACTTCTTCACAATATTCTTAGCATATTACTCTGAGAAATAAAGATTGTGTCTACCATTTGCTTAACTTGCAATCCAAGAAAGTATGTCAGCTCACCAACCAAACTCATTTCAAACTCTGACTGCATTTGCTGGACAAACAACTTGACCATTTTGTCAGACATTCCACCAAACACAATATCATCTACATAGATCTGAGAAATCATCAGACTTCCATCTTGATCTTTCACAAATAATGTCTTATCAGAACCACCTTTTCTGTATCCTTGAGCCACAAGAAACTGAGTCAGTCTTTCATACCAAGCTCTTGGTGCTTGCTTTAATCCATATAAGGCTTTCTTCAAATTGTACACATGATCTGGAAACTGATGATCCACAAAACCCTTAGGCTGTTCTACATAAACTTCTTTTTGCAGATATCCATTCAGAAATGCACTCTTCACATCCATCTGAAATAGCTTGAACTTGAGAATGTAGGATACACCCAACAGTAATCTTATGGACTCTAGTCTGGCCACAGGTGCAAAGGTCTCATCAAAATCAAGTCCCTCTACTTGAGTATAACCTTGAGCAACTAACCTTGCCTTGTTTCTGACCACAGTGCCATTTTCATCTGTTTTATTCTTGTATATCCACTTAGTGCCAATCACATTCAACCCTTCAGGTCTTGGAACCAGATCCCACACTTCACTCCTTTTGAATTGATTCAACTCATCTTGCATGGCTTCAATCCAAAATTCATCAGTTAGGGCTTGTTTCACATTTTTGTGTTCAAACTTAGACACAAAACATGAATCTGTAGCAGCTGAGTCTGATCTTCTAGTTCTGACTCCTTGATCCAAACTTCCAATGATAAGCTCCTTAGGATGATCCTTCTGAACTCTAATTGATGGCCCTTTACTAGTAGGAACATGTTCTGGATGAACTTCTGCATCTTCAGACTCTGGATGATTTTCTGCTTCTGAAGTTTGTTCTTCTGAGGCTTCAGACTCTGGAATAACTTCAGACCCATCCCTTTCATTCTCAACAGACAGATCATCAATTATAACATTTATGGATTCCATCACAACTTTGGTTCTTGAGTTAAACACCCTATAGGCTCTGCTGTTTACTGAATATCCCAAAAAAATTCCTTCATCAGACTTAGGATCCAGTTTTCTTCTATTTTCCCTGTCAGTCAAAATGTAACATCTGCTCCCAAACACATGGAAATATTTCACTGTAGGTTTTCTTCCTTTCCACAATTCATATAAAGTATAAGCTGTTCCCTTCTTCAGAGTGACTCTATTATGGATATAGCATGCAGTGTTCATAGCTTCAGCCCAAAACATATAAGGTAGCTTCTTAGCATGCAGCATTACTCTTGCACATTCTGCCAAAGTCCTATTCTTCCTCTCAACTACACCATTTTGCTGGGGTGTTATAGGTGCAGAAAACTCATGTTTTATACCTTCAGAAGCACAGAACTCTGAAAATCTCTTGTTTTCAAATTCCTTGCCATGATCACTTCTGATTCTGACAATACCACAATCCTTCTCTCTTTGTAATTGCATGCATAAGTCTCTAAACACTTCAAAAGTATCAGACTTCTCTCTAACAAAGTTAACCCATGTGAATCTTGAGTAGTCATCAACCATTACAAATGCATGCCTTTTACCTCCAATACTTTCTACTTGCATAGGCCCCATTAAATCCATATGAACAAGTTCTAGTACTTTAGTAGTTACCTGGTGTACTAATCTGGGATGAGACTTTCTTGTTTGTTTTCCTAATTTGACAATCACCACAAACATTGTCCTCATTGATCTTCAGATTAGGTATACCTCTGATAGCTTCAGTACTTAGGATTTTTTTCATGCCTTTCAGATGCAGATGTCCCAGTTTCTGGTGCCAGAGTCTGACTTCCTCTTCTGAGCTCATGAGACAAGAAGTCAGGCTTCTTTCTTCTTCATACACCCATAAATAGCAGTTATCTTTGGATCTGTAGCCCCTCATCTGAACTTTACCTTCCTGATCAGTTACAATACACTCTTGCTTGTTGAAATTAACCTTCATGTCTTGATCACAAAGTTGGCTAATACTGATCAGATTAGAGGTTAAACCTTTCACCAATAGCACATCATTCAATCTAGGCAAACCTTCACTGATTAAATCACCAATACCCAGTATCTCACCTTTTGCTCCATCACCAAATGTCACATAGCTTCTAGGAGTATGGTTTGATATTGCTCAGCAGATTCTTCACACCAGACATGTGCCTTGAACAACCACTATCAAAGTACCAGTCATCTCTAGAAGTAGCTCTCAAAGAGGTATGAGCAATAAGGCCTACATTCTGAACCTTAGGTTTCCACACCTTCTGAACATTGTGTCTGGTTGCAGCTGGTTGCACTCTTCTATATTGAAAGTGTTCAGGATAACCATACAGTTTAAAAGCAAAAAGGTTTAATATGCCCCTTCTTACCACAATGATGACAGGTCCAGGTATGATTCCTCCTTCTTCTGTTGAACCTCTGGGGTTGCATCTGAACATGCTTCTGAGGTTGCATCTGAACATGCTTCTGGCCTTGCATCTGGGTTTGCTTCTGAGGTCTCATCTGAGTTTGCTTCTGACCTTGCATCTGGGCTTGTTTCTGAGGTCTCATCTTAGATGTTCCAATCATAAGATTATGAGTCTGAGTAGCAGGAACAAACTGTTTAACTGGATTTTTCTGCTTGAGGTTCATACTCTCATCCACAAATCCTAAACCAGTTTTTCCTTGTTTCTGAGCATCCAAAATTTCCTCCAACACATCAGTAGCAGTATTCATCATTCTAACCTGCTTTTTCATATGCTCAAGTTGGGAATTTAGTTAATTCACTTCTTCTTTCAATTCTGAATTCTGCACAAGAAGTTCACCTTTCTCAGCCTCCAGTTGACAAATGGTCTCCTTCTGATCCAGAACTTGTTTGCAAACTTCAGCACTTCTGGTATATAGCTTCCTGTAGTTGTCAGCTAGTTCATCATATGAGGTTTTAGCAACTTCAGACACAGATGAAGCTTCAGATTCTGAGTCAGACTCTGAAAAAGTCTCAGACTCTAAAACAGCTTCAGTCTTTGAATTGGCTACTGATTTCTGAGACATTAACTTGACCATCAGACTAGTATCACATTTAGCTGATTCACTAAGAGCATCTTCTTCAAAATCATCATCAGACAATGATACAGCCAAGCTCTTTTTCTTCTTCTTAAGAAAAGTGGGACATTCAGACTTGATATGTCCATAACCCTCACATTCAAAGCACTGCACACCTTTAGCTTGGTTACTTTTCTCCTCAGACTTGCTCTTTTTCTCATCAGTTTGCTGCTTCTTGTTGTTGAATCTGAAGTTCTGACCTTTGGTCTTGGATTTTCTGTCAACTTTCTTCAGAATTTTGTTGAATTGTTTTCCCAGCAACACTAGAACTTCTGATAAATCACTATCCTCCTCATCAGACTCTTGTTGATCATCAACATGAGAATTGACTGCAAAAGCTACTCCTTTCCCTTTCTTTTCAGGCTGTTCAGAATGCAGTCTCAAAATTTAGCAAAGACCCAATCAGCTCTTCAACCTTCATGGTGGTGATGTCATGAGCTTCTTCTATGGCTGTAACCTTCATGTCAAACCTTCTAGGAAGTGACCTGAGGATTTTTCTCACTATTTTCTCATCTGACATCTTTTCCCCAAGAGAATCAAAGGAATTAGCCATGTCCAGCACATTCATGTAGAAATCTTGTATGCTTTCCTCCTCCTTCATCTTCAGGTTCTCAAACTTGGTGGTCAGCAACTGGAGTCTGGACATCTTAACTTTAGAGGTTCCTTCATGAGTTGTTTTTAAAATTTCCCAGGCATCCTTTGCAACTGTACATTGCTTGATGAGTCTGAACATATTCTGGTCCACACCATTGAAAATTGCATTCAAAGCTTTTGAATTTCCAAGTGACAAATCATCTTCAGCTTTGGTCCATTCTTCTTCAGGCTTCAGAACCTCAGTTTTGTTCCCATCTTTGTCTAAAACCACAGGATGATCCCAGCCTTTAATCACAGCTTTCCAAGTCCTGCTGTTAATAGATTTTAAGAAAGCACACATCCTAGACTTCCAATATTCATAGTTTGTGCCATCTAGTAGGGGTGGTCTATTGACATAACCTCCTTCTCTATCCATACTTGCCAGAAAACACTACTCTGGATCTCACCCAATCACAGGCAGGGTGCCTGCTTTGATGCCAATTGAAATTCTAGCTGGATAGGTTAAAAACACAATGCAGGGCACAATAGCTTGCTAAAACAGAGCACACACAAACACAATGCAAAAGCAAGAAAATAAAATTGCAGGAAAGATAAAAAGGTGTCATACCCCATTTTTGACCCACTTTCAATTTGTTTCTCTCGTCTTTTAATCCAGAGATTTTCGTCGTTTCAGACGAAATTTCGGCAGGGAGGTATTTTAAAATACCTCATTTTTTTCCGAAGGCAACCGTTTTTATTTTAGTTTTTTTTTTTATTTTCTCTGTTATTTTATTATTATTATTATTATTATTATTATTTTACTATTATTTATTTCCTCTTTTTTTTTAATTCCTTTTTATTAGTTTTCTTTTATTTTATTTTATTTTTTTCGTTTTTTATTATTGTGTTTTTTTACTGTTTTGATTTTATTTGTTTTAAGTCATTTTAGGTCCTCTTTCAGCCCAGGCCCAGAGGGGCAATTTTGTCCACATTTTTTTTAAACCCTAATTTTTTCTGTCTTATTTATAGTGCAATTAATGCACTGTGCAGTCAGAGAGTTTTTTGTCAGAAAATAGTACACAGTACCCACGAAAATCCAGCCACTGGTACAACCACCTCAGCCACCACAACCACCATAATCACTGTCATCAAGTCCGGCCAAGCCTCACAAAAACAACCACAAAATCATTAAATCCAAACGCAACCCATAATCAAAACAGAAACCGTACGCCAATAACCAATCGGCCATAAACCCAGAACCTCCACACAAAAACCGAAAACCAAATTACCAAATACTAAACCAAACCGAAAATCAGAACCAACACGATCCAAATCACTCAAACCGAACTCAAATAACAAAAAACCACAAGAATCGGAACCAGAGACAGAATCGTATCCACCCAAAGGCCATAGCCGAGTAAAAATAGTTCCAAAAGGTAGTTCTTCATTTCAAAACTTAAAACCTAGATCTACTCACTTTTAAAAAAGTTTTGAAGAATCCGAGCCCGGATTTGAGGAGAAGAGGGAAAAGGAATTGGGAAACCGAAATTTTTTTTTTAAAAAAAAGAAGTACTCTTCTCCGGCGCGGTGGCGCCGCCACCGGCCGCCGCGCCGGAGATCCTTTCCTGCCGTGGCCACTTTAGAGAGAAGAGAGAGACTTCCTGTTTTTTTTTTAGTGGTAGAGAGAGAAAAGAAAAGGATTATGAGAGATTTGTGGGTTAAAACCTTTTTATATTGATATCTTTGGCTTGGGTTATGGTGTGCGTGCATCTGCCTTGTTCCTATGGATCATCAGGGACGGGCCGTTGGATCTTAGATCTAACGGACAAAGTTCATTCCCTGTTTTAATCAGATGCACGTTTCCTCCTGGCTTTCCTGTGTTTTTTTTTCTTTATGACCCTCTGATCTCGATCTGGTGGCTGGAGCTTCGTCTCCCTGTGATTAGATCTGGACGCTCTGTTTGATCAGACGGTCCAGATCTAATCTGTTTAAACCCCTCTATTTTTAAGCCCAACTTCTTTCTTTCTCTACTGCTTTACTATTTCAGCACACCCCTTTTAATTCTGCACCCCCCTTCTTCTTCTCTATTCTTTTTATTTTTTTTATTTCTTTTTCTTGCACTTTTATTTTTTTGATTTCTTTTATTTTTTATGCACTTTATTTATTGCCTTTAATTTCCAGTACCCATGCATTTTTTTTTATTTTTATTTTATGCACCATATTTATTTTATGTCTTGCATTTTTATTTTCTTTTTATTTTATGTATCATATTTATTTTATGCCCTTGCATTTTTTTATTTTCTTTATTTATTTTCCAGCACCATATTTATTTTATGCCTTGCATTTTTATTTTCCAGTATCATATTTATTTTTTGTCTTGCATTTTCATTTTATTTATTTTTTTTATTTTATGCATCATATTTATTTTATGTATTGCATATTTTTTATTTTTAGCATCATATTTATTTTATGTCTTGCATTTTTATTTTCTTTATTTTATTTTCAGCATCATATTTATTTTATGTCTTGCATTTTATTTTCTTTATTTATTTTATGCACCATATTTATTTATTGTTTTGCATTTCATGCATTATTTTTATTTCCTTTAGCATATTTACTTTAATGCAATTTTTATTATTTTTGTCATTTATTTTATTGCTATTAGAATGTATCTAGGTCCAATGTAAATAAACATAAATGAGAATATGCACCGACACCACATTTATTTTTTTATGCTTTATGTCGAGGACGATAGCGTAATTTGGACCGTATCCGAGGAAAAGGACCCTCACTTGATCCAACGTCATTTTGAGGGATCCGGCGCGTTTAGACTTTCTCAGCATAGCTTAGTCTCTGAACCTTAGGACTTAATCAAAATTTTCAAAAAAAGTCAAAAAGTCAAAATCCAAAAACATTTTATAATCAAAATTTCATAAAAAATCAACCTTTGTTATTTTATTTCTTAATCAAATCTTTAATCAATCTTTAATCAATCAAACTTTCTTTTTTTCAATTTAAAATCAATCAAACTCACCTCTTTTTATCTTCTATGCCTTTTCGGCCTCTTATCTTTCTCAAAACCTTTTTTTTAAAACTTTAAAAATCAATCAAAACCAATCACTCGGCTTTTTACCCCGAACTACGTGATTTTGATCCCGCTCGGGTACGTAGGCAAAAGACTTTGTCTTTCCAAATCAACAAAATAACAAAAACATTTTCCTTTCTTCTTTTTCATCACTTTAATCTTTTTCACACTTAAGCATTTATTTTCAAACAAATAATCAATTTAGCATAAATATAAATAAAAACAAGAGGTTCCTATAGAGTACTATAGACGTTTAGGGTGCTAATACCTTCCCTTTGCGTAACCAACCCCCGTACCTTTGATCTCTAAAAAATAGGGTTTTTTCGAACTTTCTCCCTTTTCCTCGGAAAAATAAAAGATCGGTGGTGAATCTTAAAATTGCGAGTCAAAGCTAATCAATAGCTTGATATCCAAAAATCACCGCGACAGAAAATGGCGACTTCACTGGGGACCAAAATCCTAAGTGGGTTAAACCTATCTTGCTTTTCTTTATCTTTATACTTTATTATTATTTGTAACTGTAAATATGTGCTTAAGTGTTTATCTTTTTACGTGTGTGGTGAGATAAGTCCTATACCCGGACTTGAGGGAAACATAAGATAGGATGGGGTATAATCAAAGTGCCATACCAGGAGTAGTCTTGGGTTTTGGTACATGTGATAACCCCGCTCAATGGAGGTCTCTTGAAAGTAGTACCATGTTGACATGAGTAGTCGTGTTTGGCATTGTTATTTTTAAGTGACCTATGAAGTTGAGGACCTTTAGTTACCTAACCCATCTTGGCCTTTTAGGACGTAGTGCGGTGGCTAATCAAGAGTAGTCTTGAGTTGGTCGATACGCGATACTACACTCGAACGAGACTTTCCTACGAATGTTGTTGGACCGGGAGTAGTCCCGTAATCTGACAAAATTCGGAAGTGGTCAATGACTTTGGGAACTTGGTAGAACCCGTGATACAGGTACATATGAAACCATAGTCCTTACCAAATGGCGTGTTCACCCTCAGCTCCAACATTATGGACCTAAACTCACTATGTTTTCTCCGCTCTTTAGCATAATCATGCATACATGCACTCATTCATAAACATTTTTCATTAAGTATCAAAGGACTTAGACAAGTTTTGTTGTAAACATCATAGGAATGAACCCCACAAAGAGAAACACTCAGAAACACAATTTCAAAAGCTCAGATTTGACAAACTTAAGGAAGTTAGGATCTTTAGTGACTAGTCCGGAGGATTTTCCAAACTCGTTATGGGAGATCACTTGGCATCCTCAAGTTTGAAATATCAGGACTTTTTCAAGATTTCTAATGATGAACTTCTGAGCATATCCCTTGGCTTTGTTCCTAAAAAGGGGATTGTTTGCATAAGCATAATCATGCATCATACTGCATTCATAGTTTCCAAATCGAGTCTCATACTTTGTTCACCAATAAAGGTTAATCAGCCGCCGTCCAAGGAAAGTGGCCCGGCGTATTCATTACAAGCCAACTCGTGTTCCCAACACTCGAGCACATCAGAGAAAAGAATGGATCTGTTAGAGCAGGAAAACCAGAACCTCCGGGAAGAGGTGGCCAATCTCCGGGAAGGGATGGAGAAGTTGACCTCCATGATGAATGCTCTGTTAGCTTCCCAAGCCCAGGCGTCAAATCCTCAGCCTGTTGTCACTGCTCTTGAGCAACCAATCTCGATTGCTTTGCCAACCTCTACCGTGCTTACTCCTCCACCCGGTCTGTCATTCACTCAAGTGGCTGCAACAAATTCAACACCTCTTATCCACTCCATCCAACAAGAGGCCGTGCCTATCTTTCGTGCTGAAAGTGTTGGAAATTTTGACAGGATGGTTGAACTTCAGGAGAAATTTGACGGAATGCAACGGGAAGTTGAAGCTCTCCGGGGAAAAGACTTATTTGGTAAAGATGCTCGAGAACTCTGTTTGGTTCCTGACGTTGTAATACCGCCTAAGCTTAAGGTCCCTGACTTTGAAAAATACAAGGGGAATTCGTGTCCACGTAGCCATCTGGTGATGTACGTGAGGAAGATGTCTATGCACACTGATAATCACAAGCTTCTTATCCACTTCTTTCAGGACAGTCTGACTGGTGCTGCTTTGAAATGGTACATGAACCTGGACAGTGATAGCATCCGCACCTTCAATGATCTTGGTGAGGCTTTCATTCGCCAATATAAGTATAATCTGGACATGGCCCCGGATCGTGACCAACTTCGTGCTATGACTCAGAAAGACAAGGAAACATTCAAAGAGTATGCTCACCGCTGGAGGGAAGTGGCAGCTCAGGTTGTCCCGCCATTAGAAGAAAAAGAGATGACCAAAATCTTCTTGAAGACCCTTGGTCAATTCTATTATGAGAAGATGGTTGCCAGTGCGCCAACAGATTTCACCGAGATGGTAAATATGGGAATGCGTCTGGAAGAAGGAGTCCGAGAAGGACGTTTAGTCATGGAAAGGGCTTTTGCTGCCAGCAATACAAAGGGGCATGGGAATGGTTTTTCAGGAAAGAAAGAGCAAGAGGTAAGTATGGTGGCCCACAGGCAGCCTCAGCAACAGCATCAACAGCAGCCTTGACAACAGAATCGGTTTCAGTGGATATCTCATTTTGATCCAATCCCTATGGCGTATGCAGAGTTGCTTCCCGCTTTGCTTGATAAAAATCTTGTTCAAACTAAGGCACCTCCTCAGGTACCTGAAAGGTTGCCAAAGGGGTATAGACCTGATCTCTCTTGTGCTTTCCATCAAGGGGCACCCGGTCATGACATTGAGCGTTGTTACGCCTTGAAAGCCGAAGTCCAGAAGTTGATCCAGGCTAACATTTTATCCTTCAAAGAGTCGAACTCCAGTGTGCAAGCTAATCCACTACCTGGCCGTGGGACCTCATCTGTTAATTTGGTGCAAGATTGTTCAGAAGTTCACCCTGTTGAAGACAATCTTGAAGAAGGTGCCAGTTAATTTTGTGACACATGGCAGAATTTACCGCAATTGGACCGCTGTTGACGTTCCTTTTCGCTTTTCCTTTTTCTGAATAACAGTTTGTTGTTTTCGCTTTTAGTTTTTATAAAAAAAAAAAAACCTTTCGTTTTACCCGAGACGAAAGTGAACTTTTTAGGGCTTTTTGCTTCATGCATTCCCATCATTAAATAAAAAGTCGTTTTGTTCTCGACTTTGTCTGTTTTATATTTTGCTTTTTCTGGAAAATGGTAACACAAAAAACCAAAAAGTTAATTATCTTTCTTTTATTTGTTTTCTTTTTAATCATTTTCAAATGTATGCATCAACTCATTTTCTCGAATCAATCATCAATCATATGTAAATCTAAACACCAATAAACCCGTTGAACACTGTAACCCTATGCTCTCTCCCGACTTTGAGTTCCCTGTTTACGAAGCTGAAGAGGAGGAGGATGGAAGGATTCTCGAAAAGATCTCTCTGTTACTAGAAATTAAAAAGAACATCATTCAGCCTCCTGAAAGAAGCACTGGAAGTGATTAACTTGAGCACTACGGTATTCCTGATCAAATCCCAGACGAATGGTGCCATCGAGGCTGCAAAAAAAAAAAGCAAAAAAAAGGAACAAACAAAAAAACAAAAGTAAAAAAAAATCAAAAGCAAAAAAAAAAAAGCAAAAAATACATCAAAAAGATAGTGCAGAAGATGGTAACCATCTACAAGGATGTGCATGAGATGTTACAGAATGCTTTTACACGGATATCGTATTTCAGTGTGTACCTCAACAGGGGCAACCCCTTTTCTCTTTGGAATACGGTATGAAAGTTCTAATGGAAGCCAAATTATCAGAGGCTGAATGATGTCAAAACAAATATGATCAGTTCAAACTTGATTGAAGAGAAACGCATGAATGCTTTGTGTCACGGGCAGTCCTCGTGTGCTCCAAGAAGGAGATCTTGCGCTCAAGAAGGTTTTATCTTTCCAACCTGATTCCAGGGGCAAACAGACGCCTAATTATGAAGGTCCATATGTTGTCAAGAGAGCTTTCTCCGGTGGCGCATTAACTCTTACGACAATGGATGGTGATGAGCTCCTTCGTCCTGTGAATGCTGATACAGTCAAGAAATACTTTGTCTAAAAAATAAAAGAACAGCTCGGTAAGTCGAAAACCTGAAAGGGCGGTTTAGGCAAAAATGAGCGTCTCGGTGGATCGAAAACCCGAAAGGGCGGTCCAGGCAAAAATTAGAGACATAAAACAGAAAATAATCATCCTGATAGGTCGAAAACCCGAAAGGGCGATCTATGCAAAAGTTAAGGATCAAAAGACAAGGTAACTGCATTGAGCTGGCCTTTATTCACTTGGGGCACATAAAATGTCAAAGAGGCTCTGAATCTGAAGCATCTAAACAGTGGAATTCAAAGTTGTCAGGGAGAATAGCGGTTATTGTGTTCAATGTACCTTCAATTTATATTTACCATTTTCCAAACTTTGTAAGATCCGTGGAGCCATGCCATTGGCGGGTCACCACTCTTTTAAATAAATTTGAGCCTGTTGCCTTTCATTTGGAATTCTCATTTATTCAGTTTATAAAAAAACTTCTTCTATTTTTGATGGTAGTATTTGAAATAAAATATTTTTCAAAATTATAAATTTTTTTTTCATGTCTTTTTGAAAAACACAAACAACAAAACACATTTTCTTTGAACCCATGGATAAGTGAAGGGTGCGTCAACAGCTATCCTGGGAACAGATAAACTTTGCAGGCTGAACATGGTCAATTGCTTTAAAAAAAAAAGAATACAAAAAGAAATATATGAAAAAAGAAGATAAAAAAAAAGAGAAAAGAAAAAAGCTCGGTAAGTCGAAAACCCGAAAGGGCGGCTTAGGCAAAAATGAGCGTCCCGGTGGATCGAAAACCCGAAAGGGCGGTCCAGGCAAAAATTAGGGGCATACAAAAGAATATATTCCCGGTGGGCTGAAAACCTGAAAAGGCGGTCCAGGCAAAAATTAGGGACTAAAAAAAAAAAAAACAAAACAACAAGAAAAACAAAAAATAAGCATGACCACAGAAGCACCAGTTCTTCTACCATGGTTTTTGGATTGACACGTTCTCCCCAGGAAGTGTCTACTCCCCATCATTTGTTGCATATGCCGGGCTTTACCCCGTCTTTGTCTTGATACGCCCCCAGTGGCATCATCCCTATTGAAGATTGTCGAGTGTTTGTGATGCAACGTCGGGTCACTTTCCATCTTACCTGTCCAATCTTGTCTCATCATGTCAATCATTCATACCTTCATACAAGTCAATCCTTCATACAATCATACCAGTCAATGCTTCATACAGTCATACCAGTCAATCCTTCATACAATCACAATTTAATCAGGCATGTCAGTCATACAACTTATGTCGTCATTCATGCATTCATACATTCATGCATATACACATTCATGCATATATAATAAAGACAATATCATTCATACATGGCTGCATTAACAACCATGAGTCTTGCCTCATTTATCTTCCCCATATCAATCAATCATGAGTAATTTAACCCTCTCCTTCCCCAAGTGTCATCCCCGGTGTGTCTGTTCCTGAGATGTCACCCTCTTTTCGCCAAGTGGCAGTTCCTTAACGAACAGCTTGTGCATTCTCTTATCCAGTCTTTTGTCGTCAGTGGCAAGTTCGGCATCATCCGAACAGCTGACATTTATCTTTTATCATGTCGTCAGTGGCAAGTTCGGCATCATCCGAACAGCTGACATTTACCTTTTTATCCTGTCGTCAGTGGCAAGTTCGGCAATAATTCGAACAGCTGACATTTATCTTTCATCCTGTCGTCAGTGGCAAGTTCGGCATCATCCGAACAGCTGACATTTACCTTTTTATCCTGTCGTCAGTGGCAAGTTCGGCAACAACCCGAACAGCTGGCATTTATCTTTTTGTTTCCTGTCGTCAGTGGCAAGTTCGGCATCATCCGAACAGCTGACATTTACCTTTTTATCCTGTCGTCAGTGGCAAGTTCGGCAACAACCCGAACAGCTGACATTTATCTTTTATCATGTCGTCAGTGGCAAGTTCGGCATCATCCGAACAGCTGACATTTACCTTTTTATCCTGTCGTCAGTGGCAAGTTCGGCAACAACCCGAACAGGTGGCATTTATCTTTTTGTTTCCTGTCGTCAGTGGCAAGTTCGGCAACAATCCGAGCAGCTGACATTTACCTTTTTATCCTGTCGTCAGTGGCGAGTTCGGCAACAAACCGAACAGCTGGCATTTACCTTTTGTTTCCTGTCGTCAGTGGCAAGTTCGGCAATAATCCGAACAGCTGACATTTATCTTTCATCCTGTCGTCAGTGGCAAGTTCGGCAATAATCCGAACAGCTGACATTTATGTTTCATCCCGTCGTCAGTGGCAAGTTCGGCAACAACCCGAACAGCTGGCATCTATCTTTTTGTTTCCTGTCGTCAGTGGCGAGCTCGGCATTAACCCGAACAGCTGACATTTATCCCCAGTGGAGTCGGACCCTGTTTCTTTTAACAAACTCGGATATCCTTTTGTTTTGTTATCCTCAGTCGAGCCATCATCGCCGTCTTGCATTCATATTTGCATCGCGAGCACTCACAACATTACATGCATAGCATCACATGCGTAGCATTGCATTCATAGCATTTTGCAGTTTAATTCGGTCAAAAATGGTGTACTCTGTATTTAAGTCTCTTCGACCCGTCGATTTAAAAATTACACTTTTAAATCTCCGTAACGAAGAAACTTAAATAGGGGCATCTATCATACCCCATTTTTGACCCACTTTCAATTTGTTTCTCTCGTCTTTTAATCCAGAGATTT
This sequence comes from Medicago ruthenica, assembly GCA_018208015.1. NCBI lineage: Eukaryota > Viridiplantae > Streptophyta > Magnoliopsida > Fabales > Fabaceae > Medicago > Medicago ruthenica. The sequence goes on along the minus strand of CM031378.1, from coordinate 99,596,241 downwards.
TCGTCGTTTCAGACGAAATTTCGGCAGGGAGGTATTTTAAAATACCTCATTTTTTTCCGAAGGCAACCGTTTTTATTTTAGTTTTTTTTTATTTTCTCTGTTATTTTATTATTATTATTATTATTATTATTTTTTTTTTACTATTATCTATTTCCTCTTTTTTTTAATTCCTTTTTATTAGTTTTCTTTTATTTTATTTTATTTTTTTCGTTTTTTATTATTGTGTTTTTTTACTGTTTTGATTTTATTTGTTTTAAGTCATTTTAGGTCCTCTTTCAGCCCAGGCCCAGAGGGGCAATTTTGTCCACATTTTTTTTAAACCCTAATTTTTTCTGTCTTATTTATAGTGCAATTAATGCACTGTGCAGTCAGAGAGTTTTTTGTCAGAAAATAGTACACAGTACCCACGAAAATCCAGCCACTGGTACAACCACCTCAACCACCACAACCACCATAATCACTGTCATCAAGTCCGGCCAAGCCTCACAAAAACAACCACAAAATCATTAAATCCAAACGCAACCCATAATCAAAACAGAAACCGTACGCCAATAACCAATCGGCCATAAACCCAGAACCTCCACACAAAAACCGAAAACCAAATCACCAAATACTAAACCAAACCGAAAATCAGAACCAACACGATCCAAATCACTCAAACCGAACTCAAATAACAAAAAACCACAAGAATCGGAACCAGAGACAGAATCGTATCCACCCAAAGGCCATAGCCGAGTAAAAATAGTTCCAAAAGGTAGTTCTTCATTTCAAAACTTAAAACCTAGATCTACTCACTTTTAAAAAAGTTTTGAAGAATCCGAGCCCGGATTTGAGGAGAAGAGGGAAAAGGAATTGGGAAACCGAAAATTTTTTTTAAAAAAAAAGAAGTACTCTTCTCCGGCGCGGTGGCGCCGCCACCGGCCGCCGCGCCGGAGATCCTTTCCTGCCGTGGCCACTTTAGAGAGAAGAGAGAGACTTCCTGTTTTTTTTTTGAGTGGTAGAGAGAGAAAAGAAAAGGATTATGAGAGATTTGTGGGTTAAAACCTTTTTATATTGATGTCTTTGGCTTGGGTTATGGTGTGCGTGCATCTGCCTTGTTCCTATGGATCATCAGGGACGGGCCGTTGGATCGTAGATCTAACGGACAAAGTTCATTCCCTGTTTTAATCAGATGCACGTTTCCTCCTGGCTTTCCTGTGTTTTTTTTTCTTTATGACCCTCTGATCTCGATCTGGTGGCTGGAGCTTCGTCTCCCTGTGATTAGATCTGGACGCTCTGTTTGATCAGACGGTCCAGATCTAATCTGTTTAAACCCCTCTATTTTTAAGCCCAACTTCTTTCTTTCTCTACTGCTTTACTATTTCAGCACACCCCTTTTAATTCTGCACCCCCCTTCTTCTTCTCTATTCTTTTTATTTTTTTTATTTCTTTTTCTTGCACTTTTATTTTTTTGATTTCTTTTATTTTTTATGCACTTTATTTATTGCCTTTAATTTCCAGTACCCATGCATTTTTTTTATTTTTATTTTATGCACCATATTTATTTTATGTCTTGCATTTTTATTTTCTTTTTATTTTATGTATCATATTTATTTTATGCCCTTGCATTTTTTTATTTTCTTTATTTATTTTCCAGCACCATATTTATTTTATGCCTTGCATTTTTATTTTCCAGTATCATATTTATTTTTTGTCTTGCATTTTCATTTTATTTTATTTTTTTTATTTTATGCATCATATTTATTTTATGTATTGCATATTTTTTATTTTTAGCATCATATTTATTTTATGTCTTGCATTTTTATTTTCTTTATTTTATTTTCAGCATCATATTTATTTTATGTCTTGCATTTTATTTTCTTTATTTATTTTATGCACCATATTTATTTATTGTTTTGCATTTCATGCATTATTTTTATTTCCTTTAGCATATTTACTTTAATGCAATTTTTATTATTTTTGTCATTTATTTTATTGCTATTAGAATGTATCTAGGTCCAATGTAAATAAACATAAATGAGAATATGCACCGACACCACATTTATTTTTTTTATGCTTTATGTCGAGGACGATAGCGTAATTTGGACCGTATCCGAGGAAAAGGACCCTCACTTGATCCAACGTCATTTTGAGGGATCCGGCGCGTTTAGACTTTCTCAGCATAGCTTAGTCTCTGAACCTTAGGACTTAATCAAAATTTTCAAAAAAAGTCAAATAGTCAAAATCCAAAAACATTTTATAATCAAAATTTCATAAAAAATCAACCTTTGTTATTTTATTTCTTAATCAAATCTTTAATCAATCAAACTTTCTTTTTTTCAATTTAAAATCAATCAAACTCACCTCTTTTTATCTTCTATGCCTTTTCGGCCTCTTATCTTTCTCAAAACCTTTTTTTTAAAACTTTAAAAATCAATCAAAACCAATCACTCGACTTTTTACCCCGAACTACGTGATTTTGATCCCGCTCGGGTACGTAGGCAAAAGACTTTGTCTTTCCAAATCAACAAAATAACAAAAACATTTTCCTTTCTTCTTTTTCATCACTTTAATCTTTTTCACACTTAAGCATTTATTTTCAAACAAATAATCAATTTAGCATAAAGATAAATAAAAACAAGAGGTTCTTATAGAGTACTATAGACGTTTAGGGTGCTAATACCTTCCCTTTGCGTAACCAACCCCCGGACCTTTGATCTCTAAAAAATAGGGTTTTTTCGAACTTTCTCCCTTTTCCTCGGAAAAATAAAAGATCGGTGGTGAATCTTAAAATTGCGAGTCAACGCTAATCAATAGCTTGATATCCAAAAATCACCGCGACAAAAGGCACAGAGGTTTGTTAACCCAGTTCGGAGTAAACACCTCATACTCTGGGGGATACCAATCCAGGAAGGAATTCCACTATAGGAATTAATCCTTATGACTCAAGACACCGAACACCCAGTTCCCAGCCTAAGCAATTAACTTCCTCCTAGTCTGAATTCTACCCAACACGTTGAGTATTAGAGACCACTAACTTCCTATTCAAGTAACAAACCTGTTACTGAACAACTTAAACAAAACTACCCTGTTTTTGAAGAAATACTTCAATACATAAACTGCACTCGTACCTACAGGCTTAGAGTGATTACAACTCAATAAAAAAACCTAAACCAACTCAATAGAGTGGTGCACAAATAAAGCTAAAAGCTTTAAAAACTCTAAGACTCTATTTCTCTGATTTTCTTCAATTCTTCGTATGTCTTCAACAATGATAGCACCTCTCCTTTTATAAACTTCAGCAGCTCTCATAAATATGAAATCAATCTTCTGAATAGATATGTTTCTAAATAATGAATGGCTTGAAAAGGAAACAAATAATACAGCATTGTATCTTCATAAGATTGCATCAGAAAATACGAACTTAATAAATACGAGCCAAATCTTCAATAAATCTTCACCAAATCAACCAGCATTCTAGAAGACATATGCGTGGATAAATCCTTGTTAAATCTCGCAAAGATTCGCGCCAAAACAACTTGAAAATAACCAGCTTCTGAAGAAGTCAACAAAAGTCAACACTTCAATAGTGCGTCTGATGCTTCAGACTCACTATTTCAGAGTCTGAAGGATTTCAGCGTCTGAAGGTCCAAACAGCTTATGAACAGCTTCAAATGAAATTTCTTGCAACTGAAGATTTGTTATAAACATGGAGATGCTTCTATTCAACACATTGGATTTGCCAAAACATGCAGCCAACTTCAAAAAACTCAACAAAATCTTCAACCAAGATTTTGTCTTCTCCAATTCATTCTTTAACTTTGTATTCTTTTTCTACAGCTTTACAATCTTCAATTCCCTGTCATCATTGACCTCTTCATCCACTAACTTGAAGAAACTACAACCTTTATCATATTGATTTTTGTAGCTATCAGTTACAGTTCGAACTACAGTTTCTTCTCCACACATGCATTCTGTTTTTGCTTTATTTCTCAGATTCGAACCAACAGACCCATCTGATTGACCCATTTGATTTGACACTTCTCAGATTCGAAAAATTTGAAGGATTAGAAGGAGATAAGAGAGCTTTACGATTCGAGGAAGGAGATAAGAGAGATTCAAGGAGGAGAGAAACTAGTTGGGATTTTGGTTGAAAAATCCCTAATTTGGGAGGATTTCGAAGAGAGAGAGAGAGAGAGAGAGAGAGAGAGAGAGAGAGAGAGAGAGAGAGAGAGAGAGAGAGAGAGAGAGAGAGAGAGAGAGAGAGAGAGAGAGAGAGAGGTAGAAGAGAGAGGATTCAAGGAAGGAGAAAGAAGTAAGAAGATGGAAGAACCCTAATTTTGGGGGATCTGAAAAAGCCAAGCCTTATATACGTGCCACGTTGGATGCTCCACGTGTGCACTCACTAACGACAAAGTGACTTATTTGACATAAAAGACTTTTTGAATAATGGAGGAAAACCAAGGGGACCAAAATGTTGATTTTTCGAGATATGAGACGAAAATGAAAACTGTAAATTATTTAGGGGACCAAATGACCAAATAAACCTTTATTTTAACCCTGGGATTTCATTTGTCTTATTTAACGCCATTACAAAAAATGTTTTTTTTATTTAATCCCGTTAAGAATACAAAATAGTGTAAAAAGGAAATAGACACAAATTAAATAAATTGTTTGAAGGAAGTAAACTCTTTTTTTTAGAGATTGAAGGAACTAAACTTAAATGTCATATAATTTGAAAGAGTAGTAATATATTTGTTCCTTCTTAATATTCACACGATCACTGCTATTTTTAGGCAAAAATTATCTTTCAAAATCCTAATCCAATATACCCTCCTTAAAAACATCCACAATGAGAGGGTCTCAAACATTTAAGACTCGATACTTATTAGGTACCTCTATTGAGGAGAATTTCTTTTGGAGTCCTATAGGATCTAGAGGGTCTCAAGCAAGCATCACATTCTTAAGTGAGACCTACAATATTTTCCATTAAATTAATCATTCTTGTACACACTTTTTTAATAATAAGTGGGACCCATTCTTTTTTAATACTATTGTCGTCCCTTATATAAGACCCTTTTGCCAAAATCACAGGTATTAAGAAAATTGATATTTGTATTAAAGTTGTTTTTGTATTAAAGTTGTTTGCAATCACTTGTTTTTACAACTTTATCCTTTAGGAGAGATACTAGTTTATGTTCTAACATGCTATTTATTGTTGATTAAAGAAAAAGATATATAATAAATAAGAGTATGTAGGTAAAGAAATAATTAATATACTTATAAATAGCAAAAATGTCTTATAGAAAGAGACAAAAAAATTCTCGAAAGGGTCTTATTAGGGACTAAGGTAGTATTAAAAAATTGAAATGTAATGATATAAAATTATTGATAGTTGATTAGTGAATCTCATTTAAAAAATTTGTGTGAGATACGGGTTGAGTGCTTATTAAGTACCACTATTAAAAAATTATAAATAAGTTATGTGTACATATGAGATTCATTTAAGTACCCTAAAATGGATGTCTCTATTGTGAATGTTCTTGGTCTCCCACTTACTCAACATTTTTAATTAAAAATTCACGGGTAAAGACACAAACTTTACAAATTACTGGTATTCTCCTAAATGATTAGAAAGAAAGTTTTCCGGCTGCTCTTTGAGGATGTGAGCTGAATCTTTACCAACTGAACAAACATTTGTTGGCTATGTAAAAGTTATTTATATAGTCTATTTGAATAATTTATATATGATATGAAGAAAATATTACAGTTCTTATACAATGAAGTAGAACAATTTGCATGTCCTTCCCAAAAAAAACTGCATGATATAAGGAAAATTTACATTATGGAAATAGCTATGTTTAAAGTAATTTAATTTACCCCATGAAATGTTTACTGCACCCTATGTGACACGGATTAGAAGAATAACCATGACAAATACACACATCATTACAAACATCACAAGCCACGTTAAGCAAGAAGTCTTGGAACTCTCGGAGTATATTGTGTTTGCTCGCACATTGACACGACCTGTGCTTGCCAAGCTATGCTCAATGGCCTCCTCAGTAGAATCAAGTATCTGCAAGCAAGCCATCATTCATTAGGTTAGTTAACACCTCACGAGATATTTCATATGATATTATTTTATAAGAAACATATTTTACTCATTGTAATGACCACCATCGCAAGGTACTAACATCATCCACAATCCCTCATACCAAAATGAGATACATTTTGCACAATCAACTCATACAACTAATAATCAGTTAGAGAAGGAGGGAATGAAAATGAGAATCAGACCTTTTCAGTATTTTTCACAGACTGGCTCATCACGAGACTACTCTCTTTGAGTTGTTTTGCCAACACCACCATCTCATCTGTCAAATCATCTTGAAGCTTTCTGAGGAGTATAAGTGTCAACAAAGAAGTGAAAAAATTGAGAGAACAATGAAACAACAATTCATATGGTTAAAAGCAAAGCATTGAGAGAGCAAACACAAATGACAATAACAATTAGCTATCTAATACATTTTTGCATATAATTCAATAGCAACCACGAGAGTATTGGTATCAAAATATAATGATTCAGAAACGTCCTGAAACAAGTCAATGATGAATAAAATAAAGTTCCAAATAAAGCACCCTAGTAGTTCAACACTATTCAGTAACATCTGGTGACTGGTTAGTTGCCAACAATATAATAACCCAATGATTGACCAAAAAAATCCTTTAAATTTCTGAATGCAAATATACTTTCGTTGTTTTTAAGAAATTTGCATAGGAACCTGAGGTTTTTAGGTTATGGACACTTCATTGCAGTAGTACTGACTCATCATAACACAAACTTCAAGTGTACCTGTGTTTTTCAATATGTGCATGTCCTGCAGCATCCAGTTTAACAGATGATAAATGATCAGTCTCAGCAGGCTCACGTGCTCTATCTTCAGTACTTGAGGCAGCTCTGTCCAATGAATCAGATGAGTAACAGTAAAACAGCCTACAAAATACAAGTAGCAGTGAAAAAGGTTAACATTAACTTACACAGGCCTTCTTCGCAGCCCAGAAGAAGGCGACATTGGCATTTTATCCTCAATTTCAGAAGGGTTTTCTTTAACATTTCTTTCAGTGTCCTCAGATACTTCTATGTCAGACTGAAAATTTAAATGGTTATATGACAATCACTAAGTGTGCCTATTTAGCCAAAACTAAAATGGAATATATAAAAAGGAAACAATGGAGGAAATTTCATTGCCTTATGATGCATTCCAATCAAATACCAATAATTCAAGCCATTAAATATTTTATATACACTCTTCACATACTATAACTAATGCAATGTGATGTTCTCCATCATATAACAAATCATTAAGGTTTTTTGGTTGAGTAGGTGTGCAAAAAACGATGGAGTTAAAATGAATTTGAGCCAGTCATTACAAACACATGAGCAATAGAGCTGAGAAATAGAGTAAGAAAAGGAAGCTTCAAAGGTTTAGAGAATCCTCACAGAAAAGAGAGAGAGAGAGAGAGAAATCTCCGTCTAGAGGATTCCTCTTCAACAATGGGTTTCCCATTTTACAACTAAGCTTAATGGTCAGTTCTGCAATACCAATAATTCAGAATCCTGTTCTATCACCCTTTCCTCCAAATTCATGCTAAAAATCCTTGCTACTATCATTTTAAACCATAACCACCAAACAGTTTCAACTGCGCTAATCCATATAACTAATCTAATTGTTTTGCCTCAAATTTGTCGGTTTTCTTTTGTACTTCTCTCCTGTGACCTATCAAAATGAGCATATTTATAATTGCCATTCTTTCATGTTTGTCATACCAAGCAGATTTAAAGTTTTATCATTAAGTTTCCACCCTACCACTAACACCTGCTTAACCAAGCAGACCTCAGAGGCTCAGACTTAAGTTTATGTAATCTGCGCACCTTTCAGTTAGTACAAAGTTTTTATTTTAGAAAGTATGTATTTGAAATTCATATGTTGCAAAAAGTTTTTATTTTAGAAAGTATGTATTTGAAATTCATATATTGCAAATATATAAACAAATACTAACTTACAACGACATTTTTGGCTGAAAAGGACATGGCTGGCTATAGAATTCTTTTGTTACTATACACGACTTGGAGCAAGCTATGATAGGGGATACAACAATCATGTTGTGAAATAAATACTAGTTAAGATATTTATTGATGAAAATGGGGCTTATTTATTTACAATCCTATTAAAGAAATTGTTTGCCATCCTACCTCATCTTCCCCCCCTCCCCCCTTTGTTCTTTGCCCAACGCATTGATACAGTCCTAATTTTATACCACGTGGTAACTGCATTAATCTGTTTTTACTTTTAACAAACAGGTATAAACAAATAAAATAAACCATTTTGTGATATCCAGTAGATTTCAAATGCTCTAATGATCCCTTTGCATTTCAATATCTCTAAAAGATACAATAGCGAACAAATACATACCACATGAACCAATTTTGAAGCAATGGCTTCAATCTTCTCTGAATAATCGTTCAACGTAGCCTTTGAGATGCTGCATGACCAATCAATCATACACAAACATCAATGAATGCAGATCTCAGTAGAGAAACATATAGCAGGAATATAACAGCTTTAGATCATGGATTACCAATGATCTAAGAAGAGAGAAGAGGAAATAAACTGATTATGTAATCATTACACGTGCAAAATCTTTTCAAAGAATTAAAAACAAGGAACAGTACAACTTATGTTCACTGAGAGACATGTTCAAAGAGAACTCGTTGTAAATAAAGGAGTCCATATATATATACCACAGTCTTCTAAAACCTTTAAGTATGGTTTGAATATTAGTATTATTGTTGCGATGGGATTTATGTTACCTATGTTGGTCAGCTGAGCTTACACTAATTTATCCAAACTTGTTCTTGACTTGGAACGTATTATATAGAAATTTTGAATTAGGTTTCTATATTACAGCAGTTATTCAAAATCATATATTTAATGAAATCTTTTCAATTTCCATCTAATCCCTAAAATTTCACCAGGTATTAATTCTTAACATTTACATGCTTAAACCCAAACAATGCTCATTCATGAAAAAAATATTATCCTCTTTGAAAGTACCAGATCTTGAAATACACGGAGCTTGATCAGTTGCCAAAGGCTTTACTCAAACCTTATTAAGTTTTTCCAAAGCCCAGCGGCAAATCTGGACAGGCCTCGACAACAACTACATGTGAAGAATAGATTCCTAAATGGAGATTTGAAGGAAGAAGCTTAAATGGTACAGTGTTAGCAGGCCAGCAAAAACTCTTATTGACCTTAATCAAAAGCTTGAGAGGAACAGGATGCACGACTCATTGGCCTGGTATTTCGTTTGCAGTGAGTTTAGCTAGCCAGATTATAGATTCGCCAATGAAGAACATCTTAACGCAATATATGTAATGGAATTTCAGAAAATTTGAAATGTCCCAGCCAAATATCATTTCTTCAACAAAAAAGCACACAACAGACCATTGAGGCCTACTTAAATGCTGACTGTACAAGACCAATCATGAATAGGAAGTCTACATGAGGTTATTGCGCAGGGTTTTAGTTAAATGGAAAATCATTAAACAAAATGTGGTAGCTAGGAGCAGTATGGATGTGGAACATATAGATACATCTCATGGAGTATGTGAGATGTTATTTCTAAAAAGAATTCTTGACAAATCAGGGATGCCTGTAAATATGTGGAAGTTAGCAGAAATTTAATTAAGGAAAAGATAGATGATGAAGCTACTTGTATGTCGTTTATTCCAACCGTACAACAAGAGGCAAATATGAATATCCTGACCAAAAGACTATTCCTAGATAATTTTGAAATTCTTGCAATCATGTTGGGCATAAATTCATAATAGATATCTATGGACCAACTTGAGGAGGGTGTAGAAGTATTTTAGGAATTAATGATTAGTTCTTTAGGAATTGATTGTGTACCTACTTTTTGAATTTAGATTTTGATAAGACTGTTTCTTCTCCCTTACTTTACACCTTTATATTTTGAATTTTTAACAGGTTGGTTATATCTTTCAAACCAACTCTGGCTATAAGTCTTTCTGTATATGGCTCTCAATGATGAAGAAAGAAATAAGTAATTTTCTTTTGAAACTTGCATAAAATTAAGAGTAAGAATTGACAGCTTTAAAGATGGCAGACTATATAGAAACACTAAAGCTCTGCATTATCCCTTATAATTCCTTGATATTTATGTATACGAGAATGTAAATAAAGAGACTTACTACCTTGGCAAGCCTTCTGGAGTCTTCTCTTCAGCCAATTGTTCCAGTTGTTCACGCAAAGTAGCAACATACTGCAGAGTCAACAAATTAGTAAGCTTTTCTTTTCAAGAGTTAATCAGATGATTAAATCAATAGAACATTACTTCAATAAAATTAGCAAATAAATTATAGTCAATTGAGACCAACATAAACCCAAAATAAGGCAACTTGGTGCTATAAATAAACTGCCATAATGGGGTCCAAAATCAAAGGGTCGGGTCTATTTTGGATCTATTGCTTTGCGTATTTGCAAAAAGGTCGAATTCATAACTCAAGCCTGTGACATCCTACTCCAATGCGAAGATTCCTCTTCTGACATGATACTGATTACTCTACAATAAATAGTCAGGGTTTACTTTCAGACTTACATGTACAAGTTTTGCCTGGTTTTGCTGCTGAGGAGCAGCTGCAAGCAATCTCTTCAAGTTTACTTCTGTTTTACTAATTCCCATTCCTGCAATGTTTTGCAATTCCATAATAATAATAATTCATATATCAAACATAACCAAGGAAAGAAACAAAAATTGAATATCAAGCTGAAAATATTAATTTCAAAGAGAAAGCATATGATAGATGTGATATGTTGATGATGTGATTAGAAAAGCATGAGGACTTAATTTAAAAAATTAAAACTAAAAGATCAAGTCACCCGTTGGATAGGTAAAAAACACAATTGAGACTAAACAATTTTACAGTGACTATTGTTTTCAAACAATTCTCTCGTTTCCCCTAACTTCGTATATGCTATTAATCCATGACTAATTCTCTATATTAGTAAGAATATCTCACTTTCATTCTTGTCACTTGTCAATTAATAATCTAGGTTTTCGTAGTAATTGCCCTGATTTTAGTGATTAGCAATTAGCAAATGGAGAAGGAGAAGAAATTAGCAATTACCAAAGAGGAAGGGAGACGACCGGTGGTGGAGGAGAGGCGAGCTCTGTCGTCGGAGTCGGAGTCTGCTCTAGATGTGCGGTGGTGTGTGGTGGCCGGTGGGAGTAATGTGGTTTGCGTTTCTTTAGCGTTTCCCGTTTGCTTAATTTCATTCTTCAGTGGTGCAGAGAGGGAGAGGAACAAGTTGATTGGGCTCATGTGGATTGGGCCCTCAATTCAAAGGTACAAATAACAAGAAAATTGCTCTTTACGCAGACTGGATTGCTCTCAGGCACCCCCGAAATTATCCATTTACCCAACGGCAAATTGCTCTCGGGTATATAGATACAATACTTTTATTGTGGAAAATGGAAATTATATCATGATAAAATTCTGACTGATGAGGAAAGACATAACACTGGCGGGTTAAGATCCATGGCTAGAGACAATCTATGTCCTAGTCTCCTAGATTGTTATGACTATCTTAAGATTGTTATGGATGTCTTTCGAGAGATGATTGAAGTAAGTTTTTAGTCTTGCCTTGTATCAATAGCTCAATTGGAGATTCTCATGGTAAGTCTATTTGTGGCTTTTACAATAGACTTAATTTGATAAATTATAAGAATGAAGAAATTTGAAATTCTTAGCTTTTAGGTGTCATTTGAAATTCTCTAAATTTAACTTAAACAAAATACTTCATAAATTTCCATCATTTTGAAAATTCTCAATATTATTATCCAAACAATGGAATTCACCTCAAAGTATTTGAATTCCCTCAAAACATTACATTACCTCAAAACATTCCCCCATCCAAACACACTCTTAGTTCATGGGTGGATCCTTCTCAGTATAATAGAAATGACAAATCAATTGAATGTCAAAAAATATCATTTTTTAGATGAATTCTTTGATTGTTGTTAATATGATCAATTCAAAATCATCTCGAAATGTCTTCCTCCAACCTTTTATCCATGACCCTGGATGGAGTACTTCATTTTGTCACGTGTATAATGAGGCTAATCAGTATGCTAATCTGTTAGAGGAATTAGTTTGCCTCGGTTGATTTCGTAATTTAATTTCCTTTCTTATAAATATAGGATAAAACTCTTAAAAGTTTAAAAGAGACAAAAATAATTTTATATAGAGACAAAAATATACTTTAGACTTCCTATAAAAAAATCTATACATAAAATTTATGATGAATGATTGATGTTTCGGTTCGAAGCAGAAAAGACTTGCCACTTATTTATTGAGATATTTACATTTATCTTCTTAATAGAATTTTATTTTTCTAATATCTTAAAAGAATATATTTTAGTCTTAGAAGATTTAATACTTTAATAATGCAGACCTTTGTTGAAATTTTCTATAAGATTGATTATTGAGGGTGAATATAAATATAAATAAATCCAATAGCGTACGGATTCTAGGAAGTGAAACTTGAAGACAAAGTCAGAAATCAAAGCAAAAGAAAGCATAAATCAAGCAACACACGCATTCGATACCCGTGTTCATCAAAAACTTCAGCTGAATCTATAATCAGAGAGAGTTAAAAAATGTACGTAGATCACGCATTCTCGATTTCCGATGAAGACATGATGATGGAAACATCATACACGGCGAATAACAAACCACCGATCAAGGAGATCGCTCTCGCCGTCGCTCTTCTCGTTTTCGGAACCCTAGGTATCATCATCGGTTCTCTCATGGCTTACAATCATGTCGGCGGTGACACTGCTCACGGTAACTTAACATCCACCCCTTTTTCCCCTTCGATCGTTCTTTCCCTGATTCAGAATTAAGTTTTTTTTTGTTTTTGTTTTGACAATTGATTGAGAAAATTTCTTGGATTGTGATTTTTTTTATTATTAGAAATTAGAAATAAATAATAAAAAAGACGAATTCAGAGAAATTAAAGTCGTTTACATTTTATTACAAGTGATTGATTGTATAAAAATTTATCAAATGTAGCCCTCATTCTATTTTCTGAGTAACATGAGAACAATCTCACTAGATAATTCACTAGACCTGAGCATAGGACTGATATTAATAATTGAGTCTTGTTGTTGTCAATGATCAATTTTTGTTATTGAATGATCTATAGGTCTCTTCTTTGCAATTCTGGGATCAATCTTGTTCATACCAGGTTTCTACTATACACGGATTGCATATTATGCTTACAAGGGATACAAAGGGTTCTCTTTCTCTAACATACCTCCTGTATAGTTTTCTCGAGTAGCATCCTTATGTATAGATGTTGATCTTCTATGGTTTCAACTTTTTTTGGTTGCCCTTTTGTTTTATTTGTTCTGCCTTGCGTCTAATGTATATTTACATTGACTACAATTCTCTGAACAAATATATTTACAAATTATAGCTGCTAAAAATTTATATTGCTATATAGAATGAAGAATCAATCTTCCTGAACAAATACATTTACAGCTGATAAGATTTTATATTGCTCTATAGAATGAAGAATCAATCTTCCTGCTTTGAACTCTTTTTAGTGTTTTTATTAGCTGATTATGATGGCCCAATTTGCTTTATAACTTTAATAAGGTAATTTCACTTATGGAATCCACCCCATCTTCGTTTCCCTGTAGCAAATGCTGTAAAGAATCTTTGAAAGATGCAAAATTTTGAGTGTCTTTTTCCTTATTTGATTTTTTTAATTGTTAAAATTCAAGAAACTCATAAACTATGGGTCAAGTGCAACATCATGTCTTTGAATTGAACACCCAAAAACCTGCATACTACTACTGCATATTGACACTCCGAGCATGTGAATCATATTCCCTGGTAAGGGTTGAATGTGCTCATTTTGTTGAGTTACGAATTCATATCAATAGGATCAAATTCAGCAGTATTCTGCACATAACTCATAGTTGAAGACAGATTATTAAATTTGTAGCCTATTCACTTTGTCCACTCTGCCAACTATTGGCATCAAAATTATGTTAAGTTGACTTTCTCTGACTTGTAAATTTGAGGCTAAGGGGTAATGGTATACTATTTTCTTCCATTTGATAGAAGGGTAATGTTTGAGAGACCTATGCACACCTCCTATTCAAATATATCTGCATTGTGTATGTTTGTCTTTTAGTGGTTCATGCAATGTCTGATTAGGCTCCAATTGAAACAAAGGCTGTCTACAATACATCCAGCCACCTCATCAGGCCGGGCCCCTGTGCAGGCCTGCAGGGCACTATCAGTTTCCTTACTCCCAACAAATACTACCTAAGGAAGGGAAATGCTAATGAGTGCCCTGTGTGCCCTGTGACATTCTTCAAGAATCTCAAATAGTAAGTTTTTTTTCTTATAATTTATGTAATCAATGTATTGTAAATTGAAATATTTGACTTTTTTAATGAATAATTCTTAACTTCGAATCCTTAAAGAGTGTCCCTAGCAAGACCCACAAAGGAAATTGAAGATTTAATATCGGTCTATCTATTGAATCTATGAAAAAGTATTCTACCCAATCACATGTGGTGGGATTTCACACCTAATATGTTTCACCTATGCTTTCCGCCATTTTTTTCTCGTTGTCAGTACAATCTTGCATGGTAGCTTTAGTACACGTTTGGTATCAAGGTGGGTGTGTCAGAATCACAATAATCTCCTGTGATTTTTCAAAAGCTACGCTTTGTAGCTTCTGCAAAATCACGGTGGGTCGTCGTGATTCTGGCACACCCACAGTGATACCAAACATACACTTACTAGTATAAAGTATTTTATCACAAGCCACAACCTGATAAACATTACAACTATCAACTCTCAGCCTCTAATCAAGGCACCCCCCTCATCATTCCCACATCACTTGAAGAAAATGTTTGTTGATATTAAATTGGTTGAAATGGTACTTGACTTGGTGGCTGGTAGGTGCATATTTATGCAAAGCAGGAGTGTGATGCACATGTAATTGCGAAAAACTATATAAGCGAAGTTACAAACTGTGTTTGGGCGAAGGCTTCAGTGTGCGAGTAATTTATATCAGGTACGGTGTGAGACTAGTGAGATCCGTTGGATTGGAATAGACTTCAATGGACTTCTCACTATATTTTGTTAATCATTTTTAATTAATAAAAAAACTTGCTCTTTCTCCTGTGTTTCTCTCTCCACTGCTTCACCTCTTCGCCTCTCTCATACCTCCTCCGTTTCTCATTTTTTTCCATACTCACCCATATTTGATTTCCCCCGTCAATTTTTTATTATTAGTTTCCAATTTCATCATAAAACAAAAACTACTATCAGAAAACTATAGTTCCACTATAGTTTAGTTCCATAACAATGATGATGTTTCAAATAGCAGAAGAAAGGGTGGAGGATTCAGGATCTGGGTGTCTCAACACCATGTGTCACCGTCAGAATTTCCTCCGCCACCACATTTGCACTCTTCTTCACCGACCTTCCATTCTTCACTTGTTGCGGCACCGTTTCGACCACGTGGTAGTATGTTTACATAAGAGAAACAATACCAATACCAATTCTTGACATTTAAATGAAACAAAACCCAATTGGACAAGATCCAATTCATCACATTAAAAATCCTTTCAAGTTCTAAATCTACAAATGAAAATTCATCGATCCAATGTTTTCTAATTTCTCGATAAATAATAAACACTGATTGAACAACAGACAACAAATTTGATCCAAGATGATTAAATTTTATCACCGACTAGTTAGCCATAATGTAAATCCATCCTCTTTGAAAGATGAGGACGAGTAAGCAAGAGGCTGCATCCTCTTGAAATCATTGGATTTGACCTCAACGCGAAGAGAGAGTTCAGATGCTTATGGGATGACATCGTGGTTATGAGATCATTTAGTTTTAGTTTCAAGTTTCTATCATTCTCAACGATTCCGTGGGATCGATGTCGTCGTGATAGAGATAGACGCACGACGCACAAAGGAACTGCAATGAGAGATCATGATTGGAGAGAAGATTCGAGTGTGGACGGTGCATCGTAAGCAATGATGGAACATCAACATCCATCTTTAAAATGAACTTGCGCACGATGCGCAACATATTACGCTCGCTGCACCCTAGAAAGCGCCCTGTGTTTGCAGTAAGCGAAGTTACAAACTGTGTTTGGAGAAAGCTAATGAATGTGGTGGCACTATTTTTAAACTCTTATGTTTGATACCTGTTTCAATTATGTTGAAACTGTCGAGGAAGCAAAAATCATATGATAAATGGTTCAAATTCAAATAGGATGCAGGTCTCATAACTATAACTTAAATGATAAAATGCTCATAGATGTCTGGGAATGGGTTCAAATCAATAATTTTTCACTTCTGAAGTGTGAGAGCTTCATCAGGCTCTTTGGAAAAAAAATCGGATGTAACTAGGATGAGATCATAACTGCACAAAATAGTTTTAATAGTGTGTTTGTTTTACTCACAAGTTAGTACAATTACTATATGCATCTGACGATAAAACGAGCACGTTCTCTGCTCTTTTTATTGCGCTAAGTTTGAAAATAAAATAACATTGCAAATATTTTAAGATTTAAACGACCAATTTTATAACAAAAACAAATAAATGACTAAAACAATCTCAACTCTAGAATATGTGTTTTTTGGTTTGACCTTGAAAGGAAAAGAACTTATAAGTTTGACCTACTATGATTTTTATTTACCTAAACAAATGATCCACAAATTAAAAACACCGTATTCCGCCACACTGAGTGAGGAGACAGCCGCTAAAAGATAAAAAAAAAAAAAAAAACTATGGGTCATTTATAATTTATTTAGGCAATAAAACTCCGTCCCCCTCCGTGGGAACGTGCGTTAGCAGAACAGAGTAGAATATCTGCAAGAAGAAGAATGAAGAAGCGTGATGCAGTTGTTGTTGTATCTGACTGCATTAAAAAGAAGAAAAGGAAACGCTCTTGTTCACAACTCTCCAATCATCCCAACACCCTATTCGCTCTATTACTCGCATCTCTCTCAAACACCAACACCAACACCAACACCAACACCAACCAACCCTTCATCATAAAATGCTTATTCCAATTTCACCCTTCTCTTCTCCTCTCCAAACCCTCCTCCGTCACAGTCACACCCATCCTCGCTTTACTTCCAACTCTCCTATCTTCCACACACTCCCCAATCACACGCCGCGCCGCACATATCATCGGCGCCGCCTCCCTCGTTTCCATCGAAATCAACGAAGTCATCGCTACGGATTCCGAAACCGTTAAGGGATTAATCTCTCTTTTGGATAATCCCGATAGGAAAGTTTTATCCTCCGCTTGCAATGCCATTTTGGATTTGTCTACCACTGCTTTCGCTCAACACCAACTTCTCAATTTCTTTGCCTTGCACAAACTAATGTAAGCTATAAGCTATTATTGCATTTGCTTTTAGCTTCTGTTTAGATTGAATTATTTCACTTTATCTGCTTGCATAATTATTTGTGACAATCTTTCGAACAACTTATGAAAACACCTTATTTTCATAATCTCTCTCACACGTAGTTTATGAAAACTTGTAGCTTATATGAAAATTTTGGCTGTGTTTGGATAAAAAACTTAATTAAGGGCTTATAGTATAATTGTTTATCGTGTAAGTGTTTATGTATAAGCTATTTCCATAACAAAAGATAAAATGAATTCAAACTGTTTTTATATAAGCTATTAGTTGTTTTCATAAACTATCATAGGGAACTTATAGAAATAAGTTGACAACAGCTTATGGACATGTCATTAGTTGTTTCCGTAAGTTTTTCTAACCAGTCTCAAGTGTTTATGTAAGTAGGTAAGCTTAAATAGGTCAATCCAAACAACGTTTGCTATAGAAATAGCTCATACATAAACACTTATACGATACGTTTTTAATTAAGTTATGATATTAGTGCTTAATTAAGCTGTTTATCCAAACAAGGCCCTAATGTACAATGCTTTTATTTCTAACATGCTGTTTTAATTTATCACTGTATAGGAAAAGTAGACTATTTAAGTAAAATCTTACACTTGAAAATCTGTTGTTTTGGATATATTGAAAATTTCCTTAGGTCTGCGTTTCTTCAGGTTTTTAAGCGCGTGGAATCTGTTTGTTTATTGTCTGAGGGAAATCAAAGTTTTCACTCTCTTAAGATTGGGATTAGGGAAGATGAACTATCGGTGGCTTTACTCAGTGCAATTATTGTTCTTGTCAATGCCTGTGATGTTGAGCAACTACATAATATCCCCGAAAGCGTTTCTGAAGCATGCCTAAGCCTTCTAAAAGAGTTAAGGGCAAATGCTACTCATCATTTGGTAATTAGAGGTGATGTGAAATCTAATGAAGAAGGACCTGTTTGTAAGAGTAATGTTGGAGTTAGGGATCTTGCCGAAAGCATCTTCAGGCTTTCCATTAATGCTTCACAACTTAGTGTCTCTTTGCCATTTGAAGTGGTCCGAAGAGGTCTTTTTGGTACAAGTGGTTCTAGTTTTGAAGATTTTCTGTCAAATTACTGGGAAGTTTCACCTTTTCTTCTAACAAGGACATCGGAGGATCACAACAGTGAATGATATGTTTAGCCCATTTATACAATCTTTGAACTGGAATGGGAGTGTTCCTTCCCTACTTCATTCAATCCTTCAAGGTCTCGTGTCTTGTTTTCCTATTGCTTCAGAGGAGCAAAACATCCTCAATTTCCTAAATGAGGTGAAAGATAGACTAGGTTGTCCTATAATCTACCAGCAGGATATACGGGTTGTAAAGACTGAGAGCCAATCCAGAAAAGAGACACATTACTTTCATCCGGAATGCCATAAGGAACCTCGGTATTTTACTAATGAAGATGTCTTAAAGTGCGAGCAAGCTTATAAAGAGGGTTATACTGTTGCTCTGCGTGGTCTCGAGTTTCGATATCAGCACATTGCTTCTATTGCCGATACATTAGCACTTATGTTTGGCCAACCTTCAGTAGGTGCTAATTTGTACTTAACACCAGCTAATTCTCAAGGGTTGGCCCGTCACTTTGATGATCACTGTGTATTTGTCTGCCAGATTTTTGGCTCGAAGAAGTGGACAGTATTTTCTCAACCCGGTCAGCTGTTACCTCGCTTATATGACAGTCTCTGTGGTTCCGATGTTGACTGTACAAAAGCTGTAAGAAGAGAGTTCTTTCTCAAGGAGGGTGATGTATTGTATATTCCCAGAGGTTTTCCACACGAGGCTTATACAAATTATGGTGTTGATGATGGTTCTCCTGGATTTTCGTTGCACCTTACACTCAGTATTGAGGTTGAACCTTCTTTTGAGTAAGTATATGTTAACGTCAATTTTCTTTTTTAATGGTTGCAATAAGCTTTACTTATGATAATCTGGGTTATAGAAGTTCCCGTTCTTTTTCAGTTACAACTCTGTTAAGTTTACCATGGACCCTTTTCTTTTTCTTTTTTTTTTTTGTCTATTTTCCTTTTCGTATAAATTTTAAGTTCTATTACATAAATGCAGTCATATTAGGAAGAAACACAAATTAAGAAAAAAGGAAAATACATAGTTTTTCATGTTTCATTAACTTTAGACTTTCTGCAACTATGCCATAATTGCATGTGTATGTATTATTCGTAAGTAGAACCAAACTCTAAAGCGAATATTTTACAATGATAAGGGACTGAGAGAGCTATAGGTAGATAAATAATCAGATGTGTCTGTATTTTGTGTAAATTTCATTTTCGCTCAGGATGTTGGGTATTTTGAATGGATGTTGAGCATGCAAATCAATTGTATACAACTTTGAATGGGTATTTTGGCATTTCCTTTCTATCATGTGATTGCTAAAGTAGTCATTGAAATGTAAAGAATGCAAAGTGTAAAGATAAAAGAAAAGGCAAATACTTTACAACATTTTTAAGTCGATCTGAATCTTTCATGCAAGAATAATTCTTTGATGAAGAATAATGGATAAAACCTGTGTAAAGAAATTAGCAAAAGCTCAGTTCATAACTGGTTTTATAGATATTTGTGGGTCCCTTCGTTTCACGTTGGAGGAAAATGCTTTTAATTGCAAACCTATGAATTATGGCTTTAGACTTTCACATTTGGTGTGCACACAAGCTAGTAACAGGTATCGAGTGTAGTAAATTAGACAGTGTCTGTTCCTGTACTCAAGCCCTTATGTGTAAATCCACCGGAGAAAGAAGACATGCCATGCCAGCAATTGGTCGTTGGATTAAGTGGTCTGTTTCCAGTGCATGTCTTCCATTGACAGTGGATGCGAAACCAATGTGTGGACAGTGGCTGATGTCAAAAATAAGGCTTTTTGTTGCCGAGGATTTTTGAATTTCATGGATTGCTTGAATTTGTTCTGGAAATACTTTCAATTTTTAAAATAGAAAATCAGGAAAGAAAGTACACTGAACTTAGGATGGATAATATATATGGAGAATCAGAAAATCCTTCAGAAATATTTTCTGTTAAATTAGTAAATCTTAGTCTTGGAGTTTCTTTAATACCTATATGGCAGCTTCCCCTATCTAGTGTGATTTTGACTTTTCTCTTTTTTCCTGGTCCAATGCTTTGCATTTGTTTACTATAAGTATTATTAATATTGCTACAATGGAGGTTAGTTTGATTTAATATGATATCACAATATCCTACCTATTACTGATTTAGAGGCTAGTATGTTGATATGCCTAGAAAGAAAATGGCCAATTGGCGGCAGTTAGTTCATATTTTAATTCTTACAACATATGATTTCACAAATGCTCAGATAATATAATTTCAATTGGTTTAAATATATATTTAGTCCTTGCAAATATACCACTTTTTGGTTTTAGTCTGAAATTTTTTCATTTAAGTTTTTAATCCTTGCAAATATACAACTTTTTACTTTTGATCCTTGTTTTGTTTTAGTTCCTGTAAAATTGTTTATGTTGGAATTAGTCTCTGTATTATGTGTGTAATATTCATTTTACTTATTTTGTAGCTCATATTGGAGGGACTAATAAAGTCCTCTACATATTATAGGGATCAATTTAAACGTAAACAAATATTTTAAGGACTATAACAAAATAACAAGGAACAAAAGATAAAAGCGGTTTATTTGCAAGGATTAAAAACAAATAATTTTTTTACAGGGACTAAAAACAAAGTGATATATTTGCAGGGAACAAAAGCATATTTTAATAATGTCAGTTTTTCTTCTCTCAGTGTAAAAATAAATAAGAGATGTTCTGAAAACAAAATTCTACATTGCTCAGTCGACAATCCTACTAATGCACCATCGCTGGTAAACATTCTTATATTAAACTAATGATTACATTACCAATGGGGGTTGGGTCTAGCAGTAGGGACTAGACTCCCACAATGTAGTGAACCAAGGTTCGATTCCCAATGGGGAGAAGTACCCACATTTAATGCCCGATATGCCTCAAATGGTATTATCTCTAGTGAAGGGAACCTTTGGGAAACCAAAAAAAAACTAATGATTACATCTTTGTGTATTCTTTCCTATCTAGTCAAAGCTCCTCTTTTTTGTCTAATTGGTACTTCTAGGTCCATAAGTCTCTGTGTGATGGCCATAATCATGGGCAGACCTCTTGTTCTTTGGCAGTTATTTTTCAGATTTTCATTGATTCCAAGAATTAAGAATAAATTTATTTTTAATTTATTTTTTCCTTTAAGTTGTTCTTGTATATAGCTGCTATAGCACTGTATCGACTGATTAAAAATTCATTTGATAGATGTTTCTTGAATCAGAAAACTGAAACTATGCATGTGGAGTGACCCACACTAAAATCAATTATTAAAAATCAGACAAGTGTGTCTGCAGGACACCAGGCCAAGCTTTCAGAGACCCATGTTTATGGAAAGCTGATTCATGGACCAGTTTTTATAGTATTTAATCTACCTCAATTATTACCCTATTGATAAGGATGTGTGTAATATTGTCAACCTTTCATCTTCATGCTGGTTTGTTGTCCTCAAGTCCGCATGAAGAGAGTGAAACTTGGACTTACTAAGTTTGGTTACGTTATGAGAGATATGTTATGACTAGGTTTCTTTTATTTGGGAAGATTATTTATCCATTACGTCTTCCTATAAATTTATCATTTTTATTTTTCTGTTTGATTTTTGTTTTACTTCAATTGTATTTGATTGCTAGATTTATGTTATGTTTGAATTCAATTTGATAATTGTACTTGCAATTGAGTGAGGTGATTGAAGAGACTTTAAGCACTGCAATATAGGGGGCGGACAATTTCTTAATGGAGCAACTGCATCACTGCAAATGAAAGATTGAACTGGCTACATAGAGTTCACAATATTGTAGCACATGTTAAAGAAACTTGTTATCTTTATGGTGATTTAGATATCTGGGTTTCGCTCATTCTGTATCATTCTAAACGCAGGTGGGAAGGAGTAGCTCATTTTGCTCTTCATTGCTGGAATGAAAACCAGAGAAGACCGTGTTATGGTTGCATTAATTCTGAGTCTCAAAAACTTGATCTTGTGTCTCTGAATTTTTTACATGTTGCCATTGGGATGATTTGCACTTCTAATCCTACTTTTCGGAAAGCATGCTTGACTGCTGCAGTTTCCTTGCCGCCAGATGTTTATCATAGGCTTATTCAGAAGCAAAGAACAACTTTTCTCCACTTGATTGATAAAATACGTAATGAATGTAGGTTTGCGGAAGTGCTGAGTAACATAGACTTTGCAATTCAGAAAAATAAAGATCCATTTGAGCAAGTCCAATGGCTTCAGGTTCTTCATATGGAAAAAGATGCCAAAAGTGGATTCAACACAGAAAAATCTTTCAATATTGAAGATTTACGCTCTTTGTGTGCCAAACACAAGGACCAGTTAGAAGCTGCTTTTCTAAATGTGAAGTCTAGGTTTTGTAGTGAGGTGGTATTTGAGGATGTTGTAACTAGTCACATGTCGCTTCTTCAGAAATATAAAAAAACAAGAAGACAATATATTAATGGAATGCTTTCACTTCATGGTAAATTGTAATACTGTTTTTTTCTTTTTTTAATTTTATTTCAATTTTTCCTACTTTGGCGAGGAATTGCTGGATCATATTCACCTAGTGGAATGCTTGAGATCAGTAGTGTCTTAGCGACCAGCTCATCAGTTTTTCTATGTTTTTATGAACTATATATAGCTTACAAGTTATGTGCCAATGTATTGGTCAAACTAGATGAGCAAAATGAATCATGTAATCAGGTCCAGTGTATAAACAAAACTTTTTTTTTCCTCTTCCCACACACAGGGAATTACATTTATATATTAGTAAGAACTACATGTTGCATATTTCACATATCAAATTAAATCTGCAGCCTATGGTTTTGGATGCTTAGGAGTTGGATGAGTTGTTACTCCATGATAATCTGTATGATAGACAAGATCATGAGGACTGTAACTGTTGCCGGTAATTTCTAGTGTTGTTAAATCTGCATTAGCAGGAGTGCTTTCCATTGCCTCGTCCGATACCTGCATTTTATACATCCATGTTATGAAATGGAAGCAATAAGGGGGCACGGTGGACCTAAATTTCCTTTAGTCAAGGAAAGCACTCATTGACAGGATATCTGCTGATGAATGAAGATTGTACAACTCGTATTCTGATGAAATAGAATATGAGCCATTCGATCTTTAGCAAATGTTTGAGATCCATGATTTTTCATGTGCAGTAAATTCAAGGTGTATGAATGCACTAAAGAGAAGGAAAAGTCTTGCAGAGGAAATTTGCTTGATAATAAGTTGTATCATGTTGCTTACCTTTTCACTATTTACTCTTTAAGATGATTAATAGGGGACAAACATACCTGAGTTTCATGAAATTTGTGGTCATGTCCAGGAGCTGACATGCTCAACTTCCTTGCTGGTTTAAAATCTAGAGAATAGCTATAGCTTGTGTGTTGGGAGATGGAATACAAAGAGAGTGTGAGAAAGCAGCATAAAAGAAAGATTGAAGAACTCATCATGTGATGAAAATCGGGTTTGCTACCCATAGGGGAAGTTGTTGTTGCTTCAAACATTATATAGAAGAGCATGGAAAGTGCATCAGAAAGAGTGATGGAGGGAGAGAGAGAGAGAGAGAGAGAGAGAGAAAAGGTGGATGCAATTATTGATCAAGGAGCTGGTAAACATGTTTTGACATACGTACCCACGGTTCTAGTGGTTATGTTGGACTGTTTTCTCTCTCTCTCTCTCTCTCTCTCTCTCTCTCTCTCTCTCTCTCTCATGATATTATTATAGTGAAAGAGATCTATTTTGATGCCATACGAAACCATATTGCTACATCATCAACTCATGTCTTGTCCTTAACAATAAAGACTGGTTGTGATATATCATCCTTTGGCTGCTATATCTCAGTGATATCTTACCCTCTCTCAATATATTTGTATAGTTTGTTATTATCTTCAAACATTTGTTTGTTGCTGTGATTTACTCAAGGCGTGTCCTCTTAGCTCGGAATCTCCCATCCTTTCAACTACTGCATACCTCAATTATATTTCATTTTTAGTTGGAAGAACTGAGAAACATGTTTTGACCAACTTGCACTTGCTATGCTAACTCAATTATTCTATTTGGTGTAGAAAGGAATATTTGGTAGAACAGTGCATCTTTGGATATACAGTAGGTTTGAAGAAATCACTATCAATGTAATTTTGTTGAAGTTACAAAGTGGAATTTTTGCCACCGTAATTATGCCAAACTCATCACCAATCCAAATATGCACTTAGTTTACCTAAAGCAAGTAACTGGATAGTACTAGTGAAGTGACTGCAGAGTCGTTAAATTTGGATGCAGAATCCAATTGTATCCACTTACATCTATTCTAGATCTAATATCTCTGCAGCTAGTTTTATACAATGTCAAGAACCAAACTAACCCAAGAGGTCAAGCCAGTGAATGATTTCAATCATTGAGGGGCTCGCGATTACCAGTGCAAGTAAAGCACGATCTTCTATTGACAGTTATGTCTAGATTGAGTAGCAAGATTGATCATGTTTATGTCTTTAAGTTTTTGTCAATGTGCCCCATTTGAATACTGAAAGGGATTGGGGTTGGGACTTGGGAGTGACAAGACATCTCAAATGTTATTAGTAACAACATGAATGAAATGACATGGGAACACTTCCACTGATTTGATGGATACATTACAAATTAAAGTTGAATCATAATGGAAGCTCCGAACAAATGTATGAATATGACAAGGAAACAGAAACCACCTGTTTTGACCACCTCTTTTTTTTCTAATTTATGACATTCCATAATTTTTTTAGTGAATTGATAAATTGATCCTTAAAATGGTAAGAAACAGTAAAAATAGTTGTCTATTTTTTGTATTTTCGTTAAAGACTGACATTATAGGTTGAGTGAACATGTCATACTTCATGATGATTCCATGTCAATATCATCTCACCGGCGGCTAATGTATCTATGCAATTTAGATAATCTTGGTGAAAATTCGTTGGCAATTGCAATTATATATGGACTAATTACTTTGTATATGGACTAATTGTTGACAAATTAGTTCGTGAGATGTATAAATTTTATAAGTAAATTAGCCCGTGCGATCAATGTAGGCCACATTTTTAGTCAATGTGTTATGTCATGTCGTAGACTTTAACGATAAGAGTTAATGGGCGACTATTTTGACTAACACTTTATAATTTAAGGGGTGCATTTGCCAGTTTTTAAATATAAAGGACTATTTTGATTGATGCTTACAATTTTAAAGATCAATTTACTTATTTACTCCATATTGTTTTGGCTATTACTTTTCCCACCCTATGCGTTTCTCACGTGCCTTATTTTTTTTCAAAAATACCCCTTGAATTTTAAAATACGAAACCCCTCCGGATTTTAAAATCTGAAATCTTTCAGTTTACAAAACACAATAAGTTTACAACAACCCTGCATGTTTTATGGATTCAACAATTTTTTGCAATATATAAAATAATGTAAAGGACAGTGATGTTATATTTATACCAAAAAACCATTATATATACTAGTGAAAAGACGGCTTTCCGCTCTTTTTGTTGCACTAACGTTTGAAAATTATGAACGGTGTTTTTTTATGAAATTTTAATTTTGATTAAAAGTAAAAATATAAATGTTTTTTGCTTTTAAATTATAACAAATCAAACTAACCATAATTATCTATTTCAATGAAACCAACAATATTACAAAAAAAATATAATATAAATTCTTATTTTTTTAATGACACCAACAACAATTTTTATTATAGGGTATAATTGGGATAATGAAAAAGTAAGTATAGATACACTCATCTAGTTTGTTACATTATTTAAATGATAAAGAAAAAAACTGAACATTTGTGTTTGTTACACTTTTATTTTAATATTTAAATTTATTCTTATCTATTTATTACATGCGCTATTTGTATTGAAAATTGATGACATTTTTGGAAAGAGAAAAAATCAGCCCAAAAGAGTTGAAAGAGGTATTTTCTTTATATATAGTATAGATATATTTTAAGGAGAAAGTACCTGAAGCAAATCCCATTCTGGTAACAAAGGGATGTCTTCCTTTCTAGCCTTAGGATCACCTTCATACTCGAACCTCAACCTCTTCCAGTGAGTGTGGATTTCATCCAAACGGATGTGGGTGTTCTTTTTTATCTTCAATGCAATCGTACACGCGCACGACAATCCGTAAGTGATGTGAATTAAACAACCACACATAGATTTGTCCGTAACAACCGCAACTACTAGATCAACCTCGTTTATGAGATAATGCAAAGTGTTCCTTGATATGTTTCTAATCGCCATATACCACATTATCTTTCCTTTGAACCTATGTTCAAGCATGATCATGGAGGTCTGGAAGGATGTGTGTATCTGAGTATGTTGTGACTCTCATATTGTGAACGGAGTTCCAATTTGTATTTAAATCACCCATACTACTAGTCAGATACTTTTTCAACCGGCTGTGTGCAGATTCAGCTATGTTTGTTGTACTATTTCCCAAATGCATGACTTTATTGACCCAAAATTTGACAATCTTCTCCTTCATCGGACCCAAAATTGTATTTTCAACATATTCCAAAAACTTAGGGAACTTGTCACATACAACTTTGAACCGGTTGCAATTATCAATATATGTTTGCTTTGTATCGGAATTCACAATATCCTCCCATGCAAGCATCACCGTCTTCACCACTTCACTTAACTTTATCTCTTTCCCATCCTTGCCTTTGAGATCCTTAACTTTGCAATCCGTCTTACACTTTGATCTAACATTTCTTTCAATGTGATACTCGTACAATAAAGCAGTAGCCTCTGGAAAAATAGTATCCATGACATTCATCAAAGCATGGTCCCGATCAGTGACAATTACTTTGGGTGAAATATCTTTCAAATGCAACATACCACGACACTTCTCAAGAGCCCAAGTAACATTATCTTCCTTCTCAAACATCATATAGGAAAATGAAATAAATAACATGTACTCAGTAGAAGTGAGACCAACAAACTCAAGCAACGGAAGACGGTACTTGTTGGTCTTATAAGTGGAATCGAACACAAGCACCGTAGAGAACATGTTAAACAACTTGATACCATTTGGATGCGCCCAGAAAATATCATTGACATCATCGGATTCAAGATACTTCCTACAGTGATACACACACTCATTCTCAACCAATGATTTCAAAAGATGCTGCATATTTGTTCCCGTACCCCTAATGGACTGCCTATACCTGTGACAAGCATTATAATCATGCTTGATAGTAGTTGAAGTGATTTTATAATCCAAACTGAGTTCGAGTTATAAAATCCGAACAAAAGGTAATTTTGGAAGAAAAAAAAAATAGGACGCGCGAGTATAATATAGGGTAGAAAAATAAAAGCCTATTGTTTTTTTTCTGGAAATGTAACCCTCAATCTAAGGAATGAACACTTTTCCACCCAATTTTCAAGATTGAAAGATGAAACAGAAACATCAAAACATAAATTTGGACAGTTTGGGTCTACACCACATGGACCAAATTAGCAGTCGATTACCTAACATGGTCTGAGGATGGGAAAGTGGCAACAGCACACGAGCCCTCATGGCCCAAAGTGTGCTAATCAACTAGCAAAATATCAGGATGATCTATTTATCTTATTTCCGCAGGCAAGGGGCTTACACTAATAGCAAGATTACTTTTGGACACTAATACTAAACGGGAAATGTTAAGAGTTCTAAGGGCACTTGTTAAAAAGTTTAAAGAATAAATTTTATCTTGAAAAATAGTGCATTCAAAACATTGAAAGTTTAAAAAGTAACTTTTTTATTTAAAATTTATCAATTATTTTCATTTTTGTATCCTTAGGACACTTGTTAGTAAGACACATAGTAAAGACAAGGCTAAAATATTTTATTTTGATAAAAAACAATAGAGAGACAAAAAGGAAGACATAAGATAAGTACATACATTATGTGAGTATCAGAGTGTTCTTCAAACTTTGTCACAAAATTATTGTTCAAATATCATTATTTTTTTATAAATTAAAATTTACTTAATTCATATTTAAGACTGCATTTTGTCAAGTAGCCTAGCCACGATGGCTAGAAATCCATCCTATAAGATAAATAAGTGAAAAATTCGGAGCTTCGAACTCCGACTTCTGCATATTATATTATACATAAATATATATATTTGGCGGTGGACCACATATTATATATAATTAATAGTATATATTATTTAAGTAAGAGCTTATAATTACCATTAAAGTAAGAGAATATTTCACATGTATAACTATGCGCAAAAAAGTAAAAAAGCTTTACACATAGGTTCAATTATATTTCACCATTGTGTTTTGTTATAATATATTTTTTAAAATATATGCAAAAAATGTTTTTTATATGATAAGATATGATTTAATGCTTTGGAAAAAGAGTTTCACACGATTTTATATTTTTTGAGTGTATTTTAATTAAATCCATAAAATAATTGTCATTGAACTTTTCATTTACACCGTTTGCTACTTCACCTTCTTCTATTGCATTTTTGCCCACTCTTTCTTTTATAAGCAAAATTGATTTACAAAGCATCAAACGAGATTCTTTCATTTTAATTACTAGACGCTGTCCCGTGCTATCGCACGGGTCAATGATGAGCACAATATATTAGGAATTCATGACTACAACATCACTCGAAAGACAATAAATTAAAACGCGTGGAATATATTATAATTGAAACTTCATTCGAACATCACATGAGTAATAATAATATTAACTAACGAACATTCTGAAACATTTTTTTGTAAACTACATTATATGTAACATTTGTATATTCGTCTTCATAATCAGTTAACAATATCTTTAGCCCTTTTTTTGTAGTAACTCTAGACGTTTGACTCATGGTATCAGATATGTCTATTAGAGTTGAAAGCTGTATTTTTTTTAACAATTGATATTGAAGTTGTTATTAACATATTAAGTTATATTATATGACATTCACATTATGGTCCTAAAAATGCAATCAAATATGTTGATATGGACCCAAACAAATTTATCACAACCAAAAATATTATAATGGAAATTTTATACATCAGTAATTAACATAAGTACATTCTAAGATATTTCCTTATAAACTACGTTTGATGTTACATTTATATCTTCACCTTCTTCATTATTCACCAATACATATAAGCTTTTCCTTGGAATAACTCTCGACATAACAACATATAGTTGCCCATGAGAGAAAATTAATTGTGGTAACTCTTAACATAGCAACATATAATTTCTCAATTGAGTTAACCATAACAAATTGAAGGTAACAATTTTCAACTATTTTTTTAATTGAGTTGATTTGTACTTAGAGGAATATATCTTTTTGTTTGAGGCAGTGTGTTAAAAACTCAATGGATCTATATGAATATATAGTGCAAGAAACGACCAATGGCTAAGAGTAAAATGAAGTGGTGCGCAACAAAACACAAACATTGTGTATGAACAATCACACATGATATGTTTTTTGGTTGTTGAAGAGCTTAAATGTAATCAAATTTCTATGAGAAAAAACGGTTGTGGGTGGGTGCAAAGCATGCCCTATGTTAATTGTAGGGCTTATCTACTCAAGTGGATCAACTCTGGTTTGGGTAGATCAAAACTTGATGATAATGATTAACGCCTACCTTCATAGGTTTGTCACCTACAATTTTATGCAAATTGAAAGGCTCAAGACCACGTTCCCAATCAAAGTGCTGCTATAGATCAGAGGCTGAAGAACAACGTCTGAAGAACAGTGTCTGAAGATCAGAGTCTGAAGAACAGAGTCTAAAGAACAGAGTCTGAAGATCAGTGTCTGAAGAACAGTGTCTGAAGATCAGAGTCTGAAGATCAGAGTCTGAAGAACAGCGTCTGAAGAACAGTGTCTGAAGATCAAAGTGTCACTAGTACAAAATACACTTATTAGCTCAAGGATTTTAAGTGGGTTGTGATCCACCTGACTTAAAAAGTCATGTGGAGAAAAGGATTTTGAGACCAATACATATTAAATCGGGTAACCCCATTTAAAAAGTCATTTTCATATTAAAATTAAAATAAACAAAACTCACAGATCTGTTCCAATCTACTATAATTTTGTTCTAATCTAAACCCTCACTGAGAACCTTTCCTATTCAGAATCATAACCTTCCCCTCCCTAACCTTCATTTGGCTTTCGTGCCTCCGTCCGGCCTCCTTTGTAAACCCCATCACCATCAATGAACTCCTTTCTTGTTTTCCGGCCACCACGAGCCTCCATTTGAAAAACTAATCTGACCACCTTCTACCTCGCGAGGTCCTCAACAAAAGCCCTATGTTTATTTAACGATCAGAGCAACTTCGTCGTCGGTCACCGCGCCGGAAATCACCTTTGCCGCATCAGAGCTCACCTTTGCGGGCCACTTTAGCCATTTTCTCCCTCATGGTTCGTTTTTCTCTCATATACTGCCTAATTTACATATTTGTTTTTGTTACCCTTAATATACTAAATTAGGTTTGAAAGTGAGAGATTAGATATGATGATAAATGTTGTTTGATTTGGTGCCGCCAATGGAGTTGAATATCTCATGTATTTGAGGTAGATATAGGCTATTTGGGATAATTTGTCCTCGTTAATTTTGACTTCAGGTTCTAGTCTTTTGCGAATTAGGTAAGACTGGAATTATTTTTGAATTGTTGTGTTTCTATGTTGTTGTAGTTGGAACATTTACCAACAATGGTTGCTAGTGTTTGAAGTGATGATAATAACTTGCAGCTTGAATGAACCTTTCAATTTCGAATGCTTCTATCGATTGGTTCGAAATTGGATTGATTACTCTCATGCGATATTTAGTGATTTTTATTTAATTAATGTATCTATGCTTCAATTGAATTTTTGTGTGGCAGAACATACTCCACGTCCACTGATTGAGGAGGTTATACAGACTGGTGTAGTGTCTCGTTTTGTTGAGTTTCTGATGTGGGAAGATTTTCCACAGTTGCAGGTCTGTTGTATACTTGTTTATTATTTGTTTATTAACTTAGTAATTAATGTTTTGTTGTTACTGATACATGGGCTTAACAACATGTATTGTGTGTTGTAGTTTAATGCAGCTTGGGCTTTGACCAATATAGCTTTTGGAACGTCCTAAAACACTAAGACATTGACCATGGTGTTGTCCCAATTTTTGCATGTATTTTGTGAGTTATCTCTATAGGTATTTTATATACTTTAACTTCTATATGATCTTCTGTCACAAACACAAGTGTTTAAGAGTCTATATCTGGAAGGGACTTACCTGAGTTACTTGATTGACAACCAGGTACTATATAATTTCAAAGGTTCTTCTTGTGAGATGCTTTATGTGTACCAAGATTTATGGTCATATTAATGAAATAAGGTATGATGAATTAATTTAACCAATAATTATCTATGTTAGTATTACTATTCTTACATCATTATTATTATTATTATTATTATCATCATCATCATCATCATCATCATCATCATCTATGTTAGGCACCTATTACAAAGTGTTGAGCCTTAAGGTGTTTGTCTCACTAACTCACTCTTTATTTGTTCTCTTTACTTGAAACTCTTAAAGCACGAATTAAGTCTCCTCTAGAGACAATGTCTTAAATATCTGGTATTGATCAAAAGGTTAGTCTATCTCTTTCATAAATATCTGGTATTGATCAAAATGGTAGTCTATCTCTTTCATATTGTGTTTTCATATTGTAGCAAATTTCGAATCCGCTTACTTTCCACATACCTAGATAGATTTTGTGCAACTTGTTTTCATAGAACCTTGGTAAAATTCAGTGCAATTGTTTCAGTCACATACAAGGTACACAATGCCTCATCCTTCATGTAAGGAACAAAAACTACAGGTTTTGTGTATGTTGGATACACTTAAAAAATGGTCCTTGATAATATGTAAACTACAGGTGCTATAGTGTCACTAATAGCCACTGTTTGACAATAATTTGTACTAAATAGTATATCGCAGAACAATAGCGATTTGTTCAAATTTCGTTACGCTAAAGTGCTGCTATATAGCTGATATTTGATATTTCGCCGCCGCTCACTCCGCCTACTCAACCTCCCTAAAAAACACCGGCCCCGCCTTAGGTGACTTTTCTCACGGCGAAGAGGCTAGTAGGGTTGGTGTTGTGGAAGAGGTTATTGTGCGCTCTCTAAAAAAAACGCTCGAGCGTAAGGACGCTCAGAAAGACTGCGGAGTCGCCACCAAAGTTTTTATTTGTAAAGGGAAACGTTGATAAAACCCTTGGCGATGTGGAAAGGATGGTCATCGCAACCATTAACGGGTTCGGGAGTCGATTATGTGAGGGGAAGGTATTAGCACCCTTCACATCCGTTGTACTCAACGGGAACCTCTTAGTTAGTTAAGGCTAAAATGTTTTTAATGGTTTGCTTGCTATGTTTTAATATATAAAGGGGAGAAAGAAAATGGGGAAAAAAGATATTTTTTATTAGTGTGCTTGACAAGAATGGGATCTTGCTCCTACGTATCTCCTGGTGCGATGGAGAATTCAAAGCTACGTAGTTCTTTGGTAGAAAAACGTTTGTTTGTTGGTTAATTTTAAAGAATGATGGTTTTGATCGTATTCTAGCAATTACACGTAGCTTGTATGCTCGCGCGTGGGAGGCTTAAGCGTTTGTTTGTATCGCGTTAGAATTGATGAAACATGTCTGTTTGTGAAAAAAAGGTTTAAATTGACCACGGGGGGCCAAGAATAGTTTGAATTGACCACGGGGGCCAAAAATGGTTTGAATTGACCACGGGGGGCCAAAAATTGTTTGAATTGACCATGGGGGGCCAAAAATGGTTTGAATTGACCACGGGGGGCCAAAAATTTGTTTGAATTGACCACGGGGGGCCAAAAATGGTTTGAATTGACCACGGGGGCCAAAAATAGTTTGAATTGACCACGGGGGCCAAAAAATTGTTTTGGTGTGTTGGATTTGTTTTATGTTTTGTATTTTTGTGTTGAGTCTTTTGGTGTTGGCTGCATGTTTTGGCAAAACCAAGTATTGAATAAAAGCATCTCCATATTTGAAACATTTCTTCAGTTGCAAGTTTTAAGTTTTGAAGTCATTCAGAAGCTGAAAATGTCATCAGAAGCTGAATGCACTGTAGCAGTTCAGAAGCTGATTCAGGTTCTGATGCTCATGTTGACTTTTGTTGACTTAATCAGAAGCTGCATATTTTCAAGTTATTCTTGTGCGAATCTTTGCAAGATATGCTAAGGTTTTATTATGAATTAAAGCTTCTAGATTGCTGGTTGATTTGAAGAAGATTTTATTGAAGATTTGGTTCAAAGATATGAAATTCATATTTTCCTGTTATAATCTTTAAAAGATTCAGAACAGTTTTATTTGTTACATTATTGGACCAATCTTATTTCTGTAACAAATCAAATCAGAAGATTAGTTTTATTTTGCAAGACTGAAGGCTATATAAGGAGGAGGGCTGCTGCTATTCAAGATACGAATTTAGAGTTTAAGATCAGAGAATTGAGTCTTAGTGTCTTTTAAGCTTTTGCTTTATTTTTGTACGCCACTCATATGCTTTGAGTTGGTTTAGGATTTTTATTGAGTTGTAATTCATTCTAAGCCTCTAGGTACGAATGAAGTTGTGTTTTTGAAGTTTTCTGAAAAACAGAGTGTTTTTAATTAAGGGGTTCAGTAACAGGTTTGTTACTTGAATAGGAAGTTAGTGGTCTCTAATACTCAACGTGTTGGGTAGAATTCAAGACTAGGAGGAAGTTAATTGCTTAGGCTGGGAACTGGGAGTCAGTGTCTTGAGTCATAAGGATTAATTCCTATAGTGGAATTCCTTCCTGGATTGGTATCCCCCAGAGTAGGAGGTGTTTACTCCGAACTGGGTTAACAAACCTCTGTGCCTGTTTTTAGCTTTCCTGCACTTTATATTTCTGCTGATTATTTGCTTTTATAATTGTGCTAAGTTCTGATCAGAACCTGCTAAGTTTTTAATCAGAACCAGAACCTGTTAAGTATCTTTGCCTGGCCAGAATTTCAATTGGTATCAGAGCAGGCACCCTGCCTGTAATTTGGGTGAGATCCAGAGGATTAATTTCTGGCAAGCATGGATAGAGAAGGAGGCTATGTCAATAGACCACCCCTATTAGATGGCACAAACTATGAGTATTGGAAGTCTAGGATGTGTGCCTTCTTAAAATCTATTGACAGCAGGACTTGGAAAGCTGTGATTAAAGGATGGGATCATCCTGTGTATACAGACAAAGATGGTAACAAGACTGAGGTTCTGAAGCCTGAGGAGGAATGGACCAAAGCTGAAGATGATCTGTCACTGGGAAATTCAAAAGCTTTGAATGCTATCTTTAATGGTGTTGATCAGAACATGTTCAGACTTATCAAACAATGTACTGTGGCTAAGGATGCTTGGGAAATTCTGAAGACCACTCATGAAGGAACTTCTAAGGTGAAGATGTCCAGATTGCAGTTGCTGACCACTAAGTTTGAGAACTTGAAGATGAAGGAAGATGAATCCATTCAGGATTTTTACATGAATGTGCTGGACATGGCAAATTCTTTTGATTCACTTGGGGAGAAGATGTCTGATGAGAAGTTGGTGAGAAAAATCCTCAGGTCCCTGCCCAGAAGATTTGACATGAAGGTCACTGCAATTGAGGAGGCTCATGATATTTCTGCCATGAAGCTTGAAGAACTGATTGGGTCATTACTCAATTTTGAAACTGCCTTTTGTAAACAGACTGAGAAGAAAGGAAAAGGTATAGCCTTTAGTGTGAGCTCTGAAGCTGATGATCAACGAGAGTCTGAAGAGGATGACTTATCAGAAGCTCTTGTGTTGCTGGGAAAACAATTCAACAAGATTCTGAAGAATGTTAACAGAAAAGCCAAAGCCAAAGGTCAGAACTTCAGATTCAATAACAAGAAGCAACAAACTGATGAGAAGAAGACCAAGTCTGAGGAGAAAAGCAACCAAGCCAAAGGTGTGCAGTGCTATGAGTGTGAGGGCTATGGGCATATCAAATCTGAATGTCCTACTTTTCTTAAGAAGCAGAAGAAAAGCCTAGCTGTTGCATGGTCTGATGATGGTTCTGAAGATGATGATGTTAGTGAATCTGATATGTGTGATACTGGTCTAGTTGTGAGGTCAGGAGCTATCTTGAAGAAGGAAGCTGTTTTAGAGTCTGAGACTTTTTCAGAGTCTGACTCAGAGTCTGAAGCCTCATCTGTGTCTGAAGCTGCTAAAACCTCATATGATGAGCTAGCTGACAACTATAGGAAGCTGTATACCAGAAGTGCTGAGGTTTGCAAACAAGTTCTGGATCAGAAGGAGACTATTTTTCAACTGGAGGCTGAAAAAGGAGAACTTCTTGTGCAGAATTCAGATTTGAAAGAAGAAGTGAACCAGTTAAATTCCCAACTTGAACATATGAAAAAGCAGGTTAGAATGATGAATACTGCTACTAATGTGTTGGATGAAATTTTGGGGGCTCAGAAACAAGGAAAAACTGGTTTAGGCTTTGATGATCAGACTCAGAACCCCAAACAGAAGATTCTGGTTAAAGAGTTTGTTCCTGCCACTAAAACTGATAATCCTATGATTGAGACTTCTCAGATGAGACCTCAGAAACAATCCCAGAAGCAAGCTCAGAAAAGACCTCAGATGCAAGGTCAGAAGCAAGTTCAGATGCTGCCTCAGAAGCAACCACAGAAATCTTTCAGAAACAGAAGGAGGAGAAATCATCCATGGATTTGTCATCATTGTGGAAAGAAAGGGCATATCAAACCATTCTGCTTCAAACTTTATGGCTATCCTGAGCATTTTCAGTATAGAAGAGTGCAACCAGCTGCCCCCAGACACAATGTTCAGAAGGTGTGGAAGCCCAAAGTTCAGAATGTAGGCCTTATAGCTCACACTTCTTTGAGAGCAACTTCTAAAGAAGACTGGTATTTTGATAGTGGGTGTTCAAGGCACATGACTGGTGTGAAGAAGCTGCTGAGCAATATCAGATCATACTCCAGAAGCTTTGTAACATTTGGAGATGGTGTAAAAGGTCAGATTCTGGGTATTGGTGATTTGATCAGAGAAGGGTTGCCCAGACTTAATGATGTGCTACTGGTGGAAGGATTAACTTCAAATCTGATCAGTATTAGCCAACTTTGTGATCAGGACTTGAAGGTTAATTTTAACAAACTAGAGTGTATTGTTACTGATCAGGAAGATAAGATTCAGATGAGAGGCTGCAGATCCAAAGACAATTGTTACTTGTGGGTTTCTGAAGAGGAAAGAAGTTTGACTTCTTGTCTTATGAGCTCAGAAGAGGAAGTCAAACTCTGGCACCAGAAACTGGGACATTTGCACTTGAAAGGCATGAAGAAAATCCTAAGTACTGAAGCTATCAGAGGTGTGCCTAATCTGAAGATCAATGAGGACAATGTTTGTGGTGATTGTCAAATTGGAAAACAAACAAGAAAGTCTCATCCCAGATTAGTTCACCAGGTAACTACTAAAGTACTAGAACTTGTTCATATGGATTTAATGGGGCCTATGCAAGTAGAAAGTATTGGAGGAAAAAGATATGCATTTGTAATGGTAGATGACTACTCAAGATACACATGGGTCAACTTTGTTAGAGAAAAGTCTGATACTTTTGAAGTTTTCAAAGAGATGTGCATCCAACTACAAAGAGAGAAGGATAGTGGGATTATCAGAATCAGAAGTGACCATGGCAAAGAATTTGAAAACAAGAGTTTTTCAGAATTCTGTGCTTCTGAAGGTATAAAGCATGAGTTTTCTGCACCTATCACACCTCAGCAAAATGGTGTAGTTGAGAGGAAGAATAGGACTTTGGCAGAATGTGCAAGAGTGATGCTGCATGCTAAGAAACTTCCATATATGTTCTGGGCTGAAGCAATGAACACTGCATGCTATATCCATAATAGAGTCACTCTGAAGAAAGGAACAGCATCTACATTGTATGAACTATGGAAAGGAAGGAAGCCTACAGTCAAATATTTTCATGTGTTTGGCAGTAAATGTTACATTTTGGCTGACAGAGAAAATAGAAGAAAACTGGATCCTAAGTCTGATGAGGGCATATTCCTGGGTTATTCAGTAAACAGCAGAGCTTATAGGGTGTTTAATTCAAGAACTAAAGTTGTGATGGAGTCCATTAATGTGGTAATTGATGATCTAACTGCTGAGAAAGATAGAAGTGAGTCTGAAGTTGTTCCAGAGTCTGAACCATCAGAAGAACAAACTTCAGAACCTGAAATTCATCCAGAGTCTGAAGAAGCAGATGTACATCCAGAACATAATTCTACCAATAAAGGGCCATCTATTAGAATTCAGAAGGATCATCCTAAGGAGCTTATCATTGGGAGTTTGGATCAAGGGGTCAGAACCAGGAGATCAGAACCAGCTACTACTGATTCATGTTTTGTGTCTAAGTTTGAACCCAAAAATGTGAAAGAAGCCCTGACTGATGAATTTTGGATTGAAGCAATGCAAGATGAGTTGAATCAATTCAAAAGGAGTGAAGTGTGGGATCTGGTTCCAAGACCTGAAGGGTTGAATGTAATTGGTACTAAATGGATTTACAAGAATAAAACAGATGAGAATGGTACTGTAGTCAGAAACAAGGCTAGGTTGGTTGCTCAGGGTTATACTCAAGTGGAGGGATTGGACTTTGATGAGACCTTTGCACCTGTGGCCAGACTAGAGTCCATAAGATTACTGTTGGGTGTATCCTGCATTCTCAAGTTCAAATTATTCCAGATGGATGTGAAGAGTGCATTTCTGAATGGATATTTGCAAGAAGAGGTATATGTTGAACAGCCTAAGGGTTTCGTGGATCCTAAGTTTCCAGAACATGTGTACAAATTAAAGAAGGCTTTATATGGATTGAAGCAAGCACCAAGGGCATGGTATGACAGGCTGACTCAGTTTCTTGTGGCTCAAGGTTACAGAAAAGGAGGTTCTGATAAGACTTTGTTTGTGAAAGATGAAAATGGGAGTCTGATGATTGCTCAGATTTATGTGGATGATATAGTGTTTGGAGGGATGTCTCAGAAGATGGTCAAACTGTTTGTTCAGCAGATGCAGTCAGAATTTGAAATGAGCTTAGTTGGTGAACTGACATACTTTCTTGGGCTACAAGTCAAACAAATGGAAGATACAATCTTCATTTCTCAAAGTAAGTATGCCAAGAACATAGTAAAGAAGTTTGGTATGGAATCTGCTGCTCATAAGAAGACACCAGCTGCTACTCATCTGAAGCTAACCAAAGATGAACAAGGAGTTTCAGTAGATCAAAGTTAGTACAGAAGCATGATAGGGAGCTTATTGTATTTAACTGCAAGCAGACCTGATATCACTTATGCTGTTGGAGTATGTGCAAGATATCAAGCTGATCCTAAGATGAGTCATCTGACTCAGGTGAAGAGGATCCTGAAGTATGTGAATAGCACAAGTGACTATGGAATCATGTATTCTCATAGTACAAGTTCTGAACTGATGGGATATTGTGATGCTGACTGGGCTGGAAGTGCTGATGATAGGAAGAGCACCTCAGGAGGTTGTTTCTTTTTGGGAAATAACTTAATTTCATGGTTTAGCAAGAAGCAAAACTGTGTGTCATTGTCAACTGCTGAAGCTGAGTACATTGCTGCTGGGAGTAGTTGCTCACAACTGGTGTGGATGAAACAGATGCTGGAGGAGTACAATATTGAACAAGGAACTATGACATTGTTTTGTGACAATTTGAGTGCCATCAACATCTCTAAGAATCCAATTCAGCACAGCAGAACCAAACACATAGACATCAGACATCATTTTATCAGAAACCTTGTGGAGGATAGAGTCATCCAGCTGGAACATGTAGCTACTGAAGAACAAATTGCTGACATATTCACAAAGGCCTTGGATGCTAAACAGTTTGAGAATTTGAGAAGCAAGTTAGGTGTGTGTTTACATGAAGAGTTATAGCAATTACTGCAAACTGGATGTGAGGAAGATAGAGTACCTGCCAGTTGTGCCTATGCTAAGTGTGATCCTGTGTCTGAATCTGATAGCTTTTCCAGGATCTGTGTTACTTGTTTTGATTTTATTCCCTATATGAAGACTATGTTTTGTCAGAATTTTGTGGCTAAAAAGGGGGAGAAAATCTTATGTAATGTGTTGGCTCTGACACCAAGTGTTGCTGCTCAGAGAATTAGTTCAAATTCAGCTTTCAATGTTTTTCAGAAGTTATTTGTGAAGCTCATTCTGTGATCCTGAGATATGGTCCTGAAGAGCAATTATGTGCAGCTCCTGAAGTGTTGTCTCTGATATGCTCTGATATCAAAAATTCAGAAGTAAGGGGGAGTTTGATGTATGCTGAGTGTATGCTGAGTTGCAGGGGGAGTATGTGTGATGATCAGGAGTTGATCAGTAGCTCTGATACCTTGGAGTAGCTCTGATACCATGTTTAAGTGTGTTTGTGTGCTTCAGTAGCTGATATGAACTGAAGCTGGTTTGTGTTTCTCATGATAGTCATAAATGAATCCGCTGCTAATTACTATGTTATGATTGATCATTGTGGAGTTCTTCATTGCTGAGTTGATTATAAGGGAGATTGAAGAACTTGGATGGTTTTAGCCAAAAATTTGCCAAAGGGGGAGATTGTTGAGTCTTTTGGTGTTGGCTGCATGTTTTGGCAAAACCAAGTATTGAATAAAAGCATCTCCATATTTGAAACATTTCTTCAGTTGCAAGTTTTAAGTTTTGAAGTCATTCAGAAGCTGAAAATGTCATCAGAAGCTGAATGCACTGTAGCAGTTCAGAAGCTGATTCAGGTTCTGATGCTCATGTTGACTTTTGTTGACTTAATCAGAAGCTGCATATTTTCAAGTTATTCTTGTGCGAATCTTTGCAAGATATGCTAAGGTTTTATTATGAATTAAAGCTTCTAGATTGCTGGTTGATTTGAAGAAGATTTTATTGAAGATTTGGTTCAAAGATATGAAATTCATATTTTCCTGTTATAATCTTTAAAAGATTCAGAACAGTTTTATTTGTTACATTATTGGACCAATCTTATTTCTGTAACAAATCAAATCAGAAGATTAGTTTTATTTTGCAAGACTGAAGGCTATATAAGGAGGAGGGCTGCTGCTATTCAAGATACGAATTTAGAGTTTAAGATCAGAGAATTGAGTCTTAGTGTCTTTTAAGCTTTTGCTTTATTTTTGTACGCCACTCATATGCTTTGAGTTGGTTTAGGATTTTTATTGAGTTGTAATTCATTCTAAGCCTCTAGGTACGAATGAAGTTGTGTTTTTGAAGTTTTCTGAAAAACAGAGTGTTTTTAATTAAGGGGTTCAGTAACAGGTTTGTTACTTGAATAGGAAGTTAGTGGTCTCTAATACTCAACGTGTTGGGTAGAATTCAAGACTAGGAGGAAGTTAATTGCTTAGGCTGGGAACTGGGAGTCAGTGTCTTGAGTCATAAGGATTAATTCCTATAGTGGAATTCCTTCCTGGATTGGTATCCCCCAGAGTAGGATGTGTTTACTCCGAACTGGGTTAACAAACCTCTGTGCCTGTTTTTAGCTTTCCTGCACTTTATATTTCTGCTGATTATTTGCTTTTATAATTGTGCTAAGTTCTGATCAGAACCTGCTAAGTTTTTAATCAGAACCAGAACCTGTTAAGTATCTTTGCCTGGCCAGAATTTCATTTTGAAAATAGAATGACGATTGTCCGAACAACGAGACATACGTCAAGTGCCCGTGCAACCGGGGAATGGAAAGACATACGTCAAACCACTCCTTTTTCATTCAAGTTTATTGTTGAAGGTAAAATGTATTTTTGGTGAAGTTTGAAAAGAATGACGATTGTCCAAACAACGAGACATACGTCAAGTGTTTGTGCAATCGGGGAATGGAAAGACATACGTCAAACCACTCCTTTTTCATTCAAGTTTGTTGTTGAAACTTATGAAATATAAATAAGAACAAAAAAACATTTGTTATACTTTTGAATAAAAATGAGTAAAAAAGCCCCTTCTCAGACTCTAAAACCTCACTTCAAAAGCTCATAAGCTAACTTCAGAAGTTTAAACACAGAAGCTGAGTTCTGTCATGGTCGCAGGGCGACCAGAACTTCGCTCTGCGAAACCTTCAGAAGTTGGCTTCAGACTCTGAAGTTCAGAAGCACTTGGTCGCAGAGCGACCAGAACTTCGCATTGCGAAACCTTCAGAAGCTGGCTTCAGATTCTGAAATTCAGAAGCACTTGGTCGCAAAGCGACCAGAGCTTCGCTCAGCGAAGCTGACTTCAGAAGCACTGTTCAGACTCACTGTTCAGAAGCTGCTTCTGAACTACTGTTCAGAAGCTGCTTCTGAACTACTGTTTAGACTGCTTCTGATTTCTGATTTCTGAACCTCAGGGGGTAAAAAGCTTTTGAAAATAGTAAGA
Organism: Medicago ruthenica; assembly: GCA_018208015.1. Taxonomy (NCBI): domain Eukaryota; kingdom Viridiplantae; phylum Streptophyta; class Magnoliopsida; order Fabales; family Fabaceae; genus Medicago; species Medicago ruthenica. The sequence goes on along the minus strand of CM031378.1, from coordinate 99,554,154 downwards.
AAAAAGAAGTAAACCCCTTCTGTTTTGATGTTTTGTAAACTTTGAGATTTCTTGGGGTTTTTAAAAGATGTTTTTAGTTCAAAATGAGTGAAAGCTGGCTAAAAATGCAGAAAAAGTGATGCAGGAATAGCTGGAACAGCAGCACAAAATGCAAGCATAAATGTAAATAAGAGATGAGAATATTCAGGATACTTACAAACTCCTAGCCAAAGCTTTGGATGCAAGAAAATGAAAAGGGGCTTTTGTATGGTTGTGGCTTCCTGATGATGGAAGTGAAGAAGAAAATGAACAGCAACAACAAGAGTGTTTTACTATTGTTCTTCACTCTTTGTATGATGTTTAGTGGCTATTTAGATTGCTTGGTTTGTTTATGATTGTTTGCAAAGAAAGAAACAGAAAACAGAGCTTCTAGCTTTCAAAGATTGTTGTGAATTTTGGCTATTCCTTCTGGTTCTGAGTTTGTTCTAATAATTCCTCTCAAAACTGTCTGAATTATTCTAAGATCAGATTGAATTGTGTAAAACAAACTGTGTTAAAACTATCTGAATAACTATGTGTTAAAACTGTGTAAATTGCTCTTGAGATTGTGTGAGAATTCTGTGTTGGTTCTCTAAAAAATTGCTCAAAAGATCCAGTCTGAATTGTGTAAAAAAAACTGACTGTCCTAAAACCTTCTGCATTGTGTTGCTTATATAGGCAAATTGTGATCATTTGTAATCATGAGAAATCCCTTAAAACAGGGTTGTTTTGTGTGCTATGACCAAGACTTTGGTTAGCATTTAATGCAAAAGGAAGGAAGTGACCTTGCCTTGTAATCATGGTGAAGACTTTGGGTTGATTCAGATCAAATTGGGGCTGAGTTTGACAGGAATTGCTGGAAACATGGGAAAACAGGGTGCTACTCGTGCAGAGCTTGGGAGAAACAATGGAAAAGGGGTGATGCGCTGTGCAGAGGTTGGGAGAAACAATGGAAAAGGTGCTGCACTCAGGAAGGAAGAAATGCTGGAACAGGGGCAGCAGTTTTAGAACCAGGGCAAGCAGTTTTGCAGCTTACCTTGACTGGTTTTGATAAATGATGAGGGAAGAAAATGGCAATGGCTTGCTGGAAAGCCAGGGTCAGGAGCAGGAAAACTGGAAGGGATGAGTGTTTGCCCCTGGGCAGCCAACTTGCTTCTGAATTCTTGTGCCAGGCACGTGCCCTCTTAGCACAAGTTTGTTCTTTCCTTTTTTTGATCAAACAGTAAAAAATAATAATAAAAGTAATAATAATAATAATAATAATAATAATAATAATAATAATAATAATAATAATAATAATAATAATAATAAAAGAAAGATAAATAAATAATAATAAACTTCAATGTTCGCAGAGCGGATATAACATCGCTCTCCGAAACCTTCTTTTTTCTTTTATTATTATTTTTTTTAAAAGGAGAAAAATAAAAGTTGACTTGCTTTTGTGTTGACTTTGACTTTTTTTTTTTTTAAAAGACTTGGACAAAATTGGGGTACAACAGCAGTTACAGCTCGAATGGGTGTTGGTGTTGGTGTTGGTGTTCCTGAGCATATCCCTGAGCCTGAGGAAGTGATGGAGTCGCCGATGGAGTCACCGTTGCCATCAGGGTTGAAGATGAAGCAAATGCCGGTTACGCCTCCTTCATCAATGGTATTTATTTTATGATCCCACCATTGATCTTAATATTTAGATAAGATCTTGAACAACAACATGTTGCATACTTATTTTATGATTCCACCATTGTTCTTAACTCCTTTGTTCGATGGTAGTATAATCTGTATAGATATCCTCTATAATTAAATCAATTACTTTGCTCTGTAGGTTCAGTTTATGGGTGAACACTCTCACATATCAGTTGAATTTGATAATGTAAGTACATTATTTACTCCTTTAATGTTATTACTACTTAATTTCTGATTTTCTCATATTGGCTTATAATGAATTTTGTGTTTTTTCTTTAGATACAATATATATGTAGTTAATCTTACAGCATATTGTATATTATAATGTGTGGTCTGCTTATTTTTCTCCAAAATACTTCTTATTACAATATAAGTTTCCCGTAGAATGAAATGGTAATGGATAACTGTCATACCCCATTTTTGACCCACTTTCAATTCGTTTTTACTCGTATTTTAAGCCAGAAATTTTCGTCGTTTCAGACGAAATTTCGGCAGGGAGGTATTTTAAAATACCTCATATTTTGTTCCGAAGGCAACCATTTTTTATTTTATTATTATTATTATTATTATTTATTTATTTTTTTTATTATTTATTTACTTTCCTTGTTAAAATTTCTTTTATTAGTGTTTTCTTTTTTTCCTTTTATTATTTTCGTTTTTTACTTTTTTTTGATTTTATTTTACTGTTTTCATTTATTTCTGCAGTCTTTTTTTGGTCCAATTTCAGTCCAGGGGCAATTTTGTCCAGATTTTTTCATCAAACCCTAGTTTTGGTCCTTTAAATAGTGCAGTTGATGCACAGTGTTTGTAACACCCATACTAAATTATCTAGAATATTTAGCATGTGTATTAATCTGATACTGGGTACATTAAAATTTTCAATAATAATAATAATACATACAATACAACTGAAAGGGGTACAAGTAGCTCGTTTATACATTTATCCAAAATCATATACAAATACTTAAACATATACTGTTAAACTTCTGATGCTTGACTGCGACGAGCAACTGCACTCCATCCAGCGTCTTCCTGAAGATCGTCTTGAACATCTCTTGCTAACCTGTAACCTGCACCAGAAGGATTGGGGTGAGACATTACGTCTCAGTGAGCTCCAGCCCAACCTACTGTTGGCAACCACGGGGGAAACCTAGGGTCGCCGTGCCTACTCTCGGCAATCTTGGGGATACCTATGATCGCCAAGTCTTTCTCTACATATTTCGCGATCGAGGGGAAAGCTTAGGATCGCTACTTGTCTTTATCTTATCTTATACTTTTCATGTACATAATCTTATGCTTAGTGATCGAGGGGAAGTCTATGATCACTTGCTGATGTCTAATGACTACTTTGTCTTAACTCTTAGCACATAGCACGTATACATATTCATAATCATATTCGTATTCATCTTTTCTTATAACATTAAGTTAGGAGTTAGCGTTGAACAAACAATCATTATCTTGGTTCATTTTATGGAGTGCATCCGGGTGGAGTAACCCCGAAGTACATCTCCCATCATACCGGTGAAAATTCCTATCATATCAGGCTAACACCGGACTCCTCTTATCGTTGTGTGGACAACTCTCTCGATGAAGTCCCATCCGGCGAATCCCGGAGTCTGCTGAACACAACTTAACTTTGCATGTAGACAACCCTCTCGGAGAAGTCCCATCCGGCGAATCCCGGAGCCTGCTGGACATGCTTAATCTTTTAACATACGTGTGGACAATCCTTTCGGAGAAGTCCCATCCGGCGAACCCCGGAGCCTGCTGGACACGTTTAACATAATCTTATAACTTACGTGTGGATAACCCTTTCGGAGAAATCCCATCCGGCATAATCCGGAGTCTGATGAACACGTTATCATATTCTTTATCATTAAGTTCTTACTTAAGTTCGTATGTATATCTTATTCGTTCATAATCTTGTGCATATCTAACGCATTCTCATGTAATCATTCTTAAATATCTAACCTATAAATAGGTTCTTAACCTTGATCATGGGATCATTCTTATCCTCATTAATTCTTAACTTTCGTACTTAAAGTACGTCTAATAATTTACCATAAGCTTTGCATATTAAATGCATTTCTTGTGGAAACTAATCTCCCAAAACATAACCTATAAGTATAGGATCATAGGCTTATCGTTATCATAAGCCACTACATAGTTGCTAGATCATTTGCATGTTTATCTAGACTTTACCCTCTTAACTCAAACTATTCTAAGTCAATGCACAATCCTTATTCCATACATTTTCATCCTTTTTGGGAGCCTCTTGAATGTGTTAAAATGGTGGTGAATGTTTCTAAAAAGTTTGTGGAGAAAACGGAAGTGAAAAACCATGCCTACGCGTCCCAGAACACCCAAAACAGCAAAGCTGTCAAGTGCTGTCTGGGCCTCCGCGCTTGTAGCGACAAGCCTGCGCTTGTAGCGACAAGCCTGCGCTTGAAGCGACAAGCCTGCGCTTGTAGCGACGGTAGGCAGAATAAAATTCTGCCTGGTCGCTGTAGCGAGCTCCAGCTCGCTGTAGCGACCATGACAGGTCCAAAAATCTCAAAATTGATATTTTTCATCATTCCAACCCATCCCAACACACCCAAGCTTCCCAAATGGCATAAAAAGGATTTTCTTAAGCTTATAAATCATTTAAACATGGCTGGAACAAGGAGTTAGCATACAACATGATTTAGGGCATTTTCATAAAATTGCTCTAAGCATAAATTACTCTTAAACTTACTCAATATGGGTTATAAAACCCTAGGGAGCTCACCTCAATTGCTGGAAAGACATGAGGAATTGATGAAATGGTGAGACTTCAAGATTTTCCCAATTCCAAGCTAAAACTCTTACTCCAACTCAAGTTCTTGTACCCACTCCAAAATAAAGCTTCCCAATAGACCAATTTGATGGTGGGAGGTGAAATCTTAGCATATAAGCTTGAATTGATGACATTGGAAGAATTTAGGGTTAGGGTAAAGAGGGAGAATTCGGCCAAGAAGACAAAGGAAAGGAAGAATTTATACTTGAGCGTTGATTAGCTTGCTCTAAGGGCCATAATCCCACTTTTGCATGTTGGTTGGTTGAGAATTGTGTGAGGAAGATGAGAGGAGATGGGGGCGTGAGAGGTAGAAGAAGGAGGGGAAAGAAAAACATAAACCTTAGAGAGAGAAGGAAGTGATGGAAATGAAAAGAATTAAAGGGCATTTCCCTTAAATAGTCTTAGGTAAGAATTTATCAAATTGCCCTTCATGCAAAACATCTCTGATGCGTCGTCTCAATATCGATAAATATTCAAGTCTGAAGCGGGGTGTTACAGTGTTCGAGGGAAAAACAACAGTGGAAAAAAACAGTGAATCCAGCCACCACAGAAAACACTAAAGATTTTCTTTCCTTTTCTTTTCAAATCAAACACCACTACTACACAACACCAACCTAGCACACTCACACGAACCCCACGTCCCAGCCTCACGCAAGCTCACAACACCACCACACTCACACAAAGCCACGACCCTAACACAAAACAACCATTAGCAACACAACACATCCCACCACGACCCAGCAAATCCAGCAACACAAAACAGCAAAACTCACCCAACACAACACACCAACACGTCGCACAGCATCACACAGCAAAGCAACACACAAACCGCAAAACAGCCCCCCTAAACACACACTAAACACGCACAAACACACAACCAGAACAAAGCCAAACTAGAAAACAAGACAAGGTAGAAGCTTTGTTTGTTTTTTAAGAAAAAATTTTAGAAAGATTTCTAGATCTAGGATTTTTGGTCCACTGTTTAAAAAAATGGATGATGTTTTTGAAGAATAGAAGAAAAAGGATGTTGGAAAATGTTTGTTTAAAAAAAAAGGGGCTTCTTTTTGCTTCCGGCGCGGCGGCGCCGCTGCCTTTGGCCGGCGGCCACCGCGCCATAACCCTTGCCTGGCCGTGTACTCCTAGAGAGAAGGGAGAGCTTTGTGTGTTTTCTGAAAATTTAGAGAGAGAAAGAACTTGGAATTGTGTTTTTTTTTTGTTTATTTCCTTATTTATACTGCTGCCTTGGCCAAGACTATGGTGTGCACGCAGATCTCTGTGTCCCATGGACCATCAGGGTTGAACCGTTAGATCCTAGATCTAACGGCCAGCATTATCCCCTGTTTTGATCAGATGCGTCTCACCCTTTGGTTTTTACTTTGTTCTTTCTCTCTTGTGACGTTTGATTAAGATCTGATGGCTGAGACTCTGTCTCCCCATGATCAAATCTGGACACCTCGTTTAATCCGACGGTCCAGATTTGATCTGTTAAGCCCACTTTCCTTTTTAAGCCCAATTTCTTCATTACTACTTTACTGCCCTCTTTTAATTCTGCACCCCCTTTTTCTTCTATATTTCTTTTTCTTTTATTTTATTTCCTTCTTTTATTTTTAGATTTCTTTTTATTTTCTTGTTCATTTATTTCTCATGCACTTTATTTACTGCCTTTTAATTTTCAGTCCATCATGCATTTATTTATTTATTTTATTTTTATTTTATGCATCATTATTTATTTATTGTCTTGCATTTTATTTTCTTTTATGCATCATATTTAATCTTATGCCTTGCATTATTTTTATTTTCTTTCCAACACCATATTTACTTTATGTCTTGCATTTTATTTTCATTTTTATTTTATGTATCATATTCATTTTATTGTCTTGCATATTTTTATTTTTAGCATCATATTTATTTTATGCCTTGCATTTTTATTTTCTTTATTTTATTTTTAGCATCATATTTATTTTATGTCTTGCATTTTTACTTTCTTTATTTATTTATGCACCATATTTACTTATTGTTTTGCATTTCATGCATGTTTTATTTCTCTTTAGCATATTTACTTTAATACAATTGCACTTTTATTTTTATTATTTTTGTCATTTATTTTATTACCATTAGAATGTATCTAGGTCCAATGTAAAAAAATAAATGAGAATATTGCACCGACACTCACATTTATTTATTCCGCTTTATGTTTAAAACGCAAAAGTAACGAACGTATCCGAGGAAAAGGGGCCCTCACTTCGATCCTATATCGTTGTGAGAAAATCCTCGCGCTTAGTTTATTTCGACTACCACTTAGTTTATTTTTGTTAATTAGCTTAATCAAAAATAAAAAACATTTCAAATAACAAAAAGCCAAAAAAATCTTTTCCCAATTAAATTTCATTTTCAAGTCAATCAATTCCTACATTTTCTTCAAAAACAACTTCAATCAATTTTAATTATTTCAAACCTTTTTTTTTCAAATTAAAATCAATCAAACTCACTTCTTTATCCTTCTACGCCATTTCGGCCTCTTATCTTTCTCAAAACTTTTTTCAAACTTTAAAATAAATCAAAACCAATCACTCGGCTTTTTACCCCGAACTACGTGATTTTGATCCCGCTCGGGTACGTAGGCAAAAGACTTTGTCTTTCCAAATCAATAAAAATAACAAAAACATTTTCTTTCTTTTAAACTCATCATTTTAATCCTTTTCACTTAAGCATTTATTTACAAACAAATAATCAATTTAGCATAAAGATAATTAAAAACAAGAGGTTCCTATAGAGTACTATAGACGTTTAGGGTGCTAATACCTTCCCTTTGCGTAACCAACCCCCGGACCTTGATCTCTAAAAAAATATAGGGTTTTTTCGAACTTTCTCCCTTTTCCTCGGAAAAATAAAAGATCGGTGGTGATCTCAAAATGCGAGTCAACGCTAATTAATAGCTTGATATCCGAAAATCACCGCGACAAAAATGGCGACTTCACTGGGGAACAAAATCCTAAGTGGGTTAAACCTATCTTGCTTTCCTTTATCTTTATGCTTTATAATTACTTGTAACTGTAAATATGTGCTTAAGTGTTTATCTTTTTACGTGAGTGGTGAGATAAGTCCTACACCCGGACTTGAGGGAAACATAAGATAGGACGGTGGTATAATCAAAGTGTCTTTCCGAGGGTAAATTTCGGATGTGGCACATGTGATAACCCCACTTAATGGAGGAATCTTGGAGGTATTACTATGTTGGCATGAGTAAGTCGTGTTCGGCGTTGATATTTTCAAGTGACCTATGAAGTTGAGGACCTTTAGTTACCTTTAACCCATCTTGGCCTTTTAGGACGTAGTGCGGTGGCTAACCAAGAGTAATCTTGAATTAGTTGATACGCGATACTACACTCAAACGAGACTTTCTTACGAATATTATTGGACCGGGAGTCAATCTCGCAACCCGACGATATTTGGAAGGGGTTGAGGACTTTGGGAACTTGGTAGAACCCGTGATACAGGTACATGTGAAACCATAGTCCTTACCAAATGGCGTGTTTACCCTTGACTCCAACGTTTTGGACCTTAACCTCACCATGTTTTCTCCGCTCTTTAGCATAATCATGCATACATGCATTCATTCATAAACATTTCTTTCATTAAGTATCAAAGGACTTAGACAAGTTTTGTTGTAAACATCGTAGGAATGAACTTCACAAAGAGAAACAATCAGAAATACAATTTCAAAATCCCAGATTTGACAAGCTTAAGGAAGCTAGGATCTTTAGTGACTAGTCCGAAGAATTTTCCAAACTCGTTATGGGAGATCATTCGGCATCCTCAAGTTCGAAATATCGGGACTTTTTTAAGATTTCTACTGACGAATTTCTGAGCATATCCCTTGGCTTTGTTCCTAAAAAAGGGGATAGTTTGTAATATTTTAAATAAAACGTTCAAAACTAGGATGTTTACAATTACTTCGACAAGTCCTTCGATAACAAAACTTTTTTTGCATAAACATAATCATGCATCATACTGCGTTCATAGTTTCCAAATCGAGTCTTACACTTTGTTCACCAATAAAAGGTTAATCTGCCGTCGTCAAAGAAAGTGGCCCGACGTATTCATTGCAAGCCTACTCGCATTCACAACACTCGGGCACATCAAAGAAAAAGAATGGATCTGTTAGAGCAAGAAAACCAGAACCTCCGGGAAGAGGTGGCCAATCTCCGGGAAGGGATGGAGAAGTTGACCTCCATGATGAATGCTCTGTTAGCTTCCCAGGCCCAAACGTCAGTTCCTCAGCCTGTTGTCACTACTCTTGAGCAGCCAATCTTATTTGCTTTACCAACTTCTACCGTACTTACTCCACCGCCCGGCACGTCTAGAGCTTACCCATGGGGATGCCATTTCTATCAGACGAAAGTCTTCATCCCGCTCCTTTTGGAACCCCAACTCCGGCTATCCAGAAATCAGCTCCAGCCCCAACAAAGGCCTCAGCAACAGTATCAACAACAGCCTCGACAACAGGCTCCCCAGCAGTTCGACAACAGAATCGGGTTCAGCGGATATCCCATTTTGATCCAATCCTCATGGCGTATGCAGAGTTGCTTCCCGCTTTGCTTGATAAAAATCTTGTTCCATCAAGGGGCACCCGGTCATGACGTTGAGCATTGTTATGCCTTGAAAGCCGAAGTTCAGAAGTTGATCCAGGCCGACATCCTATCCTTCAAAGGGTCGAGTCCCGATGTGCAAGCTAATCTACTACCTGGCCATGGGACCTCATCTGTTAATTTGGTGCAAGATTGCCCAGAAGCTCACCCTGTTGAAGAAGGTGGCAGTGAATTTTGTAACACATGGCAGATATTACTGCAATTGGGTCGCTGTTGACATTTCCTCAGCTACTCATAGGTCCAAGTAATGTGTTTTGTTGTCTTGTCTTTTCAAAAATCCTTTCGTTTTACCCGAGACGAAAGGAGCTTTTTAGGGGTTTTTGCTTCATGCATTCCCATCATTAAATAAAAAGTCGTTTTGTCCTCGACTTTGTCTGTTTTATATTTTGCTTTTTCTGGAAAATGGTAACACAAAAAACCAAAAAGTTAATTATTTTTCTTTTATTTGTTTTCTTTTTAATCATTTTCAAATGTATGCATCAATTCATTTTCTCAAATCAATCAATCATCACTCGTATAAAAAGCCTAAACACCAATAAACCCGTTGAACACTGTAACCCTATGCTCTCTCCCGACTTTGAGTTCCCTGTTTACGAAGCTGAAGAGGAGGAGGATGAAGGGATTCTCGAAAAGATCTCTCTGCTACTAGAATATGAAAAAGAACATCATTCAGCCTCATGAAGAAGCACTGAAAGTGATTAACTTGGACACTACAGTATTCCTGATCAAATCCTGGATGAGTGGTGCCATCAAAGCTGCAAAAAAAAAAAACAATAGCAAAAGCAAAAAAATCAAACAAAAAAATCAAAAGCAAAAAAAAAACAAAGAAAAATACATCAAAAAGATGGTGCAGAAGATGGTAACCACCTACAAGGACTTGCATGAGATGTTACCGTATGCTTTACATGGATATCGTACTTCAGTGCGTACCTCAACAGGGGCAACCCCCTTCTCTTTGGTGTATGGCATGGAAGCAGTACTCCATGTGGAGATTGATATTCCATCAATGAGAGTTTTAATGGAACCCAAGTTATCAGAGGCTGAATGATGTCAAAACAAATATGATCAGTTCAAACTTGATCGAAGAGAAACGCATGAATGCTTTGTGTCACGGGCAGTCCTCGTGTGCTCCAAGAAAGAGACCTCGTGCTCGAGAAGATCCTATATTTTCAACCCGATTCCAGGGGCAAGTGAACGCCTAACTGTGAAGTTCCATATGTCGTCAAGAGAGCTTTCTCTGGTGGTGCATTGACTCTTACGACTATGGATGGTGATGAGCTTCCCCGTCCTGTGAATGCTGATGCTGTCAAGAAATACTTTGTCTAAAAAAATAAAAGAACAGCTCGGTAAGTCGAAAACCTGAAAGGGAGGCTTAGGCAAAAATGAGCGTCTCGGTGGATCGAAAACCCGAAAGGGCGGTCCAGGCAAAAATTAGAGACATAAAACAGAATAATCATCCTGATAGGTCGAAAACCAGAAAGGGCGATCTATGCAAAAGTTAAGGATCCAAAGACAAAGTAACTGCATTGGTCTGATCTCTACTCACTTGGGGCACATCAGCGGTCAAAAAAACTCTGATTCTGAAGCATCTAAACGGTGGAATTCAAAGTTGTTAGGGAGAATAACGGTTATTGTGTTCAATGTACCTTCCCCTTTTATTTACCATTTTCCAAACTTTGTGAGATCCGTGGAGCCATGCCATTGGCGGGTCACCACTCTTTTAAATAAATTTGAGTTTGTTGCCTTTCATTTGGAATTCTCATTTATTCAGTTTACAAAACTTCTTCCATTTTTGATGGTAATGCTTGAAAAAAAATATTTTTCAAAATCATAAATATTTTTCATGTCTTTTTGAAAAGCACAAATGACAAACACATTTTCTTTGAACTCCTGAATAAGTGAAGGGTGTGTTAACAGCTATCCTGAGAACGGATAAACTCTGCAGTGCTGAACATGGTCAATTGCTTAAAAAAAAAAAAAAAGAAATATATGAAAAGAGAAAAAGAAAGAGCTCGGTAAGTCGAAAACCCGAAAGGGCGGCTTAAGCAAAAATGAGCGTCCCGGTGGATCGAAAACCCGAAAGGGCGGTCCAGGCAAAAATTAGGGGCATACAAAAGAATATATTCCCGGTGGGCTGAAAACCCGAAAGGGCGGTCCAGGCAAAAATTAGGGATTCAAAAAGCAAAACAAAAATAAGCATGACCACAGAAGCATCAGTTCTTCTACCATGGTTTTTGGATTAGCACGCTCTCCCCAGGAAGTGTCTACTCCCCATCAGTTGTTGTATATGTCGGGCTTTACCTCGTCATTGTTTTGATATGCCCCCAGTGGCATCATCCCCATTGAAGATTACCGAGTGTTTGTGATGCGACGTCAGGTCACTTTCCATCTTATCCGTCCAATTTTGTCTCATCAAGTCAATCCTTCATACAATCATACCAGTCAATCCTTCATGCAATCACAAGTTAATCGGTCATGCCAGTCATACAAGTCGTGTCATCATTCATGCATTCATACATTCATGCATATACACATTCATGCATATACAATAAAGACAATATCATTCATACATGGCTGCATTAACCATCATGAGTCTTGCTTCAATTATCTTTTCATTTCAATCAATCATGAATAATTTATAACCGTCTTCCCCAGGAAGTGTTTACTCCCCATCAATTGTTGCATATGGCGGGCTTTACCCCGTCAATGATTTGATATATCTCCAATGGCATCATCCCCAATGAAGATTGCCGAGTGCTTGTACTGCGTCGTCGGTCCACTCCCCATCTCACCTGTCCAAACTTGTCTCATCAAATTCATCAATTACACTATCACACAAATCAATCCTTCGTATAGTCATACAGTCGCATAAATCATACATGCATCCATACATTCATGCATATACACATTCATGCATACAAACAACATCATTCATACATGGTTGCGTTAACCACCCTGAGTCTTGTTTTGAATATCCTTCCATATCAATCAATCATGGATAATTTGTAACCCTCTCTTTCCCCAAATGTCATCCCCAGTATTTCATCCTGAGATGTCGCCCTCTTTTCGCCGAGTGGCAGTTCCTTAACGAACAGCTTGTGCATTGTCTTATCCAGTCTTTTGTCGTCAGTGGCAAGTTCGGCAACAATCCGAACAACTGACATTTATCTTTCATCCTGTCGTCAGTGGCAAGTTCGGCAACAATCCAAACAACTGACATTTATCTTTCATCCTGTCGTTAGTGGCAAGTTCGGCAACAATCCGAACAGTTGACATTTATCTTTCATCCAGCTTTTATATTTCATCCATCTTTTAAATTTCATCCAGCTTTTATATTTCATCCAGCTTTTAAACTTCATCCGGCTTTTATATTTCATCCAGCTTTTAAACTTCATCCGGCTTTTATATTTCATCCAGCTTTTAAATTTCATCCAGCTTTTATATTTCATCCAGCTTTTAAATTTCATCCAGCTTTTAAATTTCATCCAGCATTTATCTTTCATCCAGCATTTATCTTTCATCCAGTTTTACCTTTCATCCAGTTTTATTTTTCATCCAGCATTTATCTTTCATCCAGCTTTTATTTTTCATCCAGCATTTATCTTTCATCCAACATTTATTTTTCATCCTGCATTTATTTTTCATCCAGCATTTATCTTTCATCCAGCATTTATTTTTCATCCAGTTTTATCTTTCATCCGGCGTTTATTTTTCATCCAGCATTTATCTCTTCATCCAGCTTTTATCTTCTCATCCAGCTTTTACATTTCATCCAGCTTTTACCTTTCATCCAGCATTTACCTTTATCTTTTGTCGTCAGTTGACTAGTTCGGCAATAACCCGAGCAGCTGACATTTATCCTTTTATCCTGTCGTCAGTGGCAAGTTTGGCAACAACCCAAACAGCTGACATGTATCCCCAGTGAAACCATGCTATCCCCAGTGGAGTCGGACCCCATTTCTTTTAACAGACTCGGGCATCCTTTTGTTTCGTTATCCCCAGTCGAGCCATCCTCGTCGTCTTGCATTCATACTTGCATCGCGAGCACTCACGATATTACATGCACAACATCACGTGCATAGCATCACATGCATAGCATTGCTTTCATAGCATTTTGCAGTCGAAATCGGTCAAAAATGGTGTACTCTGTATTTAAGTCTCTTCGACCCGTCGATTTAAAATTTCACTTTTAAATCTCCGTAACGAAGAAACTTAAATAGGGGCATCTGTCATACCCCATTTTTGACCCACTTTCAATTCGTTTTTACTCGTATTTTAAGCCAGAAATTTTCGTCGTTTCAGACGAAATTTCGGCAGGGAGGTATTTTAAAATACCTCATATTTTGTTCCGAAGGCAACCATTTTTTATTTTATTATTATTATTATTATTATTTATTTATTTTTTTTATTATTTATTTACTTTCCTTGTTAAAATTTCTTTTATTAGTGTTTTCTTTTTTTTCCTTTTATTATTTTCGTTTTTTACTTTTTTTTGATTTTATTTTACTGTTTTCATTTATTTCTGCAGTCTTTTTTTGGTCCAATTTCAGTCCAGGGGCAATTTTGTCCAGATTTTTTCATCAAACCCTAGTTTTGGTCCTTTAAATAGTGCAGTTGATGCACAGTGTTCGAGGGAAAAACAACAGTGGAAAAAAACAGTGAATCCAGCCACCACAGAAAACACTAAAGATTTTCTTTCCTTTTCTTTTCAAATCAAACACCACTACTACACAACACCAACCTAGCACACTCACACGAACCCCACGTCCCAGCCTCACGCAAGCTCACAACACCACCACACTCACACAAAGCCACGACCCTAACACAAAACAACCATTAGCAACACAACACATCCCACCACGACCCAGCAAATCCAGCAACACAAAACAGCAAAACTCACCCAACACAACACACCAACACGTCGCACAGCATCACACAGCAAAGCAACACACAAACCGCAAAACAGCCCCCCTAAACACACACTAAACACGCACAAACACACAACCAGAACAAAGCCAAACTAGAAAACGAGACAAGGTAGAAGCTTTGTTTGTTTTTTAAGAAAAAATTTTAGAAAGATTTCTAGATCTAGGATTTTTGGTCCACTGTTTAAAAAAATGGATGATGTTTTTGAAGAATAGAAGAAAAAGGATGTTGGAAAATGTTTGTTTAAAAAAAAAGGGGCTTCTTTTTGCTTCCGGCGCGGCGGCGCCGCTGCCTTTGGCCGGCGGCCACCGCGCCATAACCCTTGCCTGGCCGTGTACTCCTAGAGAGAAGGGAGAGCTTTGTGTGTTTTCTGAAAATTTAGAGAGAGAAAGAACTTGGAATTGTGTTTTTTTTTGTTTATTTCCTTATTTATACTGCTGCCTTGGCCAAGACTATGGTGTGCACGCAGATCTCTGTGTCCCATGGACCATCAGGGTTGAACCGTTAGATCCTAGATCTAACGGCCAGCATTATCCCCTGTTTTGATCAGATGCGTCTCACCCTTTGGTTTTTACTTTGTTCTTTCTCTCTTGTGACGATTGATTAAGATCTGATGGCTGAGACTCTGTCTCCCCATGATCAAATCTGGACACCTCGTTTAATCCGACGGTCCAGATTTGATCTGTTAAGCCCACTTTCCTTTTTAAGCCCAATTTCTTCATTACTGCTTTACTGCCCTCTTTTAATTCTGCACCCCCTTTTTCTTCTATATTTCTTTTTCTTTTATTTTATTTCCTTCTTTTATTTTTAGATTTCTTTTTATTTTCTTGTTCATTTATTTCTCATGCACTTTATTTACTGCCTTTTAATTTTCAGTCCATCATGCATTTATTTATTTATTTTATTTTTATTTTATGCATCATTATTTATTTATTGTCTTGCATTTTTATTTTCTTTTATGCATCATATTTAATCTTATGCCTTGCATTATTTTTATTTTCTTTCCAACACCATATTTACTTTATGTCTTGCATTTTATTTTCATTTTTTATTTTATGTATCATATTCATTTTATTGTCTTGCATATTTTTATTTTTAGCATCATATTTATTTTATGCCTTGCATTTTTATTTTCTTTATTTTATTTTCAGCATCATATTTATTTTATGTCTTGCATTTTTACTTTCTTTATTTATTTATGCACCATATTTACTTATTGTTTTGCATTTCATGCATGTTTTATTTCTCTTTAGCATATTTACTTTAATACAATTGCACTTTTATTTTTATTATTTTTGTCATTTATTTTATTACCATTAGAATGTATCTAGGTCCAATGTAAAAAAATAAATGAGAATATTGCACCGACACTCACATTTATTTATTCCGCTTTATGTTTAAAACGCAAAAGTAACGAACGTATCCGAGGAAAAGGGGCCCTCACTTCGATCCTATATCGTTGTGAGAAAATCCTCGCGCTTAGTTTATTTCGACTACCACTTAGTTTATTTTTGTTAATTAGCTTAATCAAAAATCAAAAACATTTCAAATAACAAAAAGCCAAAAAAATCTTTTCCCAATTAAATTTCATTTTCAAGTCAATCAATTCCTACATTTTCTTCAAAAACAACTTCAATCAATTTTAATTATTTCAAACCTTTTTTTTTCAAATTAAAATCAATCAAACTCACTTCTTTATCCTTCTACGCCATTTCGGCCTCTTATCTTTCTCAAAACTTTTTTCAAACTTTAAAATAAATCAAAACCAATCACTCGGCTTTTTACCCCGAACTACGTGATTTTGATCCCGCTCGGGTACGTAGGCAAAAGACTTTGTCTTTCCAAATCAATAAAAATAACAAAAACATTTTCTTTCTTTTAAACTCATCATTTTAATCCTTTTCACTTAAGCATTTATTTACAAACAAATAATCAATTTAGCATAAAGATAATTAAAAACAAGAGGTTCCTATAGAGTACTATAGACGTTTAGGGTGCTAATACCTTCCCTTTGCGTAACCAACCCCCGGACCTTGATCTCTAAAAAAATATAGGGTTTTTTCGAACTTTCTCCCTTTTCCTCGGAAAAATAAAAGATCGGTGGTGATCTCAAAATGCGAGTCAACGCTAATTAATAGCTTGATATCCGAAAATCACCGCGACAATAACATGAGGGTGATAAATGAAATAGTATAATTCCCCTTCTGAATTGAGAGTGACCTTCATTTTTATCAGTAATTATATGAAATTATCAATGAAATAGTCATGGAGAATATGAGGGTAAGACTCAGAAAATTAATGCTGGGGCATTTTTGTAAGAATCATATTAGTGTGGCTGACTCTTACTTTTGAGTTTTGATTGCATCCTCTCGTATAATAATTTGTATTGGTTCCGATAAAAACTATCAAATATATTGTTCAATCTATAGTGAAAATTTCTCTGCATTATATAGATTGTTTCAGCTGTCTTGGAAAACTATGAAGTTCCCAAGGAAAATTCAGAAAGTCTAGATCATGAGGAACAAGGTACCGACACCAGAAATGAGGATCAAATTTCTCCTATGATAGATGTCAAAAAGAGAAACCCATCATGGAGTAAAGTTGTTAACGACAAAGGCGAAGTAAATTTTGCAATATAATAGTTCTAGAGTTAAAAGTAAAGGAACTATTAGTATAGGTTTCATATTAAATAATATTTATGCTTTGTTTTATTTTCTTATTGGACACATTGCTTGTATATGATTGTATTTTGGACAAATTACCACCCTTTGGTTTTTAAAATTGCAGATTTTTTCTATTAGATTTGTTGGTTGAGACAAGAGATTTGTTTTTTTAATCATTATCTACATAAGTTACCACGGGACTGGTTTCTTATGTTTCCTTTTGGTCTTGATAGCATGACTGCAGTTATAAGTTTTTTGTGTGTGTTTGTTTGATTTTGTTTTCTAACTTGGTTTCTTATGTGAATTTTGTTGCTTTTGCAGTCTTATGCAGTAGACCTGAACATGTCAGCAATTTTGTGGATGCTGAATCCTTCTTTGGCCCGGTATTTTGTTCTTCCATTTTATACTTTCTGTAGTTTTGTTCTTTCAGCTTCATAATTTTTATATCCTAATTAACATTAATGAGACTTTGAAATTAAAAAAAAAGTTGTTGTGATTAGGGATTTCTCTTGCCATTGTTTCTCGATACTGCTCTTTGTGTAAAAAGATTTTATGTTATTGTCTTATCATGGCATGTGGTTGAAAAGAGCTAGAACTAAGTTACCATGAACTTGTTTTCAAACTAAGAAGTTAGAATTTGGAAGAATGACTAATGTGGGGCGTGTGCTTTATTGAGATTTAGTGGCATGCTTTAAACCTACTGCTGATCTCATATCTCAACTATAGTAGTTTTCTTATTTTGATAGCCAACTAGTGGTCTTATAATATGGAAATTAACATTGCTTTCTAGTGGTCTTATAATATGGAAATCACGCACAAGTTTGATATAAACAGATTGTGCCACCACTAATTTTAAAATTGATGTGTTTTTATCGTTGAAATTGAAACTGATTTTGAAATTGATGTGTTTTCATCTACAGCTCTGATAATTCTTCATTGCAACATGCGATTCTCTCGAGTTCGTAGCTGCAAAGTGAAATTCCTCCAATTTTTGGATACAGTGTGCTAATACCAAATCTCAGGTTCAATTTGCTCCTAAATACTCCACTAGTTTATTCAAGTATGCATGGCAAGTGTTTGTGAAAATGTGTATGTTCTGTTGTAGGTTGAAATCAGTGTTATATGGGATGAAATTGAATCTTTTTTGGAATTGTATTGTAATAAATGTTGAGAACTAGTCTCGATGCTGAGACCATGCCACCGCCTAATTCCGTATGTATCTTCTCAAACCCTTACTTTCATCAATTGTATTTCATTCTTCGATGTGATGCTGCTGCAATTGCAATTGACTGAATGTTGTTTGTTTGGCAGCAGAAAAGGGTCAGGGTGAAAAAAGAACTCACTTTCAAGATATGTATCAAAACCAAGACTTGTTTGACCATGATGATGATGAGGACGATGATTGGGACCCGTCTCAGAAGCAAGCTGATGACGGAGTTTCAGAACCCAATCCACAACCTAATGCGGTATGTGTTTTCTCAAATTATTGTTCATTTATATATCTCTTTCCATTTGTGACTGAGACCAAGGTCTACATTGCATTGCAATTGCTTCACAATGTTTAATATTGTGGAAAATTGTTGTCTTATTGCAGTTTATGTGGTTACAATTTTCTTAGTTTAAATATCGAAAACCATTAATGGGTGATATGGTTATTTTTATACAAAATCATTTGTTACAAAATATGGTTATTGTCTTGGCCTGCATCACAGGGGTCAGTTTTCATCAAACTGTTATAGCAGTTATTGAAAAACATGCATTTCATTGCTAGTTATTTGAAATATGTTCTTTTAAATCGGGTCAAAAAAATGTTTTTTTAAAAAATAAATAGATTTTAAGTTGGGTGAACAGACTTAAATATGTTCTTTTAAATCGGGTTACCCGATTTTAAAAAGATCTTTTAAGTCGGGTCAAAAAATGTTTTTTTTTAAAAAATAAATATTTTAAGTCGGGTGAACAGACTTAAATATGTTCTTTTAAATCGGGTTACCCGATTTAAAAAGATCTTTTAAGTCGAGGTCAAAAAAATATTTTTAAAAAAATAAATAAATAGATTTTAAGTCGGGTGAACAGACTTAAATATGTTCTTTTAAATCGGGTAACCCGATTTAAAAAGATCTTTTAAGTCGGGTCAAAAAACGACTTAAAAACAAAATGGTTATTAAGTCGGCCACCTATAAGTCGGGTACAGAACCGACTTAAAAAGTCATTTTTACCCGATTTAAAAAGTGTTTTTTGTACTAGTGTGTGAAAACTGGGAGTCTGAAGTACTTGTTTACTTGTAGACTAATCTATTTTATTTTTGTTAAGTTTCTGGATGTTGGTTCTTAAGCTAATCAATCATATCACCCCAATTAATATTATAATTATTATTTGAAATTCTGGCCAGGCAATGTGACATAGTAACCAGGTTCTGAACCAACAGGTTCTGAACAATACGCAGGGCACAATAAATTGCTTAAAACAGAGCACACACAAACACAACACAAGCAGCAAAATAAAGTGCAGGAAAGTAAAAAGGCACACAAGGTTTGTTAACCCAGTTCGGAGTAAACACCTCCTACTCTGGGGGATACCAATCCAGGAAGGAAATCCACTATTGGATTTAATCCTCAAGACTCAGACACTGACTCCCAGTTCCTATCCCAAGCAATTAACCTCCACCTAGTCAGACTTCTACCCAACTCTGAGTATTAGAATCCTCTAACTTCCTATTCAAGCAACTAAACCCAGCTACTTGAACAACCCTTAACAATACCCTGTTTTTAAACAAACTTCAATAATAAAACATCATTCGTACCTAAAGGCTTAGAATGAATTACAACTCAATGACAATCCTAAACCAACTCTAACAGAGTGGTGCACAATAAAGCTAAAAGCTTAAAATACTAAGACTCAATTTTCTGATCTTAAACTCTATGAATCGTAAGTTGAATAGCAGCAGCCCTCCTCCTTATATAGCCTTCAGTCTTGCAGCATAAATAACGAACTAATCTTCTGAATTGATTTGTTACTGGAATAAGGATGATCCAATAATGTAACAAATAAAACTGCATTCAATCTTTGAAAGATTATAACAGGAAAATACGAATTTCATATCTTTGAACCAAATCTCAATAAAATCTTCTCCAAATAAATCAGCATTCTAGAAGCAATTATACAAAGATAATTCCTTGCTAAATCTCCCAAGATACGCGCAAAAACTAATCTAAAAACCCAGCTTCTGATGAAGTCAACAAAAGTCAACGCTGGACTTCAGAACCTGAATCAGCTTCTGAAGTGCTAGAGTGCTTCTAATGAGCAATCAGCTTCTGATGTAAAATACAGCCTCTGAACAGCTTCAAATGAGAAAACTTGTAACTGAAGAAATGTTCTAGACACAGAGATTCTTCTATTCAATACTTTTGGTTTTGCCAAAAGATGCAACCAACACAAAAGACTCAACAATCTCCCCATTTGGTAAATTTTTTTGCTAAAACCATCCAAGTTCTTCAATCTCCCATAAAATCAACTCAGCAATGAAGAACTCCATAATTATAGAACATAGCACATAAATTAGGCAGCGGACAAAACACTTTCTGAGCTATGTTAAACAACAGCTTCAGCTTCTGACTCCTGAAGCACACAAAAGACAAGTACTGATCAACTCCTGATCATCACAACCATGGTATCAGAGCTACAGAGCTTACTGATCAACTCTTGATCATCACAAACACTCCCCCTGCAACTCAGCATACATCAAACTCCCCCTTACTTCTGAACTACAGAGAAACAAAAGTATCAGAGCATACTTCAGGAGCTGAGCACACTTCAGGACACACTTGATCTTCAGGACCACACTTCAGGACCACATCATCACTCAGGTATATAACAATCTTGTACTCCCCCTGAGACACATACTCCCCCTCAATAACATCTTGACAGCTCTTGTTATATTGGTTCTGGACTCTGAGCAGCAACACTTTGCATAAGATTTTTGGTATCAGAGCCAACACATTACATAAGATTTTCTCCCCCTTTTTAGCCACAAAATTCTGACACATCTCAGACTTCAAATAGGGAATAAAATCAAAACAGGTAACACAGATCCTTGAAAACATATCAGATTCAGACTCAGGTTCAGGATCACACTTAGCATAGGCACAACTGGCAGGTACTCTATCTTCCTCACATCCAGTTTGCAGTAATTGCTATAACTCTTCATGCAAACACACACCTAACTTGCTCCTTAAGTTTTCAAACCGCTTAGCATCCAAGGCCTTTGTGAAAATGTCAGCAACTTGTTCTTCAGTAGCTACATGTTCCAGCTGAATAACTTTATCCTCCACAAGATTTCTGATAAAATGGTGTCTGATATCAATGTGTTTGGTTCTGCTGTGCTGTATTGGGTTCTTAGAGATGTTGATAGCACTCAGATTGTCACAAAATAAGGTCATAGTTCCTTGATTAATGTTGTACTCCTCAAGCATCTGTTTCATCCAAACCAGTTGTGAGCAACTACTCCCAGCAGCAATGTATTCAGCCTCAGCAATTGATAAGGAAACACAGTTTTGTTTCTTGCTGAACCAGGAAATTAAATTATTTCCTAGAAAGAAACATCCTCCTGAAGTGCTCTTCCTGTCATCAGCACTTCCAGCCCAGTCAGCATCACAATATCCCATTAACTCAGAACTTGAACTATGAGAATACATGATTCCATAGTCACTTGTGCTATTCACATACTTCAGGATCCTTTTAACTTGTGTCAGATGACTCATCTTAGGATCAGCTTGATATCTTGCACATACTCCAACAGCATAAGTGATATCAGGTCTGCTTGCAGTTAAATACAATAAGCTCCCTATCATGCTTCTGTACTGACTTTGATCAACTGAAACTCCATGTTCATCTTTGGTCAGCTTCAGATGAGTAGCAGCTGGTGTCTTCTTATGAGCAGTAGATTCCATACCAAACTTCTTCACTATGTTCTTGGCATATTTACTCTGAGAAATGAAGATTGTATCTTCCATTTGCTTGACTTGTAATCCAAGAAAATAAGTCAGCTCACCAACCAAACTCATTTCAAACTCTGATTGCATTTGTTGAACAAACAGTTTGACCATCTTCTGAGACATTCCTCCAAACACAATATCATCTACATAAATCTGAGCAATCATCAGACTCCCATTTTCATCTTTCACAAACAAAGTCTTATCAGAACCTCCTTTTCTGTAACCTTGAGCAACAAGAAACTGAGTCAGCCTGTCATACCATGCTCTTGGTGCTTGCTTCAATCCATATAAGGCTTTCTTCAACTTGTACACATGATCAGGACACTTAGGATCCATAAAACCCTTAGGCTGTTCAACATATACCTCTTCTTGCAAATATCCATTCAGAAATGCACTCTTCACATCCATCTGGAATAATTTGAACTTGAGAATGCAGGATACACCCAACAACAGTCTTATGGACTCTAGTCTGGCCACAGGTGCAAAGGTTTCATCAAAATCCAATCCCTCTACTTGAGTATAACCCTGAGCAACCAACCTTGCCTTGTTTCTGACTACAGTACCATTTTCATCTGTTTTATTCTTGTATATCCACTTAGTACCAATCACATTCAACCCTTCAGGTCTTGGAACCAGATCCCATACTTCACTCCTTTTGAATTGATTCAACTCATCTTGCATTGCTTCAATCCAAAATTCATCAGTCAGGGCTTCTTTCACATTTTTAGGTTCAAGCTTTGACACAAAGCATGAATCAGTAGCAGCTGGTTCTGATCTCCTGGTTCTGACCCCTTGATCCAAACTCCCAATGATAAGCTCCTTAGGATGATCCTTCTGAACTCTAATTGATGGCCCTTTATTGGTAGGATCATATTCTGGATGAACTTCTGCTTCTTCAGACTCTGGATGAATTTCTGCTTCTAAAGTTTGTTCTTCTGATGCTTCAGACTCTGGAACAACTTCAGACTCACTTCTATCTTTCTCAGCAGTCAGATCATCAATTACCACATTAATGGACTCCATCACAACCTTGGTTCTGAAATTAAACACCCTATAAGCTCTGCTGTTCACTGAATAACCCAAAAATATGCCCTCATCAGACTTAGGATCCAGTTTTCTTCTGTTTTCCCTGTCAGCCAAAATGTAGCATCTACTCCCAAAAACATGGAAATATTTGACTGTAGGCTTCCTCCCTTTCCACAGTTCATACAATGTAGATGATGTTCCCTTTTTCAAAGTGACTCTATTGTGTATGTAACATGCTGTGTTCATTGCTTCAGCCCAGAACATATATGGAAGTTTCTTAGCATGCAGCATTACTCTTGCACATTCTGCCAAAGTCCTATTCTTCCTCTCAACTACACCATTTTGCTGAGGTGTGATAGGTGCAGAGAACTCATGCTTAATACCTTCAGAAGCACAGAATTCTGAAAAACTCTTGTTTTCAAATTCTTTGCCATGATCACTTCTGATCCTGACTATGCCACAGTCTTTTT
Organism: Medicago ruthenica; assembly: GCA_018208015.1. Taxonomy (NCBI): domain Eukaryota; kingdom Viridiplantae; phylum Streptophyta; class Magnoliopsida; order Fabales; family Fabaceae; genus Medicago; species Medicago ruthenica. The sequence goes on along the minus strand of CM031378.1, from coordinate 99,530,913 downwards.
CTCTTTGTAATTGAATGCACAAGGTCTTTACATACTTCAAAAGTATCAGACTTTTCTCTAACAAAACTGATCCATGTGAATCTTGAGTAATCATCAACCATTACAAAAGCATACCTCTTGCCTCCAATACTCTCAACTTGCATAGGCCCCATCAAATCCATATGAACAAGTTCTAGTACTTTAGTAGTTACCTGGTGAACTAATCTGGGATGAGAATTTCTTGTTTGTTTCCCAATTTGACAATCACCACAAACATTGTCTTCATTGATCTTCAGATTAGGTACACCTCTGATAGCTTCAGTACTTAGGATTTTCTTCATGCCTTTCAAATGTAGATGTCCCAGTTTCTGGTGCCAGAGTTTGACTTCTTCTTCTGAGCTCATAAGACAAGAAGTCAGACTCCTTTCTTCTTCAGAAACCCATAGATAACAATTATCTTTGGATCTGCAGCCCCTCATCTGAGTTTTATCTTCCTGATCAGTAATGATACACTCTAGCTTGTTGAAATTCACTTTTAAATCTTGATCACATAGCTGGCTAATACTGATCAGATTAGAGGTTAATCCTTCCACCAGTAGCACATCATTAAGTCTGGGCAAACCTTCACTGATCAAATCACCAATACCCAGAATCTGACCTTTTACACCATCTCCAAATGTTACATAGCTTCTGGAGTATGATCTGATATTGCTCAGCAGCTTCTTCACACCAGTCATGTGCCTTGAACACCCACTATCAAAATACCAGTCTTCTTTTGAGGTGGCTCTTAATGAAGTATGAGCAATCAGGCCTACATTCTGAACCTTAGGTCTCCACACCTTCTGAACACTGTGTCTGGGCTGCAGCAAGTTGCACTCTTCTGTATTGAAAGTGTTCAGGGTAACCTTACAATTTAAAGCAGAATGGTTTGATATGCCCTTTCTTTCCACAATGATGACAGATCCATGGATGATTTCTCCTCCTTCTGTTTCTGAAAAATTTCTGGGGTTGCTTCTGAGGTAGCATCTGATCATGCTTCTGAACTTGCATCTGGGGTTTCTTCTGAGCTTGCTTTTGAGGTCTCATCTGAATATGCTTCTGACCTTGCATCTGGGCTTGTTTCTGAGGTCTCCTCTTTGATGTTCCAACCATAGAATCATGAGTTTGAGTAGCAGGAACAAAATTCATCTGTTTAGGAATCTGAGTCTGATCAACAAAACCTAAACCAGTTTTTCCTTGTTGCTGATTCCCCAAAATGTCCTCCAACTTATCAGTGGCAGAGTTCAACATCCTCACTTGCTTCTTCATTTGATCAAGTTGGGAGTTCAGTTGGTTCACTTCTTTTAAATCTGAATTCTGCACTAACAGTTCACCTTTTTCAGCCTCCAGTTGAAGAATAGTCTCCTTCTGATCCAAAACTTGTTTGCAAACCTCAACACTTCTGGTATACAGCTTCTTGTAGTTATTAGCTAGTTCATCATATGAGGTTTTAGCAGCTTCAGACACAGATGAGGCTTCAGACTCTGAGTCAGACTCTGAAAAGGTCTCAGACTCTAAAACAGCTTCCTTCTTCAAGATAGCTCCTGATCTTACAACCAGACCAGTATCACACATTCCAGATTCACTTCCAGCATCTTCTTCAGAATCATCATCAGACCATGCAACTGCTAGGCTTTTCTTCTGCTTCTTAAGAAACGTAGGACATTCAGACTTGATATGTCCATACCCCTCACACTCATAACATTGCACACCTTTAGCTTGATTACTTTTCTCTTCAGACTTGGTCTTTTTCACATCAGTTTGTTGCTTCTTGTTGTTGAATCTGAAGTTCTGACCTTTGGCTTTGGCTTTTCTGTCAACATTCTTCAGAATCTTGTTGACTTGTTTTCCCAGCAACACTAGAGCTTCTGATAAGTCATCCTCATCAGACTCTTGTTGATCATCAGCTTCAGAATTCACAGTAAAAGCTACACCTTTTCTTTTCTTCTCAGTCTGTTTGCAAAAGGCTGTTTCAAAATTGAGCAATGACCCAATCAGCTCCTCAAGCTTCATAGTGGTAATATCATGAGCCTCTTCAATTACTGTCACCTTCATATCAAATCTTCTGGGCAGGGACCTGAGGATTTTTCTTACTAACTTCTCATCAGACATCTTTTCACCAAGAGAATCAAAAGAATTTGCCATGTCCAGCACATTCATGTAAAAATCCTGGATATTCTCATCCTCCTTCATCTTCAGGTTCTCAAACTTGGTGGTCAGCACCTGCAATCTGGACATCTTGACTTTAGAGGTTCCTTCATGAGTGGTTTTCAGAATTTCCCAAGCATCCTTAGCCACAGTACATTGTTTGATAAGTCTGAACATGTTCTGGTCCACACCATTAAAGATTGCATTCAAAGCTTTTGAATTTCCCAGAGACAATTCATCTTCAGCTTTGGTCCACTCCTCTTCAGGCTTCAACACTCCAGTTTTGTTACCATCTTTGTCCAAAACCTCAGGATGATCCCAGCCTTTTATCACAGCTTTCCAAGTCCTGCTGTCAATAGACTTTAGAAAAGCACACATCCTTGACTTCCAATACTCATAGTTTGTGCCATCTAGTAGGGGTGGTCTATTGACATAGCCTCCTTCTCTATCCATGCTTGCCAGATATTAACTCCTCTGGATCTCACCCAATTTATAGGCAGGGTGCCTGCTCTGATACCAATTGAAATTCTGGCCAGGCAATGTGACAGAGTAACCAGGTTCTGAACCAACAGGTTCTGAACAATACGCAGGGCACAATAAATTGCTTAAAACAGAGCACACACAAACACAACACAAGCAGCAAAATAAAGTGCACGAAAGTAAAAAGGCACACAAGGTTTGTTAACCCAGTTCGGAGTAAACACCTCCTACTCTGGGGGATACCAATCCAGGAAGGAAATCCATTATTGGATTTAATCCTCAAGACTCAGACACTGACTCCCAGTTCCTATCCCAAGCAATTAACCTCCACCTAGTCAGACTTCTACCCAACTCTGAGTATTAGAATCCTCTAACTTCCTATTCAAGCAACTAAACTCAGCTACTTGAACAACCCTTAACAATACCCTGTTTTTAAACAAAACTTCAATAATAAAACATCATTCGTACCTAAAGGCTTAGAATGAATTACAACTCAATGACAATCCTAAACCAACTCTAACAGAGTGGTGCACAATAAAGCTAAAAGCTTAAAATACTAAGACTCAATTTTCTGATCTTAAACTCTATAAATTGTAAGTTGAATAGCAGCAGCCCTCCTCCTTATATAGCCTTCAGTCTTGCAGCATAAATAACAAACTAATCTTCTGAATTGATTTGTTACTGGAATAAGGATGATCCAATAATGTAACAAATAAAACTGCATTCAATCTTTGAAAGATTATAACAGGAAAATACGAATTTCATATCTTTGAACCAAATCTTCAATAAAATCTTCTCCAAATAAATCAGCATTCTAGAAGCAATTATACAAAGATAATTCCTTGCTAAATCTCCCAAGATACGCGCAAAAACTAATCTGAAAACCCAGCTTCTGATGAAGTCAACAAAAGTCAACGCTGGACTTCAGAACCTGAATCAGCGTCTGAAGTGCTACAGTGCTTCTGATGAGCAATCAGCTTCTGATGTAAAATACAGCCTCTGAACAGCTTCAAATGAGAAAATTTGTAACTGAAGAAATGTTCTAGACACGGGAGATGCTTCTATTCAATACTTTTGGTTTTGCCAAAACATGCAGCCAACACAAAAGACTCAACATTATTATTAATTATTATTACTACTATTTTTAGTTTTCATTCTAAAGAGTTATTATACCATGTTGTTATTAAATTGAAAAGAGCAAAATCGTACAAAAACTTATTCACAATACCATATACTGTATCACGAACATGTGGCTTATATATTGGTTCAATTTATCCAAATGTTGCGACACTTAATTATTATGTTGAGTAGTCTCGTACTTAGATTCGTAGGAAAGAAGATGGAAATACTAACTATTTTTGTTTGAATGTATGGATAGGTTGATATAATGTTGGGGGCGCAGCTTATATAGACAACTTAATAACTGTCTTAAAGAGTTGAAACCACCTCCCTCAACCATAAATTCATTGGGAACTATCAGCAATTATTGCAGGTATGGAACATAAGCTTTAAATGAGTTGGCTGCTGTGATGGAAAGGGAACAGTCACAATTATACCTGCATAACCCAAGAAAACATGCGCAGTCAATGTAAGGTGACGCACATAAACCATGTGATGATGTATATCATGTCCTTCATGCGTTGGAAACTGATTGTAATCATTGAAACATGTAAAAAACACGGCGTGCGAGTAATATGTTGAACTAAAAATTAACAATAAACGTGTTATCCACAATCCATCCAAATTCTGTTGCGATACACATAGTCTCTAGGGGATTACACAAACTTTGTTATAAAATTGGATTAAGCTGTAACACTTATAATTGAAATTCCATATTCTTTTCTATTTGTACTGTTTGTACCAAACATCAAAATTAAGCTGTATCACTTATAAATCAAGATATAATAGATTAATTGTTAGTATATTAATATTTTATAAGGATATAATAATCATATGAGTATATATAATGTGATTACCAAAAATTCAGCTTCTATTTCATCGGCAGCAAGTACTTCATCGTAGGTCAGTTGAAAGTTCATCTCATCGTGCACAAATGGTCTTGGCACGACGTTGGGCAAATTGACTGGAATAACATTCTTCTCAACGCTAAAACTCATTGGTGGAACAAAAGTAGGATAACATATCGTCTTCCCAAACCTATTCTTCACTCTGATATAGATCAGAGTCTTAAGAACAGAGTCTGAAGATCAGAGTCTGAAGAACAATGTCTGAAGATCAGAGTCTGAAGATCAGCGTTTGAAGAATAGCGTCTGAAGATCAGAGCCTGAAGATCAGAGTCTGAAGATCAGAGTCTGATGAACAGTGTCTGAAAACTGGGAGTCTGAAGTACTTGTTTACTTGTAGACTAATCTATTTTATTTTTGTTAAGTTTCTGGATGTTGGTTCTTAAGCTAATCAATCCTATCACCCCATTTAATATTATAATTATTATTATTAATTATTATTACTACTATTTTTAGTTTTCATTCTAAAGAGTTATTATACCCTGTTGTTATTAAATTGCAAAGAGCAAAATCGTACAAAAACTTATTCACAATACCATATACTGTATCACGAACATGTGGCTTATATATTGGTTCAATTTATCCAAATGTTGCGACACTTAATTATTATGTTGAGTAGTCTCGTACTTAGATTCGTAGGAAAGAAGATGGAAATACTAACTATTTTTGTTTGAATGTATGGATAGGTTGATATAATGTTGGGGGCGCAGCTTATATAGACAACTTAATAACTGTCTTAAAGAGTTGAAACCACCTCCCTCAACCATAAATTCATTGGGAACTATCAGCAATTATTGCAGGTATGGAACATAAGCTTTAAATGAGTTGGCTGCTGTGATGGAAAGGGAACAGTCACAATTATACCTGCATAACCCAAGAAAACATGCGCAGTCAATGTAAGGTGACGCACATAAACCCAGTCTTAGTAAAGTTTGAGTTTGAATTGATAGTGGGAATGCAGTTTATACCTCAGATAGGTATCAGATGGTGATCATAGGAGTCCCCTCGATCACTAAGTTATCAGGATATAGTCTAGTTTTCATGGCTATACAGTTATCAGATAAAAACCCGTTATGGGTAAGATATAAGCTTGACAATCATAGGATTCCCGAGATTGCCAAAGTAGGCATGGCAACCCTAGGTTCCCTGAGGTTGCCAACAGTAGGTTGGGCTGGAGCTCACTGAGACATTCTGTCTCATCCCATTCCTTCTGATGCAGGTTCACAGGTTGCACGCAGCAAGGGTAAGGAGAAAGCTTTGGATTGAGCGTGCTGGTTTTCTTGTTGTTTCAGTTACTTGTATTCAAATGTTGTATTATGATGTATATTATCAGAAAAGGATATGTATAAACACTTGGATGTATTATTACTATGTGATGTAATATTATGAGAAAACTTTCAGTATTGTAAATTAATGTATCCAGTACGAAATTTTAATACTCGTATAAGATCCTAGGCAATCTTTATATGGGTGTTACAGTTTCAGATTTGGTCTGGCATAAGGATGCCCATTTGAAGGTTTCAGTATTTGTGTGGCGCTTTCTTCGCAACAGGTTGCCTACCAAACATAATTTGGTTTCGCGCGACATTATTACTAATGAGGCACATTTTTGTACCAGTGGTTGCGACAAGGTGGAATAGTCAAATAATTTGTTCTTAAATTGTAAATTTTTTTACACTCTTTAGGTTCTGGTTCGTGATTGGTTGGGGTTCTCTTCGGTTGACCCTAGTAATATTGTGTCGATTAGGATAAAAATCCTTCAAAATAAATTTATCTGGAAGAAACCATAATGTGTAATTCTTAGATAAAAAAAATTAAATGCTGCTAGCTTATCGGCATGACTGTTTCATTCTCTATAAATAAGAGGCAATATTTGTCAAAAAAAAGGAAAAAAATCTATAAATAAGAGACAATATTTGTCAAAAAAAAAAAGACAATAAATTTGCATTTGATAACACAATCGCAAAACATTACCCCTTCTGATTTTAGTCTACAATGATCAAACTCGCCACCAGGCATGACAACAAAACCCGCACTCGCAGGTATTCTCCCGAACCAAACTCAATTTGACCGTTTTCTCCACTTTGACTGGGTTTGGGTTTCTCAGATTTCAAAACATGGGTACGTGACAGGTAACAAGGATATACGTCCCCACCTCAAACTCATACTCAAACCCGTCCCGAATGTAGAAAATCAATTTATTATCCCTTTTATACAAATTGAAACTCAAATTCTAAGTCATTTCACTCATACAGTCAGAGCCTCAGTTTGTCAAACGACACTCACTTCTCTGATTTATATCTCTTCTCGAGTCCTTTCACATCTCACACCCTTGGTCTCTCTCTTCTCTATCACCATAGTCATCAATCACCAGTCATCTCTTTGCTTGATAATGTATTACAACATTGCGTCCGAGGATGATAAATACTTCTTTTTTTATTCAAAAAAAATTTATGCACTACGAGGATGGAGATGAGGTGGGATACCCAAACCCGTCAGAGACGGAAATGAGATTTAGTTTCTCATCTCCATTGGGTATAGGCAGGGTAACAGGTAAATATATGGAAGTATGGTATAGAGATGATCAAAATAAAACTCATCCATACCCGACTCAGTTGTCATGCCTACTGACCAGATTCTTAAAAACCTTCACCATAGATAAGGAATCACATTTCAACCAAAGACAATATTAATCTCTAACAAAAGCTATTTCAATAGTTATAATAGCCGCCATCAACTCAACTTCAAAAGCAGTCACATTTCTCATAAAAAGAAAAAAAAAACAATAATTGAAGCTCTAAAATGTCTAAGAATGTCATGATATCATATATACAAAATGTTGGGAAGGATTATTTCTTCATATATATATGCAATGAGCTAGTTAGCATTACTAGCTCGGCTCTATTTTGGCTGCCATACCCTTTGCCACCTACAATATGAAAGCATCATTGGTTGGTAGATAGGTGGCTGTGCCGCCAGCTGCTAAGAAACCATTGCTGCTAACTATATATCTTTACACTTGATAGAATTATTGGTTGCAATAGATGAAGCTGGCTTTTAACGTATGATTTTTTTTTTGTGTGAACTGGGTCCTCCACATCTATCTGTTGAGATTGATGCCTGAAGTCGGATAAGATCAATGAGTGGCAAAATTTCACTATATAATTATAATTATATATTTTCTTAACGATTCATTTTTTTTTTTGAAAGAGCCTTTAATATTATTATTAGTAGCATGCAGACAGACACTGTCAATCCACTTTTTTCGAATAAGAAACGTAGCTGACCTTCATCGGAGCAAAAATTTAATTGTAATTTTTGGATTATATTAAAAAAAATGTATATATTACGATGTAATTCTTTTATGGTATTTTCACATCATATTGCTGCATTATATCTTTTAAAATCATGTAAATCAATTAGTCATTCTCTCAATATAAAGATTTTCATTTTCATGCCTCATTCATTACCTTTACAATTATATCATATTATTTTTTTTGAAGAAATTATATCATATTTATTTAAAACTACTCAAATTAGCTATCGTATTTTTTTTATGTAATCAAACAAATTGGTGTATTCTCTAAACTACCAATTTTCTTCATTTAACTTTCTACGTGATTTTGTTTTACAAGAACATACATTGAATGATATTTTTAAAATAATAATAAAATCAAATATATTCTTTTTTTTAATTGAGGAGGAATATAGTAAATTTTGTTGAAGTTTACTTTTTTTTTTTTAACAAGGCAAAATGAGATATATTACCACAAAGGAAGATTCTGCTCCCTAGCACAAGGTATGCCTAAAGGAGCAGAACATAATTACAACAAAGTATTCGTATGAAACCGAAAAAGGAAACACAATCATCCAATTCTCAAACAATCAATGGGTTGCTGCCACCACATATAGTCACCGAAAGGAAAACATTGTGTAAAAAAAAAACGCATCACTTATTTTTTGCTAAATTGAAGCAAAGACAAAGAGGGCGTAGGTTAGTATTTTAATTGAATAAATGTATTAATTGTATTTGTATTATTTTTTTCATAAACAAAATTAATGATTATTTTTGTCTCGTGAGCACAACTTAGTTGTTAGAGACATCATATTATATATACAGGTGTCAGAATTTGAACTATGAATTCCCCGCTTATTTACATTAAAGATAAATTTATAGCCACTAAACTATTTGATAAAAAAAATCAATTATTAAAACTTGTTTAGTGTAGGTTTTGTAAATGGGGACAACTAAGAAATATGACCACACATACTTATGACGGTTTAATGGAAATTTCTACATGATAAACATATTGTGTATGGTTATTAATGATTGAATTAATCATCCGCTTTCTTAACTTAATTCTTTGTTTTAAAGTGGTCTCATAACTATAAAAAAATGTTTCAATGTGGTCTCTTATGTATCCTGTCGTTACATATTTTAATCCTCTTCATCAATTTTTAATCTTAAATGTCTAAGGTGGACCAACATTGAAGGTGGTCCACATAGACCTTATTAATATTTTTTTTAAAATTTTAACTGTTTGATCTTTTTTAAACGGGCGATCGTTGAACCATGCAACTCTATTATATCCTACAGTGAACCACCAATATCTATTTTTTTTCCCTTTTCTGCATTTTTCCCTCATCTTCATTATCTTCATCAATCATACCCAAAAATAAATAACAACAACATTTAAAAAAAATCAATGATTCATTCATAATTCTCCTAATATCCCAAAAATCAATGACTCGTTCTCTCAATTGAAAAAATCATCTCATTTTCTCATTATTTTTTATATCATATTACATCATTTAAATCACTCATATTTGCTATCTATTCTCTCAAAATATTTTGGTGGTGCTGTTTTCATCCTTTTAGAAAGAAAAAATTTCTCTCAATATAAAATTTTATATTGTCATATTATTTTTCCGCTAGTTCAAAAAAAATTAAATACTGTAAATTGATAATTCACTCTATGAAAATAAAAGTTTATTTCATCGTGGAATTTTTCAGTTGTCATTTCACATTAAATTTAAATTTACACCAGAATACATCATTGTGTCAAAAAGAATACATCACTTAATTTTGTTAAAATTTACCTATATTGATTCAGTCATTGTGTCAAAAAGAATACATCACTTTTTTTTCTATATTAAAGTAAAGAAGATGTAGGTTAGTATTTTCATAGAATTAGTAGTAATTGTTGTATTTGTACATTTTTTTCATAAACAAAATTGGTGATTATTTTTTTTTAGTAAAATCAATTAAAATAAACTACAATTTTTTAGTGTAAGTTTTGTAAATGGGGACTACTAAGACTACATGACCAAAAGTTTAATGGGAAATTCTCACATGATAAACATATCGTGTATAATTATAATTTAGGTTTAAATATACTTCTTCCGATCTCAATTATAAGCAAAAGTTAACTTTTTAGATTTATTCAATAACTAATGTATTGGGTTTGTAATACATACCAAATACATTAGTTATTAGATCAATTTAAAAACCTAACTTTTACTGATAATTGAGACCGGAGGGAGTAATTTTGATTTCCTATTTTATTTTTTTTACTATATTGGTCCCTGATTATTTTATATCCATGAGTTTGGTCCCTCGATCGGTTTTTAAAATATTTGACATTTTTGTCACCCATGTATTAGGGTTGATTATTTTATTAGGTAAGTTAGACACATATGTACCGATTAATGGTCTGTTTGGATATAATGTTTTGAGTTTTTTTTACGGATATAAGGATTTGCGAGACTGTTTAAGATAGTTTATGGAAATAACTTATGCCATGTTCATAAGTTGTTTTTATCTTAATTATTTTTCTGAATTCTCCAAGATAGTTTATGAACAATTTAATTTGATCTTTGTTATAAACTAGCATTCCGTCTGGTGTAGTTCATGTGAAAATCAGTATTGGTGGTTGTGAAATAGAGTGAGGACTAACAGAGCAAAAAAATAATAATATGGGCATTGTTAATCCCTGGAGTGATGCAATGACAAACCTGGTCTATATTCAAGATCCTCATCTTGGTGTGGTGGGAGCTCTTCCAACGTCACTGCTTCCAAAGCTGTTTTAAGTCCCATCGTAGTTCATGACTTGGAGATTTTGCGGCAATTTGTTTGGAAGGGAGAACGATAGTTATCAATTATTTAAAGAACTGTTATGTTGTTATGGAAGAGCCTTTCATTGTGGTGGTGTCTAAGGCAAAAAAAAATGCAGAAGGGTTTTCAGATTCATAATAACCACTATAGGGGTAGGCTACGAGATTGATTTGAGGTCTCTCGGGTTACTTTTCTTGTTCTTTTTCTTTTGGTTTGTTGTGTTTTTTGCTTTCTTGTTATTTTCTCGTATCTGGGTTTGGCTTTCGTCCCTCAATTTTTATTTTGCTTTTATTGTTTGAGAATGTCTTGGTATATGCCCCCTTCTTCTTTTGTTCTTGTCTACTTTATATATGTGTAACTAATTTGTTGTTATGGTTAATTGATCTAAAGAATAAAAATATGTAAGTAAGTTTTACCTACAAATTAATTGTCGCTTTATTCAAACGAAATACGTTACTTCTCATTATATATCCATGTCTGGTGTCTTTCGCTCGTGGCCGTTTTTTTCCCGGGGAAGGGAGTTTAGGCATTTTTGAGTTTGAAATGTTTTGCCAGAACCTTTTTATGGATCTATGATGTATCTTTGTATCCTATGTTTGTTTGAATTTAGTAACTCTTAATTTATAAGTAACTTTTATTTACATAATATTTTATTATTAAGATCAATAAACCATAACACTTTTATAGTTTATCTTCATGGAAGATACCACATCTGTTAATAATGATGAATTGGTTAAAAACCAAGATCTAATTGATTATCCCCAAAATTTGGATAAAATGAATAAATGGATTATGTCATCCATTCCTTATAGACAAATTTATAATTATGAAACATTTGATATAGCTTCCAGATTTGCTATAAAACAGATGGAACAAACTGTTCGTATTACTGAAAATAGTCAGACAATACATTTGTTAAACAAACATGATTTAAAAACTTTTTTAAAATATAATTATGTCCATATTGGAGTTATACAAGTATCATTCAGACCTCTAACCTTATTAGGTTTAGATGCTAGCATAATGGCTTATGTTAGAGATAGCAGATGCAGTGATTTTAAACAATCTTTGGCTGGTGTTATCGAAACTAGTCTTTGTCATGGACCTATTTGGTTCGATGTTAAACCTAATTTAACTTTATCTATGTCAGATCAAAATCTGTATACTGCTATGGAACTTAAAGTTCACACTCACGGTTATAATTATAAACAAGGAAGTGAGATAATGACTGTTTGTTATAGAATCTTTTATAAAGTTATGAACACTTTAAATCCTAAAGCTAAGCAAATAAGCTTACCAGGAACTACTACGTTAGTTAATACTAATTTATTAACTACTAACGTGGCTACCAACAGGTTAATAAGATGGGATGAGATAAACTTTCCTGAAACCTGGAATCTGCATAATGAAACAGATCCTGAACCAATTATTAATCATAATATTGATCAAATTGTTCAGACTACTGAAGGAGATATAGAAGTCAAATTTGCTTCTTCTAGATCCTTTCGTATTCCCAGAAGCATAACTTCTACTTCCAGTAGATATACTACTAATGAAGGGTTTTATACTCCTAATATGGCGTCTAGAGCTTCAACCTCTCAAATAAAAGAAGATTTTGAAACTGTTGAAAATATTGTTATCAGCGATAATAATATTCCTCAGGGAATTTACAGTAGGAAATCTCATACTCAATCTGAGATGAGTTTTCATCTAAATCAATAAATCTTTTTATGGATTGTACACCTAATAGTGATTTTAGAAACTTTGTCAATGACGAGTTTAAAATGCCTAGATATAAGGAATTTAGAAAATAGTTTTTCAAAAAATTCGATGAAAACAAAAGAACTATGTTCAAAGAAAATTTTTATAAAGAATTGGATAAAAATAAAGAATTTATCCCTTTTGTAACTTGGTTTTACAAATATATGATAAAGAAAACTGAAGAAAAGGTTTTAGTTTTGAAATCAAAACCTTGGATTATAACTTCTAATGGTGATACCATTCAATCCCCTTTCCCTCCTGAACAAGAATTAACTTTGGGAAAAAATATTGGAGCCAGTTCTTATAATCCTTTTATAAAAACTGCTAGTGCTCTTCAAGAATTAAATTTTATAATAAAAGCGCAGAATTATACTAATGCCTTTTTAACTAGCTTAGGAGATCAATATATCAATCTTGAAAAAGATTTGTCTCAAATTAAGACTCTCCTAGAAAATCAACAAAAAGTTGTGTTAGAAAAAATAGAGAATTCTAGTAATCAACAAAAAATGATTTTGGAAAAATTAGAAAAATCTGAAGGTTCTACTTCTGCTTCTACTTCTACTTCTAGTACTAGAGAAATAGAAAAACCTTTTATCCAACCTCCAACCAATATAAAAGGTTATAAATTGGAGAAAGATACTAACGAATTTGTTACTATTTTAGAAGAAAAACTTAAGCATATGCGTCTTAATGTTTTAAATGAAAAAGAAGTTTCAGAGATATCTGAAAATTCTGACATCGATGATATTGATGAGATAACTGCCATGTTTAAAAATCAGGATAGTCCTAAAATAAATCCCATTTATTCTCCTAAACAGGTAGAAAAATATTATTATAAAAGACCTTCTCCTCAAGATTTGCTTATAGAAGATGATAATTATCAGAATGCCTATAATGGAAAATCCATTTATGAATGGAATATTGATGGTTTAAATGATACTCAAATTGTCAGAATTATACATAGAATGTTTTTGTATTCTACCGTTAGTAGACAGCAAGGTAACACTGATAGTGCTATAGCCACTTTTATAGCTGCTGGATTTGTTGGTCAGCTAAGAGGATGGTGGGATTATTATCTCACTGCTGAACAACGTAAAGATATTCTTGATCATAAAAAAATTTTAGAAGATACGAATGATTCTCTTAATAGAGCCTATAATAGAGGTACTGCCGGTTATATGCTTGGAGAAGAGGATGAAGTTTATACTCTTTGCCTTACTATTCTTCAGCATTTTGTTGGAACTATTGCTCCAATTACTGAGAAGATCAGTACCCTTCTCCATAATCTTAGGTGCCCTTCTATAACCCATTTTAGATGGTATAAGGACACATTCCTTTCAAGAGTTTATATGCTCAATAATTCTAATTCTGAACATTGGAAATCTAAATTTGTAGATGGTTTACCTCATTTATTTGCTGAAAGAGTTAGGCAAACTCTCATAAATAATCAGGATGGTGTTAAAATAAATTATTATAACATGACTTATGATCACATAATTAGCACTTGTGTTAATGAAGGTTTAAATTCATGTAATGACATAAAACTTAGAAACCAAATTAAAGAGCAAAAATTAACAGAAAAACACCAATTAGGTGAGTTCTGTGATCAATTTGCCTTTGACATAGGAAAATCCTCCCATGATAAAAAGAAGGGTTAAAAACCCTTAGAAAAACCCTATAGGAAACCTTATAGGAAGAAGAATTTTAGAAAAAGATTCACAAAAAAGAGAAGGATATCACCTTCAAAGATGATAGAAAAAGAAAATCTAAAGTGATAAAAAAAGATATTACTTGCCACAAGTGTGGTAAGACTGGTCACTATGCTAACCAGTGTTGGACTAAGAAAGCTCTTAAAAATATTGAAGATAATAATCTTCGTTCTCAACTTGAGAAAGTTCTTTTAATTAATTCAGAAGATGATTATAACTCATCTAGTGATGATATTGAGATGATAAATGAATCATCCTCTAATACTAATGAAGAAATATCTTCTGATGACAACAATGATTGTCAGTGTAATTATTGGAAATTCATTGTTGAAATGAATGTTCTTAATGTTCTCACTAAAGAACATGATGAAGCCCTCAAAGTTTTAGAGGCCATAAGAGATAATAATCTGAAAAAAGAAATGATAGAATTTCTCATAAAAAGACATTCTAAAAAGGATGCTCCCAGGGAGAATGCTCCCAAGGTTATTGATATACCTTATAAGATGAGTGAATTCATATCTAGACTTTAGAAATCTAATGCTAAGGAAACCCCTGTTTCTATTAGTGATCTTAAAAGAGAAATGAACTCTTTAAAAGCTGATATAGCTAAAATAAAAAAAAAGATAATCATATTTTATCCCAAAGGGTTGATTATTTAGAAAAAGGAAAAATATGAGAAGAGGAAGCTATCTCTTTCAAAGGGGTTTTTCATTTTTCTAAATAATCAACCCTTTGGGATAAAATATGATTATCTTTTTTTATTTTAGCTATATCAGCTTTTAAAGAGTTCAGTTTCTCTTTTAAGATCACTAATAGAAACAGGGATTTCCTCAGCATTAGATTTCTGAAGTCTAGATATGACTTCACTCATCTTATAAGGTATATCAATAACCTTGGGAGCATTCTCCATGGGAGCATCCTTTTTAGAATGTCTTTTTATGAGAAATTCTATCATTTCTTTTTTCAGATTATTATCTGTTATGGCCTCTTAAACTTTGAGGGCTTCATCATGTTCTTTAGTGAGACCATTAAGACCATTCATTTCAATGGATTTCCAATAATTACACTGACAATCATTGTTGTTATCAGAAGATATTTCTTCATTAGTATCAGAGGATGATTCATTTATCATCTCAAGATCATCACTAGATGAGTTATAATCATCTTCTGAATTAATTAAAAGAACTTTCTCAAGTTGAGAACGAAGATTATTATCTTCAATATTTTTAAGAGTTGTCTTAGTCCAACACTGGTTAGCATAGTGACCAGTCTTACCACACTTGTGGCAAGTAATATCCTTTTTTATCACTTTAGATTTTCTTTTTCTATCATCTTTGAAGGTGATATCCTTCTCTTTTTTGTGAAATCTTTTTCTAAAATTCTTCTTCGTATAAGGTTTCCTATAGGGTTTTTCTAAGGGTTTTTTTACCCTTCTTCTTATCATGGGAGGATTTTCCTATGTCAAAGGCAAATTGATCACAGAACTCACCTAATTGGTGTTTTTCTGTTAATTTTTGCTCTTTAATTTGGTTTCTAAGTTTTATGTCATTACATAAATTTAAACCTTCATTAACACAAGTGCTAATTATGTGACCATAAGTCATGTTATAATAATTTATTTTAACACCATCCTGATTATTTCTGAGAGTTTGCCTAACTCTTTCAACAAATAAATGAGGTAAACCATCTACAAATTTAGATTTCCAATGTTCAGAATTAGAATTATTGAGCATATAAACTCTTGAAAGTAATGTGTCCTTATACCATCGGCAGCTGATTTTGTAAATTTGATGAGATAAACTCTCAACATTAGTGGGAGAAAGTTCTCACCTTAAAAGTTGACTTTATATAGTTGAGTTACTCTCAACCTTAATTCTAAAAGGTATTATAGAAAGAAAAAAAATTATAAGTTTTCTTGATATGTGCAAATGATTCTACAAAATACTTCTTTGACATAAAATTTACATCAATATCAAATGCATATACAATTTTTGACTTTTATTTTATTTGTTCTCCTTCATCGATTACAACACCACACACATCTGAGTTGCATTTTATACAACCGGATATGATATCTAACATTTTTGTATTTAAATAACACACCTCATAATCCTAAAACAATAAGTAAAAAAAAGAAATGGTAGATTATATGAATGGGGTGTTGTAATTCCAAAAATAGAAAAATTGAAATGTTGTCAAACTAAAAATGAAAAAAAAAATGAAAGTTAGCTTCTTGTTTTGCCGTAACAGGTAGGAATAAACATTTTAGATTCTTGTCGAGTTGTCGTTTGTTAATGCACATGTTTGTTGCAACTTGCAGGTTACAAGTAGCTGCATAATTATATGATTATTAAAGCATTTGCTTGAGTAGTGGGGATCAGTCTCTTCAATTCATTCCACCCTCTTAGAGTGGCAACATATAGAGAACAAATTAATACATGCCTTTCAATGTTAACACCATGCAGCAGTTTACTTTTGCCTTAGGTAATACTAGTACCATTCATTTCATCACATTTTAGCCGTTTCTTGAATAATTGGCTATTGACAATTAGAAACTCTATAATTAATTGATCATCAGTGTGGTCCAACCTCTAATAATTACCAATTGTATAACAGCCCGTAATTGAATTAGCCCAAATTTCTATTTTGTAGTAATTTTTATAGGGGAAGAACTTCTTGCTTGCTCTGCGAGAGAACAAGCTTATTCTAGGGGAAACTTTATTACCACTGATTAATTTTAAACAAACAAATCATTGTAAAATATATATATATATATATATATATATATATATATACACACACACACAAATAAGAGTTATGTTAACTAGTGTCCTTAGGGTACTTGTTAAGAAAACCAAAAGTATTAAGTTTTTATTAGATTCAACAATATTTTAACTTTTCACAATGCAAAATTTCTATTTTTATTTCCCTATAAACAAACAAATGTTAGGTCATAACCTAAAATCAACGATGTCCTGGAAAAAAATATTTTTTGTTTAAAAAAAACGAAAAAAAGACTTATTATCTAGGTCATTTGAAACTGAGAGTTATACTTAATTAAGGACGGAAATAGTAAAATCAATGGCAAAGATGTTTCCTGCTACATTAGCTAAATAAGGATCTGTTTTAGGAATGTAATGAATTTTTCAGTTTGGGTCTATGTCAACTAAACAGTTGCTACGTCATTGTCACAAAATTTAGGCCAATCTAATTTTCTAAAATGCCCTTAGATTCATAGTACCACATAATTCTATAGGAAATTGCTTTCCATTATATGGGAAATCAATAATCATTAAATTACATGTTTATTAATACTTTGCTAAAAAAAAAGTTTATTAATACTATGTAGTTCGAGTCATTGAGTGCATTTAACATTTGGGGTTAATATTTCGGTTTTCAGGGAAAAGACCCTCATAATTTGGCGTTTGGCCGTAAGATAATATAGTCTGACTAAGAATTATGTCATCAAGGAATCAAAATTGGGTTCTCCATAACGATTCGTTTTGTAACTCTAAAATAATTCAAAAGCAAACATTTACATTTTTTTAAAGTTAAATTTTAAATATCACATTTCTTTCCTTTTTAACAAGACAAAATGTAATATATCCACAAAAAGGTTTTACCTAGTACGAAAAGTGCACAAATAGAACTCTAAGTTACATACAATACCATAACAAAGAAACCAACAAAGCACATAAGCTAAGTGGCTAAATTAATGGATTCACTCACCAATAATTAAGGTCAAAAGCTAATATTGGACTTTTAGTTTTCAACCATATGAAAAAGATAATAACTTAACTTTATCAAAAATATGAACAAGTGATACTTCATTTTGCTGGAAATAGCGATTGTTCTGTTCCCTCCAAATAACACAAACACAAACAAACTAAATAACATGAAGATTTTTTTTATTATTATATTATAAATCCACTTTTTATTTAAAATAGTAAGACACGTCATATGGACCTCTTAAATAAAATAGTAAATAATATTATTTTCAAATATTCTTAAAATTAATATAAAGTTTACCACTTTTCAATTATATTATAAATCCACTTTTTATTTAAAATAGTAAGACACATCATATGGACCTCTTAAATAAAATAGTAAAACATGCTTAAGAAAAAGTAGTTAATATATAATTTACCGATACATAACTAATTTTTATTTATACAAAAATTTAGTTGATTTTTCTAAAGTATTTTGTATAGTTAATATATTAATTTTTAATCAGATAGCATTTAATAGTAGATAATTGATAAATTAATAATGATTTCTGTTTATAAAAAAGGACAACGTAACTAAAAAGGAATTCATCGTAAAACATGCTTAAGAAAAATTGAAGGGCTACCTTTGTTCATTTGGGCCGATCATAAGGTAAGACATGACGTATATTGAATATTGACTATATGAAACAAACGAATAATCATAATATATGATAGGAAATTAAAATGATTAAAAACACAAATTTGTCAAATACTATCATGATTAAGAAAAGTTTTCCAAACGGAGTCATAAGTCAAGTCTAACGCATGGTCTTACTTCTCCTCTCCCATTTTATTATATATCATTATTAATAATTAGTATCATATAGTATAACCACTCCGTATATATAAATGTAACACTAATATTATTATTTGTTTGTGATGAAAACAACAAGTCGTCAAAAAAAACTGATTGAGATTGAATGATCTACAAGACCATGACCAAACCCAACAATAAAATCTGTATTAAATCCACCTATCTCTTCCCATAAAACCCCAATTTCCCAATAATATTTATTTGACTAAATCACACACTATCATTTTCCAACACACAACTTCAAATCCTTCTTTTCTACTTTCCTTTCTCTCTTCTCAACCAAATATTGTAGCCATGAAAGTGATGAAGAATGCAATACAGGTTTATGTCTCGGTCTTGGAATGGGTGCAACAAAGGAGAAGAAGCAGAAATTAGTGAATAAACCTGTGATGGCACCTTGTTTTGACCTAGCTTTTGAGCTTTGTCCAAAAGAAGAAGCTATGAACGTACACAACAACAACAACAACAACAAGGGTGAAAGATTCAATTTGGAGAGACACCAATATTATCAAAATGTAACGTGTAGCACTGATTCTGATAACAACAACAACAACAACGATCGTAGAAAGAAACTGAGGCTAACAAAGGAGCAATCATCCATGCTTGAGAACACTTTCAAGCTCCATAACACTCTTAATCCGGTATTCATTCATTCATACCAAACCTTCTCTATAATATGTCTTAGCATGTAACACAATCTGATGCAGTCTCAATCTGTCATATTGTGATTTTGGCAACATTAAAAAATGTTATGTAGCTTATCAGATTAAGGTTGTAGAACTTTAATAGACCGAATTATATTATTATTTTTTTTGAATGGCAAATCGAAAAACAAATTATTGTCTATTTACTATTTCTTTTTTGTTCAACTATAATTAGTTTTTTCTATATGACAAGGGTAAAAAGGAGTTTATGCGTTAGTTTTGGTTTCATATATATGCAGGTTCAGAAAATAGCACTTGCTGACCAATTGAGTTTAAAGACTAGACAAATTGAAGTTTGGTTTCAGAACAGGAGAGCAAGGTACGTTAATTAATTTATGGGTCCATTTCATTGATCTTATAAATATGTTGTTACTTTTGTCTAGCATTAATTTTTCTTCATATTATCTGGGTTTCGTAACTGAATATATCACCTATTTAATTTTATTTATTTATGTTGTTGACTAAGCTATATGTATATATCAATTGTGGTATACGTAGTAGTATTATATAGTATTTAATTTCCATTAGTTTATAAATTGTTATATTTATTTATATAACACAGGACTAAGCTGAAGCAGATAGAGGTGGATTATGAGTTGTTGAAAAAACATTGTCAAAATCTAAGTGATGAGAACAAAAGATTAAAGAAGGAATTGCAGGAACTCAAAGTTGTTGGACAATTTCCGTTATGCCCTCAACGTTTATCATCAAAACCCATGGTGACTCATACTACTGTGTGCTCTTCTTGCGAGCAGAAACCGTTGAAGCACAATGAAGATCAGAAGAATAATTTATAATTTATTAATTGATTGATGGTTAGTTAATTAAATTAGAATTAGAGGTCGAATTTGATAATACTTGGATATTAGATTGCTTTGTTACAGAAGGCTAGCAAATAATCAGGAAAAAAAAAATGAAAACACGTGTATTCTCAATTCCTCATATTAGGTATATGAAATGGGGACGTTGGTTAGACACGTGTATAGTTTAATTAATTTAGTTATTAGGTGCCTCTCTTATTGATTCCATATATCAAAAATATTAACTCACCATTTCTTATAATTGTTTTATTATTTGATTTAATGAAGCTATATATGCCATTTACATATTTAGTCAGTACAGATAAGGAATAAGTGGCTGGATGGTTGAAATTCAAAGTGATTGATCAAACAATTCCCTAAGTGAGTCCACTAATAATTAGTAACAAGGGTTAAAGGGTTGGAATAATGAATCTGATCTAGCTATATAGATAGGATTTTGTAATCGATTTGATTCAATTAATCCATATCCTATATATCTATGAACCACTACATATATATTATGTATAAAAACTAGGTTCTTGATATCTTTATTATTAATATGGTGTGTGGTGTGGTCCTACGGAAGTACTACCCAAATTTCTTAATAATTTTCTTGTTGACATGTTTAATTTTAATTATATATGTAGGAGTAGAACTTATAGTATAGTACTTATCTTCATGGGATCATGGTCTTGGCTTTAATGTATAACTGATTTATTTTTAATCAAGCATTGATCTGAAGAAAAAAACTTACGCGTTTATAAAACGGGTTATTTATTTTTGTTGTTATCATCTGATAACAATAACAGGATCGAAATGAAAGATTATGATCCCTATACTATCTCTTAATGTTCCTAATTAATTACATTAGAAATACTTAAAAGTACACCACAATTCTGTGTCTTGTAGTTAGTCAGGTAGATTGTGAAGGCACATATATGAATGTCACACATTAATTTAATTTAACTATAAAAGTACACCACAAGTCTGTGTCCGTAATGTGTGCTTTAGTAATTTGGTCACTCATCATTACCAACCCGCAAGTCGGTTTGCAAGTCAAGATAGCTAAGGCAACAACCCATTGAGAGGAATTGCATGGCGATAATTGACAAGTCCTAACACCATCCAAGCAAGTGCAAATGTTTCTAATCTTAAAAATCATTGTTATGAAAAAATGAGTGCGCTTATGATGGCATTTAAAAAAAAATGCTTATGATGACACTTTGTACGCAATACATGGTACAAGTTGGTATATTTCATGTAACTCTTTAGCGTGCTTTTTTTGAGAGATTGGGAGTCGATATAAAATGTCTCCTAACATCTACCGTTTAAATCACGATGGGCCTAATATTATTAAACTAATTAGAGATAGCAAATTGAAATCATTATGAGTTAAATTCCACTATTTCTCATATAAATTTGATATTTTTGCACGTAACCGTAAAAATTAGTTTTTTTATTTTGTGTAGAATTATAATAGCGCAAAATTCTAATTCAAATGTTTTAACACATTCATATTCTCAAGGCTTAATTCGAACACAACCTTTTATAAGTGAAAATACGTTAACCCAAAGAGTATAACTCTAAAATGAAATACTTCATTTAACCATGAAATCAAAAGTTCTTTATTAAATAATTTTAAATGAATGTATACTAAAGATTTAAAAAACATAAGTACATATAGATTATTAGATTACATAACTATTAAGTGGAGTCACACTAGGAGAAAACGGCGGAATCAAACCGACTTCAACCCTTAAAGAGGTGATGTTCATCGAAAACACGACAGACATTAACGCTTAAAAATCTTTTACGAAAATACTAACAAATTACCTATGAATGATATGTTTATATTGACGGTGAACATACACTCTTATGGAGTATGGATCGTATTCTCAAATGAAGTAATTCTTAGTCCGCGAATAAGCTATACTATTTTGATAGAAAATAATATATGATCAGCATAAGTTTCAGCGAAGCTATTCTAAGTACTTTCAGAAGTCAGGGTCTTGTACTAGTAACTTCATCCCTCAAGAAAGCTCTTCAAGCCGCTGGAGAAATCCTTTCCTTCAACAAGCTATTAGGCTATATGAAGTAGCAGGGACCAATCCCAGATCCGCGGACACGATGATTAATTTTTTAGGTGACTATCAAGTCGGCATCTTTGTAAATTGAAAAGAGTGATATGTGTTTTATAAGCTTATTTTTGTTTCAAAAGCCATTATACATGTGTTGGATCCCATATTTCCTACGTGGAAGAAACAACAGTTATACTCCATATCTGCATGTACCTTCCCGAACCCACTCCAATTTGACAGGGTTTTTTCCGCTTTGAATAAGTTTTGGTATGAGTTTAAGTTTTTTCCGATTTCAAAACATGGGTATGGGACAGATAACGGGCATATAAGTACCCACATGAACTCATATACCCAAATGATTGATAATTGCCATGTTAGAAAAAATTTCATTGATATTTAAAAGAGCAACCAAATCATTTGGTCAAAAAATTGTTAAAGTGAACATATTATTGGATAATGCATTACAACATTGTCATCGGGACTAAAAAAAACTTTTTTTTTATTAAAAAAATGATGTACTATAGGTACGGGGATGAGACGGAGATACCCGAACCCATCGGAGACAGGGATGAGATTCAATTTCTCATGCCAGCTGGGTAGGGGTGTACATGGATTGAGTCAACTCAGAAAATCCGGTCAAACCCACAAAAAAAAACCAAAAAAGTGGGTTGGATTGGGTAAGTGAGTGAGTATGGTTTTAAAAATGAAAAACTCATAAAAAATAACAGGTTTCGGATAAAATCAGACACAAACCCAATAAACCCGCTTACGTACCCAATAATGCCAACGTTTTTTTTCATTGGGAAGAAGGAGAATACAAAATATTTTGGTCATTTTGGAAAAAAAAAAATTATATTTTGGTCATATTGACACACATCATTCTATATTGAAAATCAAATCATACTAGAGTTTCAAATTCGGATGTTGCACTTTTTGGTTATTTTGATGCTAATGTAATTTTATGTAATGCAACTTTAGTTTGTTGCAAGTATTTTATGATGAAATTTATTATTTGATATTATCGTTTATTATTTCTATACGTTAAAATATAGTGAAAATAAGTCACACAATTTTTTTAGAAAATAAAAAAGTTGGGTATTTTTTATGAAAAAAATATGAGAAATCATCATTTAGTCATTTAATATTAACAAAAAAATAATTTGGGTAACACACTACCCAACCCAACCCGAACAAAAAATTAGTGGGTTTGCCCAAACCGGCCCAATAGTATAACGGGTGATTATTTTACCTCATCCAAACCAGAGTACTCTATATGGTTCGGGTCTTGGGTTTGGCCAAGTCCAACCCAAACCGACCCATGTACACCGCTACAGCTGGGTATGGGTAGGGTAACATATAAGTATATGAGACAGAGACGGAAAAGGTAAAACTCGTCTCCATCCCGCCTCATTGTCATGCCTACTATCACCCCGCTATAAACAATTGTTTGATTAGATTGACATCCACTGCAAAAAGTAGACTGTATGACTTGGACCACTTGATCTTAAATCAACAATAGAAATTATCTATTGCTTGAATCACAATTCCAAAATTAGTACTGTGAATTTTTTTCATGTGCTCTCATATTTGTACATAATTTTCCCTAAGTCCATTTTGCTTTTTTCACATTTCTTAAGAAAAATTGTTAATGCAATTAATATGTTTATTTTGTGTGTTAATATTACCAAATTGTTTTTTTTTGTATGTGTATTAAATTTGACTTTTCATATTTCAAGATAAGTTAGTAGTATTAATTAGGAGTATGTTTATAAAAAAAATTCATCTAGTAATTTGAAAATGAGTTTATATTTAAGGGCAATTTTTTAGTCAAATAGGTGTTTATATACAGGGACAAAGGGAGTATATTTTTCTTTAATTTTAAATTATACTATAATGTATATTATTGTCAAAATAGTGTACATTTAAGGACATAAAATGAAAAATATTTCTTAAACGTGTTTAGCAATTTCTAGTTGCATGTCAATAAATATTTTGGACGAAATTCACAAATATCTTCCAACCAACAAGCCATCATGTTCAAGCCAGCAAAAAGTGACAAGACTCCTTTCTAAGAAATTTAGTGTCTTAATAAAATTGAATTAGGAACCTAGTATGAAGACTGAGAAAAATATCTTCTTCTTTTTTTGATACAATCTTCGTAATTACTAGTATTCCCTGTCTCATAAAGAATATCTTACTTAAATTGTGCGCAATTCTTAAAAAAATAATTTGTTAGGTTGATTAAAATACTTAGGCAGGTTGATTTTATTTATTTAATGAATTTTATTTACTAAAATATCCTTATTAGTTACAGCTAATAAAATGATTATAGTTAGTTGAGATTCAATAAATAAAGGAGGCGAAAAATTTGATATTTTAAAGTGATAATTTTGAGATAAATAAATATTGCAAATGAAACATTTTTTATGAAACGGGGGCAAGTATCTCCTATAATGATGATCAGGTATGCCAATGAATTGAAACAAAAATAATTTGACCAGCATATTTAACAAGTTTTCTTCACTAAAAACCACACATAATATACTCTCTCCATCTCAAAACATTTTCTAGACATTTGTTGTTTTTACAAGAACCACGACTCAAATACATCAACACAGCAAGATTAGAGGTTCATGAGAGCTATCTTTGCATTGGAATAAACATTGTGTTCCTTTATATGTCTTTTTGCTATTTATTTAAATGAAAATATATTAATTAAAAACTAACTTTCGTAAAAATATTCCTACTCGAAAGAAATTTTTGGAAGATGAAATATTCCATAATTCAAAAAAGTAAACAAAACAAATGCAGATAAAATAACAGATATTTCAACTATTTGCCTCAAAATTATTCCAACATGATAATGATATCTGTCGGAGCCCATTCCCACTTGTACTTGTACAAGATTTTGAGAGAAGTTGATTTTCTTACTTCATTTTTTGACAAAGTGCACAAGATTGTGATTTATTCCTTGATATTTAAGCAAAGTTTCTTAATAATTTTTCCTTTACATTCTGTCAAAAAAAATATTTACACATAAAATTTGACTTTGTTTAGGGAAATAAATTTTGACTTTTGTTCATGGTATAATCTCATTTTAAATTTAGATCTATAAAAGTTTCCAAATTTCTATATTACCAAAAGTTACATTGCATTTTGTCTATTTTACTATTTTTAACTCGGTGCTTTTCTTATACGTTATGAAAACAAGACTCACATTAACCAAATAATTGAACTTAGATGATTAATGAACTCCACCAATGATAAATTGTTTAAAAAAAATTGAGTTCGATGAAACAATTCTTTGTTAGACTTTATTTATCATCCGATCGAATTCCAGATTATTACCATAGCGCTTTCCTCTTAGAATCATAGGTTTAAGACCAAAACTGAGACCCACACAAATAAAGGGAACACGGGATAAGAGTGTCTTTACACAACCATAATAAACAAAGATCGCGGTCACAGGACACCAATCATTTGGTCATCTCTTTCATCAGCCTCCACCAACTCCATTGGCATTGCACTGCAATTTAATAGCATCAGCAAGATTTGTATGTGGGTCATAATGGTGTGAAAGACACCAAGGCTTTATGGAAAGTATAAGAAAATGTGAATAAGAAAATTCTTACATCCTATCGAACATAATATTTCTTGACTAGTTCTGTTGATCAAACTTAATTTAACTCTTTGGATTTGACTTTTATATCAAACTTAATTTAACTTTTTTTAGTTAATAATTTTTTTTTTGTGGAATTATAAGTTAATCTTGATGCATCTCAATGATATAACAAATAGTTTCTTATTTGTATAAACATAGACGGTGGTACATTAGATATGAAATTTCAATCCAACGTTCCATTTCGTAAAAGAGGTAGTATGTTATTTAAACAATCATTTTTAAAACAACAAAAGATATATAAAGAAACATAGATATTGATACGAAAATCAAAGCAATACAAACAGACACTAAGAACACAATGAGAGTAAGAAAGTTATCTAAAAAGTTGTCACAAAATTATTGTACAAATATTTTTCTCTTTAGTAAAATAGATATCTCATAAACATTAAGTTTTAAACTTTTTTTTCTTTTAAAAAAAACTCTTTTTTAGAACCATACAAGTTTAAACTCAATCATAAACTATAATAAATCAATACAGGATAAAATAAAAATCTTGAACAAAACTACTAAAGCCAATAAGAAAGAAAGACTACATAAAAATGAACTTTGTATTCTAAAATCATAAAATTAATAGTAAAATGTTAAGAGTTAATTATCATATATTTAAAGATATCAAATTTAAAGTGTAAACACATGTAAACACGTGTAATTATCATATTTAAAGAAGACTGTAATTCAAGCATTTAACAAGGAATGATAGTTAATTTACTTCTCAAGAGATGAAGTATATATTTTAACAAAAGAGAGCGGGTTTCCTCTAAAAAAAATCATAAGAAAGGAGGAGAATTCAAGTTTCTTTTAAGGGAGAGAAGTGTAATTTACCCTAAATGATTAAGAATTTCAACAAACAATATAATTGTATTGACAATCAAGAAAACAATTCATCTCCTTAAAAAAAAAAAAACAATCCATCTCCTCTCAAAAAAAAACAATTCATCTAACATAAGAATTTGAGGTGTGCTAGGAACACTCCAACATTCACTCATTTATTGGGGAAAATCAATGCAGGGGTCCTACATTTTGGAAATGAATCTCACATAAAGTGGTAAGATCATATGAATTTCATCCACTAAATGTGTGAGTGTTAGAGAGTGTTGAAAAGAGAATAGTTGCTCCGGAGACATGAAGCCCTAAAAGTTCCTCGCCAATATGATCCCAGCCCAACACAACACTTGTCCATAGAAAATATGAATATCTAGATGTTTAAACCTAAAATGGCTATGTTTAAGGCAATTATAGGCAACAGTTTACAAGTAATTAAGTAGTCTGAATGTGATCGAAAATTCCATTCGAATAAGGTTTTCAGGAAAGAAATATTGCTCTTCCCACAAACAACATTGCTCTCTTCCAAAGAAAATTACAAAAATACCCCTGCATGACTTAAGTAACACTTGGTACAAACCAGCGTGACTTAAATCATGTTGTGTGCCTTAATAGGAACAGAACGACCAGAAGGACTTTCTGCTCCATGTCCTTCCACATGCGCTTCGGGGTCCGCCGACACCAGAGGCTAGACTGTGGAAGTATCAGAAGGGGTACATGAGATGGTTCTACAGGGTATCTCATCCCATCATGACCGATCCTGCTGCCGTTGCTAAGGACGCGCCTCCTGTCCCTCCTTACGAGGAGGTTATTGTTGAGCAGCAGTATGTCAGACAGGTTCCCGACCCACTGCAGATCATTGAGAACATCAGACGCAGAGTGGACAGTGCCTTCACTTGTCCTGATGTGTTTCAGAATCCAACCGTCTTCGGTATTTTTCAGGGCATCCAGTCAGAGTATCATATCTTGCAAGAGCAGGGGGGTTCGCCGGATGAGAACTAGGAGTCATAGTCCAGCGGAGTAGGGTGTTGTGACTGATGTACTTTTGTATATTTTTAGTTTTTTTTTTGTTATGACATGGATGTATTATATTTACACTCGCGCCTTTGCGCATTTTTATGACATTTTGGTATATTTTTTGTTTTATTTTTGCGAATTATAAATTTGATTGAATTTGTGAATTTTAAGTTTGAATGAATGATTGAATTATTGATTGAATGGATGAAAAAAGAATGAAAATGGAATAATGAATGCATGAATGAAGGAATGGATGAATGAAAACAAGGAGAATTAGGCATTCTGCTAAGTCACGCTGACATATAACCTGCAGTGATTATGAAGATACAATTTTCGTTAGTGAGAGCTTATAAATTAAAATAAAAGTTAATTTATTTACATAAGCTATTTTTCATAAGCTCATAATAAGCTCAAACCAAACGGGGCCTAATAAATAAATTTTTACTTTACATAGGAAATAAAAACAAAAAGGTTATTATTAATTAAAAATGTAAATAAATGTAAAATTGCATGGGACTTGTGAGACATATATAACAGTCAAACAAAGGGTTTATGACAAATTTGACCAATGGCAGTGCTTTTTCATATTGAGAAGAGAGAAAAAAAAAGTAACTTAAATATAACAGACATTAGCAAATAGAGAATGACATGCAGAGAGACATACCTGATCTCGTAATAGAGTAGATAGATACAAGATATCGAGTGAGTGTGCGAGAATGACATAGATGGAGAGGTTAAGGTTACATAAAATGTAAAAACTTTCATAGAACCTTATACATCAAAATCTAATCAGGTCGAATCCTACACCCCAAAGCCTGGTTAATTTATCTATGCTTTTAACGTACAAGAAAGAGAAATGTGATGAATAAGCTTATCCAATGGAGTTCCACATCAAACAACCGATGAGATCATGACCCTTATGGGCGTAATGAAACACGATCCTGCTGAATTCATGGGGTGGAAATTTAACCATCAATGAAAAAGCCTTATCATGCTATCAGCTATTGTGTTGATTCTTTCATGTTTGAAGAATTGTCATGATATACAACTAAGGGTACACTTTCCATTGTCCTCAATTGCCTTTCTCTTTTTTACATTCTTTCCCGCACAAAAAGTATCCTTAAAAGAAAGGACTCTACAACTTAATTCCTTGAATTTGCCTGTTGCAAAACCAAAGTGGCATAAATTAGCTCATTCCATGCATCAGGGACCCCAGGAAGACACCAATGGCTGCAGTCCTGCCGCCTTGTGGAGACTTTCCTTCCACCCGTTATGCTCTTGCCGAAGACAGATGGGTGACCATCCTTGCGGAAATTAGTCAGCTTTGTTACGTTTAGTAACTTAACTGGAACCTTCATTCCCTGGATCACTTCTTCCACTATCTTCATTTTCAAAGGATAGTTATTCAGGATGGACCCATTTAAAACCGGTTCAGTTTCACCGTTGCATGACCCACCTGAGTCCCAGTCTCCACCTCTGTCAAAGATTCAGCAGCAATATGATATGACTTATGGAGCAATTAGTAGTGGTGTACAATTAGGTTTTTTTTTTCTTTTTATTTGAGGAATGATAGCAGCATACTTTTTATTATTTGACAAGAATGTGCTTGAGAGTATATTGCTACTTGCTAGCCATTTCTCTCTTCTACTTTCCTATTCTCCATAATGATGTTGGAATATAAGTCTTGATTTCGCTTACTAAATTTAGCTGTTCTAAAGTGAAAGGGTGCATTTTAGACAGAAAAGTGTGAAATTATAACTAATGATTTGCAAGTCAACTAAGTGATTTTCAACTTCATGGTTTGCTATATGTGTACTTGTGTTTTCACGTTTCATACAATCTCAGCCATTGATTTCCAGACAATAGTTATAACTATATTTTCTCTCTAGAGTGCACTCTTCACTTAAAAGTAGCTAAATCATTTAAAAAATTTACAAAATACAAGGCCCTCGGCAGAAATAAACTGGAAAAGGCACAGGGAATTTATGCATCAGAAAAAATCTTAAAAAACATTGATACCTGAAATGAGCAGAAGAATATCCACGATAGTAGACAATCTGCTTTTTTGGATTGATATTATTGTCGATCCATTTTCCCCATGTCTTTATAGCCTTTCTGTATGCCTCAACTCCATCAAATTTTGGATATAGATAATCACCTTCTTTATAGTAATTTATTCTGCAGAAAT
Organism: Medicago ruthenica; assembly: GCA_018208015.1. Classification (NCBI taxonomy): domain Eukaryota; kingdom Viridiplantae; phylum Streptophyta; class Magnoliopsida; order Fabales; family Fabaceae; genus Medicago; species Medicago ruthenica. Next base: position 99,500,786 of record CM031378.1, on the reverse strand, counting down.
CATACACAGTATTTAATATAATTATAAATATTATTCCCATATTTATTTTTGATAGACGACTTGTTAATTTTATGGAATGAAAGACAAACCAACACATAGCAGGGAATAAAAACTAATTTGTGAAAGGGAAAAAAACCAAAAAGTAACAAGATAAACATGTTAGACAACAGTGTCAAATCTTGCCTAATACATTATAATTGGTTGATAGAATAGTGTATGCGAACATTCATCGCTGCCAAGAGAAGTTACAAATATAGGTCAATAGTCTAGTGCAGCAAATACTTAGATGAATCCTTTTTATTTTTTGACCATGTTAGAATTCAATAAACATGGGGGAGACAAACAAACTCGCACAACCAGTTTCCTGAATTGAATGCACACAATCAAAATATGAAATACGAAATAATTGTATCCTAACCCTCGAGCAGTTTTTCCATGAGCCCACCAGTGCCCGGTGTTGAAGACGAGAATGTCAGCCCTCTTCCAACGGCTGGATGTCTTGTCAATCCGATCTATTGATAATGTAGGATTTGAACTCCCTTGTGCATTCATTCGAACTCCCTCCCTCACAAGGAAATGAGATCTCACAAATGACACTGTACAGTCATAGTCCTGCTCAAGCGTTCCAAAATCTTAGCATAATGAACAGTAGTGTGCCCATCCAGATTTTATTTTCACAGGGAAATGATGGAGTGCAGCTACCTTAATCATTTTGTAAGCATTTTCATATTATACATTTCATATAACTACCAAAATACAGACAGTACTTTATAAGTTACGAACTGATAGCTTCAAAGAGAGATGAATTCAATGTCATTTTCTGGGAGAAGAAACGAAATGATATAATAACAGCACAAGCTAGATTAAAATTTGCAAACATTTTTTATTCCATCCCATCAAACCTTGAAGAGACAAACTTACAAAGAAAGTGAGTAGATTACTGAAAAAATATACTTTTTTCTAAAAGAAAATAATATAAAGTAGTTCATGTAATTGGCACTTTTTGCTAAATAACATTTCATTGAAAGAGAAAAAGTGTTTCAAACAAAATATGATTGAAAAGAAAAAGAAAAAAATTACCTCAAATTTGAAAACAAAGTAGCCTCTTCCTTTAGATATTTTGTGACCATGTATCTCATACATTTTGCTCTTATTGTCCAAGCCTTCACGAAGTACACACAGAATGGACTCAAATTGGTTTCGGTTCATAGAATCTCCTACCAGCATTAGTTGTTTACCTTTCAGTCTTGCCAAAAAGTCCTTGGCACTAAACCTAAAGTAATATGCGAAAGAAGTGGACGGAGAAAATATAAATAACTAACTTTCCAGCAAACTAGTAACAGCTGAGAAGCAAAGCGTAGATGTTTGAAAAACACTATTGCATTATGACTCTTTTGCTATTTTTGTCACTTGCTAGACAACAACTTAACCTTTCTCACCATATCAAAAGAAGCTATGCTTGAAACTTTTCATAAATGTACCCACAAGTTTAAAATTGTTTCCACAAATAGAATGGTTAATTCCTGAAGAATTGCTGACAAAACACAGTAGGTTTTAAAGGAACAAAGCTAACTAGTTGATCATGCTTTTCGGTTTTCATGGGTTTGAGTATGATTCCTGGAGCTCTTCAATTTGAATTAGCTTGAAGCTAAAGTCATGATACTAAAAAATCATTTAAATCCAAATCCATCTTAATCATTTAACATATAGTTTTCATTAATCTCCATTTATCAACAGTTATCGGACTATCTACCACTAATCCAATCTTCCCTCTATAATGCAGCGCTTACATGTATTCTTCATTCGTGTCTAAATAACTTAAGACGGTATTTAACTTCTTTTCCATTACAAGTGCTATCATGACTTTCTGCATAGTGCTTATACTTACAATTTCTAGTTTCTAAACAACATCTTGTCCTGTGACCACTCATTATTATCTTGATAACATTTACACTTTTTCCCAACATTGAACTCAAGGCCTATATTACCCAGAATTTAATTTAATCCCCTACAAACGTGGTAAAAAATTTCTTTAGATTATTTAACAGCCTTCTCTAATGCATTCAAATCTTAACAATGACATGCGCAGTAACACGATTTGATTGTCAAAAGTTGTATACTAACTATCAAGTTGTTCCACTCGCAGAAATAAACCTGAATCGAACTAAGCCACACCTATAAATCATATGCGGTAACACCGTTTAATAAATAGTAGCATGTTTTATCCCTAAATCGAACCAAATTACTTCAATCCTATTTATCAACATCACATTGAACAAATGAACTAATCAAACATCAACACACTGCTACATGCAAATAGTTGAAAATCACATCACACACGAAACAAATGAATCGATTAAGAAATTCATTAGAGAGTGACCTTGGAAGATCACATCCATGAGGTTTCCAGCGCCATTTGGTATAATGAGTATCATTTCTTCCATTGATTTTGCAATCATAAGCCTCGTCAACGTAAGGGCAAGAACCTGGTTCATAAATTGGATAATCTTCATCCTCTACCCAAGTTCCATTGTATAAATCGCATTCCTTCAAAGCTAGAATCGCATCATCAACCTCGTCCGTGTGAGTATCAGCAACAGATACATGATCATCGAGACTGGCACTGTCAATGGCGGATTGAGGTTGAATGGCGGTGACGGTGGTGGAGGATTGTTGCGGTGGTGGCGGAGAGAGAGAAGGTTTGATTTGGAGAGAGAGATCTGTGTGAGGAGAGAGAGGAGTGGTTGTTGTGTTGAAGAAGAAGAAGAAGAAGAATGAGTAGAGGAAAATAGAGAGAAAGAACAATGCGAGGAAGAAAAGGGTCGCGACAGTGTAACGGTTATTGGGAGGTGTGGAGGAAATAACATTCTCACATGTGGTGGGTTCTATCCAGACCTGGATTTCGAAACATAAACTAGATCTTACACGTGAGATGCACGGACGAATTATTATATGTATATGGTTAGATTTACCAGTGCTAATGACTAATCTACTTTACCTATTACATTTAATTTAACTAGTTAAAAGAATTGACCAGGATAAGAGGTTTGTAAAAAAGTCAAACAAAATGAATGTTGATGCGTGCTTAATTTATTCTCCAATATAATAAAGGGTATTGCTAACCGAATTAAGAAGTCAATTGGGCTGCTTATATTTGTTGAAAAAAAATAATGAGATAATGTGATTTATAAAGATAGACAATACAAAGAAAGTATCTAGTGTGTCATATCACTAAGTGGGTACCACTACTATTAATTATTTTCAATTTTTTTTGTTTTTATCTCTCCAAATAGAAGAAATGGAGAGACTAATAAATTGAGAGGATTTTGACTCATTGCTAACCAGTGTTCCTGGGTTACTGATTAAAGAATCAAAAAATAAAATTGTTGTCTTATATAAACAGTTATTTTGATTAAGTAATAATTACAACACTACTTTTTAATAAAAATTTACTTTTGTTTGCTTAACCAACGCCCATGACCGTTCAACATTCTCCTATAACAAATCTTTAGTCTTTAGCTGTAAGAGCAACTCCATCGCTTTGTTCTTGAAACGCAAGAACATCATTTGTTTTGTTTTTAGCATTGGAGGTCTTTTACGTGGCAGCCAAGGTGGAGAACGGTTGTGCAGTAAGAACAAGGTTCCAGCTTTGCTTTTTCTGACACTAACACTAAAGCACAACATACAATTTAAAAAGTAAATACAAGGCCCGCTTAAACTAAAACAAGAACATTACGTTGTTTTTTCCATTGGAGTAAAAAGAGGAAGTGATCTTAAATCCCAGTTGGCAACTTTGGACCCACAAAAAAAATGAGTGAAGAACATAATTTTGGTTCTAGCATTGTAGATGCTCTAATAATACCAAGAGACAAAATAAAGCAAATGTGTAAGCTATGTTTGTTCGAAATCCTATCAACTATCAAGATCTTAGTCTTATGATCTGCTTAGTCTTGTAAGGCAACTTTTATTTCAACGAACATCTTTAATGAATATAATCTAAGTAACCCATTTTAGATAGCTTATCTTTTATTTAATGGGATGTAGTCTTGATAAACACGGTCATGAAACTTTGTAAGCACTTCTTGACCCACCTCATAATAGTGCGAACTAACCAACCCATAAAGCATATGTTGTTTGACGAGTTATGTCCAGAAGAATGACAAAATGTTGTTTCGACTGGATCTGTTTAGCTTTAACCTTCGCAACTGCTTGTAGTCAGCTTAGACCTAATCGATCCTTGTCAAATATTAATTGCCTTGAAGGTGTCTTAAAATGCCCCGCTCACCAACTCAAAGGAAACTTAACAACATACACTCACAAATATTAATTGCCTTGACGTCAAGCTAGACGATTTTCCTCCCACCTTTCGCCTCTGAATCTTGGACATCACATGCGTCCCACTTAGTCGAATGGCTAACGACTTTGAATCGAAAAGGTTTGTTCATAAGCCATTAAATATAACTCATGTACGGTTCAAACAATTTCAAGTGAGGCTGGCCAACATAAACCTACTTTTGTGAGGCCTCGTTTCCATTAAAGGTTGAAAGAGATAACAAAAGAATAATACATATAGAATCACACCCATGAAACGAAACAACTTTTGAAAACCCAAAATAAACTCCCACGAAGTAAGATGAATTTGCAAATGAGCAAGAAAAAGGTGTCTCATTAAAGAGAAGGACCAAACTCAAGTTCACGAAAGTAGCTTCATACATCATGAACGCCACTTTAGGGATCGATTACAAATTCAAACATCGTGATCTAGGCAATGCAACCTCCCAATCACCAGAGGATCCAACCTCTATGTAATCCAAGACCTTGAAAAAAAATTATTAAGATCAGAGTGCGAGGTCGAAGATGCAGGACTTCTTTGACTATCCAAGGATATTTAATGGCATTATAAGATAGATCTTGACTTCCCTAAATGGACTACCCTGCTTTCTTCACTCTCATATTCCTGCAGAAATTAGAGCAAGAGGACTTAGCCAAACTCTTATAACTTCACGAGTGGCTTGTCACTCTACCTTCACTCAAGGAATCTCACAAAACAATTAGCGATAAACTCAACAAGCCACCGTTGTAACCTCTCCTTCTTTCTCAGATCACTCGTTACCCTCAGGGGTAAAGAAAAATAAAGGGGGAAGAAGAGAAACATACCTTAGGTCAAAAATATCAACAATTTCTCCATCAGATAGAACATGTACGCTTGAAAGGTTCAAGAAAGAAGAAAGGAAAAACAAAAGCTCACTTAGAAGGGAAGATCCTCACTTATATACAATATACAAGAAATATGGAAAAGCAGATACATTCTTCTTAAATTAACAGATTGCACATTGGCATAAAATCCAACGATCCCAACCTTTGCCAAAAACAAGTGCGCCCTCAAATATCACACCTTCATTAAATGTCCTTTGACGAGGGTCCTCACACGCCATACAAAACGACTACCCAAGATACATGATTAACTGACATCATTACGCATGAAATCTAAGGCTCTTTTGAAATGAAAAGATGTGTCCTTTGACATCACCAAGACCGCCTTGTTATAATAACGTTCTAATAATATGGGTAAACATAAAATTGGGACTCCGTCACACTCAAACGTGATCATCACTTGGAACACAGCCCCAAGAAAAATAACTACCCGAAGTTAATCGTCAACTTCAGAGCACTAAAAACTTTAAGTCTTCGCCTCGAATAACAAGACAATGACTTGGAGGCTAGTGTTCTAGACTCAACCAAGGCCCAATCCTAGGACTTGAAGTTCATTCACAAAGCTAAGGTCCAATGAGTCACGAAAATGCGGTTGTAGATCTCTTATACTTGCGAAGAATCGTGAAATGATAAATAAGGCTCTTAGAGCCAATCTAGGGCCTTCAAGCAATCAAACAGTCGTCCGTCCCTCGCACCACAAGTGTGTAACCGCTTAAAATCATGTACTAGTGCAGCGATCCGAAAATCTATAAATAGAGTAATCCACTACAAAATCATGTACACACTCTCATTTCGAGAAAATCCTTAAAACATCTTGAGACATCGTTGACTTTGAGTGTTGAAGTGTCTTTGTTGGTACATCCCACACTGGTGAAGAACCACTGGCAACCACCACATCAACTTAGTAGCACCCGCTTTGGCCGTCTCTTCTAATCATGTTCGAGATTTGGATCTTAAGAATAATATCTATTTTGTTTTACCTTTACGGGAAGAACAGTATATCTACTATTTTATTGTAACATTTCACTCGCAGGATCATTACTTTTCATTTCTTCACATAAAACATATGTACAGTGTAAAACAGAAACACAGAGATGTACAATTTTTTTAACAGTATTTTTTGTAAAGGTTAATTACCCCATTCTATGGGGCTTTGGAAGTCTGAAAACAATGATAATTGACAGATGCCGGCTATCGTGTTTCGGTGTTTTTGTAAATTCAGTTAAACTAATTAACTTTTAAATGTACGCCCATAATTAAACTTGGCGTGATCCTAAGCTCAACTATCGAATCATTGATAGAGTGTAATTTTGTCTTTCTTTTTTCCTGTTTTCTTTTAGCTTTCTTCTTGATAAAAAGAAAAAGCTTAACTATCCAATAATATCTCCTAGTGTATGTTTGATTTTCGTTTTGAATGAGCTAAAAATTAATTTTAGATATGGACAATTGATTTTGATTTATTTAGTTGTTCTCGAGTAAAATTTATTTATTTTATCTTTAGAATTGATTTCAATTTTGAAGTTAGAAATTAGAATTTGTTACTCTAGAGTTGATTTTTACGTTTAAATTTATCATTCTACTCACTTTTATATAAATATATCTAAACATAAATCATTTTATTTTCAACTTAATTTTACGTGATCAATTCATTCAAAATCAATTTTAATCACCATAAAACTAAACACAAACCGAAAATGTATTACAACCTTATACCTCTTTATTGACTACTAATTATTATTATTTTTATGGTGAATGCTACTCATTTGCTAATATCATTTAAATTTTTCTTTTTACTAAAAAAAAGTGTTATAATCATTATATTTGCTTTGGTATTTATACATATTAATCTAGGAGCACTTGTGTGAGATGTTCAAGTTTCTTTCTGCCTAACTAAAGGTATATCCTAGATTGGAAATCAGTTTTGAAAATGCAATAACATTAAATTTTTTGGGATAGAGCTTCAAGCACAGAGAATATCGAATTTACACGAAAATATATTTATTCAAATTTTATATTAAATTAAATGTTTATACATGACTATTTTTTTATTTCATAAAATGTAATTGCATTCTCAAAAGTGTTTTTATAAATTAATTAATCAAATTATATTTTATCATCACTCACACTAACCCATATAGGTAATACATCTCTTAGCGCTGACTTCTTCACCTTTTTATTTGCACCTTTTCAAAGTGGGAAAGGGGGGTGCGAATAGTTGGATAAGATGGGAAGATGGGTAAGTAACCTTCCCGTTTTGACAGAAATGGCCGGCTTTAATGTAGCATCAACTGTCGTTTCATAGCCACGGCAATTCCATTGAGTTAACCTATCATCCCAGGTTGTCTCTGTTTGTCACATGAATGAAGGAGGTTATTATTATATGCACTTTTTTTTGGAAATATTATTAGCTAATGTTTGATCTGATTTTTTTTTTTATTTTTTTACAATTTTAAGGAGAAAGTAGGTCAAACACAATATCTATTAAGTATTTACTAAAAAAATATTTTTTTTAGAATGCATAAAATTGAATGGATGGAGCTTTGATCAAAAGTTGTTTAAAGAAACTTTAGAACTACTTAACACGGCAAGCTTGAATTCTTTTCCATTCATATACCCTATTTGATTCACGCTGGCACCATTTCTTTTATTTTTTAATATTATATTTCATTTTTTCTTCCATTTAATTTTATTCATGTTGGGCATCTTTACTTCATTTACGTCTAATATATATATATATAAAGAGAGAATATGTGATTATAAGAATGTTATATTGTTGGTGTCATTCAAAAAGATAAGAATTTATATTATATTATAGTTGTTACATCGTAGATATCATTGAAAAAAAATATTTATAGTTTGTTACAGTATGAAAGTGCAATAAATATATATATATATATATATATATATATATATATATATAGACACACACACATACAATATAGATATATTCTTCGGCTCTACAAAAAATATTTTAAACATTTTTTTATTTATTATGTTAATTCATAATAAATTTAAAGTTTTGTACAATATTTTGTCAAACAACTTTTAACTTAAAAATAGCTTTAAAACTAAAAAAAAGAAACCAAACAACTTTAACTTCTTTCATAAAGGTCTTTCTTTTAACTTTATTTTAAAGTAGCTTTTAGACTGTAAAAAAGTCAGAGGTAAATTGTACATTAGTATTTTATTTACATGCGTCAGTATCAACATTACATATTACATTTATACGGGCAAAATTAAATTTAAATTCTTTAAATAATTTTTTAAATTTAGATGATTGAAAAGAGAGGCTTTACTACTAATATGAAGATTATTCATTTACAAAACTGATAAAAACTTTTTTTTTAACTGAATATCTTTTATGTGCAATTAATCTTACGAGTTGAGTATGATCGCAATAAACGATAAAGTTCTCCTTCAAGAGATATAAAATATTATAGTTGTATTTTCAGAGTTAGATTCAAAACCAAAACATTTAGTTAAGCCGAAAGAAACTCCTTACTATCTCATACAAATACTTTTGTAAATTGATAAATATTTTGCATTCAATAATATATTAAAAAATATACATCTGTTTGTGTGTGTGAATTATATATGAAAGCCAAGTATGTAAGAACAATACATACACTTAAACTCTAATAAGCCAAGAAGACGTGTTTCGAAAGCAAAACGTCGATTGATGAAATTAAATTCAATGCATGCAATGTTACAGTCAAAACCACCCATTTAATTCCCCTGCAAACTCCTTTTTTTCTCTCAATAAGTGTCAGCTTTTCAAGCATGGTCCTTAATTCGAGCATCACGTGGTAAAGCCATATCTACCTCCCCCCATATTGAACAAGAATTTTCTCTAATCTATCGGGTATTAGAGGAGAGGACCTTTTTGTTAACTAGGTTGCAAATTCTAAGGAACGGAATGTTGCACTTTTGACTCCTTAATTCACTCACCATTTATGTTCAAAATTCCATTTGGTTAAAATAATAGTAATCTTTTATTATTATTACTATTATTTTGTCACGATAGAATTGAAGTGAATTAATGAGGTTTGGTGAAATTTCTGACGAAAGAGATGTGATGTATCAAATTCAAAGTCTTTTACTGCATATATCCGAGGTACCATAGTTAATGTCCCATTCTTATAACACTCTCTCTTTCCCTCACTAACAATATAAACCAATTCCTTTTGCTTTCTCTGCCTCCTTCTTGTTCATCTCCTTATTTTCTTTGCCACCAATATTCATTATTTGAGTCAAACATTTCTAGCTACTATATAAATTTTAAGAAGATGAAATTACAAGAGGTAATACTTGTGATATGCATTTTGTTTTGGGCTTGTATTGGGTCAACTACAGTGGCAAGGAAAACAGTTTTTGTTGGAAATTTGTTTGATGGAGCAAAGAAGAAGAACAGTAGTAGTGTGGCAGTACTTGATGATGTTCACAGATGCAACCACAAAAGAAAACACTTGTCTTCTTGCTACAACAACACGTCATCATCAGAGGACAAAAGGGTCGTTCCTACAGGTCCAAATCCACTACACAACAGGTAGTAGAGTCATCAACATTTTTCAACAAGCAAGACATCATGGAATGGACATGGACAACATGTTCTCTCTTCCATTAAGTAATATAGGAGTATGTAATATAGTTAAGCTGATTTAGTGTGTTTAATTAACAGTTAGTTAGGCAGAATCTCATTGTATCATTATGATTTTGCCATAAGCTATACTCTGGACTTTTGAGTTTCAACAAAATCATATTAGCCAAGTGCTACCTTAATTTTGTGAAACTCAACGTGCGATTCTAAATATACACTTAATTTTTGGAAGAAATGTGTGCATTTTCTTTTGTCCTTTGAATTTTCCCCATTTTATTTTATTTTTGACTTCCTCTTTGTATTATTTTGTAAAATGTAAATGAATTATTATTACTAAAAGGTTTGTATGTATAACTCTGGCATTGTTGATAGCTACGTTCAAATTGTTTTCTTATATTAGGGAATTGAAACAGCCTTGTGTATATGCAATTAAATGATGTACCCATTTTCATGTATATGCTTTGTGTTTGAGCTCCACCCAGTATGGGCCAAAAAGTTGCTATTTTTCCTCTTTTCATAAATAAAAACATACTAGCACATAATTTCAAAAATATAAATTTGTATGGAAAGGCGTGAAGAATTATGAGAGAATGACATAATAGAACTAAGAGGAGGGGTCACGTACATTTTGGGTGAGGTGAGGGGTTTGGATGTGATTCATTGGTTAAAAAGAGAAATAAGGTGGTTGTGATATGATCCATAAACCTGCATTGTTGATCAAGAAACGGCATTAAATGTGTGTCGGATAGGGGGAGAATTGAATGTCATCACTGCCATGCTAGCTGCAAATATTAATTAGAAAGGGTAAGGTTAACACTCAATGCATATATATTTATAAATTTTATTTTATTTGCTTTGTCTTTGTCTCCCTGTTTGTATCCCAGCAAAAGCTACTTTTTGACATGAACCATGGTGCTTTGCCATTCTTGTTTACGGTCCCTTTCTCACATCACATTGTATATCTCGAGGTTATGTTCTGTACATATAGTAAATTTTTATTTCTATATTCCCTTTTGGCAATTCAACACAGTCAAATAAAAAAAAAAAGGGGAAGGAATGGCATGGAGGAGAGAGAGTAGCCAATGTGGACGGGGAAAGTAGTGTTTGTTTGATTCTTCCTTTTCGTTTTGTCTTTCACTCTCAATCTTTTGGCATACTTTGATAATCGATTTTATGGAAGGTTCGGACATATGAAAGGGGAAGGGATAACTAGAAAGTTGTGATGAGAATGATTCGGTTACTTGTCCATTACGATTAAATAATGATACTATATTTATATGGTTCATTTTAAACAAAAAAAAAAATAATGATACTATGTATATGTATACTTTGTAATTTTTCCATGAATAATTACCTTTTTTAAACCCTTAAACAATATTCTTAGGGCTCTAGTTAATAAGATTATTGTTTTATAAATTCTTGCTCCTTTACAATAAAAAGAGTGTAAACACTCAACTATAAATGATCTGATAAAAACAAACATCCTAATGATAAAGTAAAAACATCATTTTGTACCAAAAAAAGAAAAGAAAAGAAGTAAAAACATCATCCAGTTCTTTCAGTTACTTAAGCTTTTTTGTCACACATAAGTATGTCTTTAAAATTTTATTATGTGTACACTGTTGCCCTTTTTAATAAATCCTGTTACAAAAAAAGATAAAGTGTTTGTTATGTTAACCATGTGGCATGAACATGGTTGACCAGTTATCCAAATTCCAAAGTGCAACTCTTTCTTTTCTCATCTCCTACCGGTGAATATTAGATATGAGATAAGAGGAATCAGGGGGATTGCCGTCTGTGATTTTTATGTATTGGGAGAAGAATACAACAAGGGCTATGTAGCTTATCCATTTTCTCTCTTGCCCGATATTCACCCCAAATTGTTCGAAATACTAATGAAATAATTAAATAGAACAATGATATTTGAACAATCATTTCATGTGACAATTTATGGGACAACTAAAATATAAAAAGAAATGTAGTTTTTGGTACAAAAATCAAAGCAATAAAGAGAGAAAATGAGAATATAATGTGATTATAAAAGAGAAAGTTGTCATAAAAGTTGTCACAGAATGACTGTTCAAATATCATTTCTCAAGTTAAATAACTTCAAGAATTGTGTTGTATTGTTTGTATTCTTGTCAAAAAAAAAAAAACTGTGTTGTATTCTGCTTAACTATAACTAGACTCTAACCCGTGCATGGGTTTTATAGAATTTCGTATATAAATATCAAATTGATTATATTTTTACTTACAGATTCAGTACTTTGTTATGAAACGATCGGAAAAAAAACAAAAGAAAAGGTGCAAAAATTACACCAATTTAAGTTATTAACTTTATTTTGTTACCAAATAATATTACCAGTTTGGGTTCCCGAATTCCTTCTTTCTCAACTTTCATATTCGATTACATTTATGTTAAAAGAACAACTAAAATAAACAAATTGAAAATAGTAAACATGTTTTAAAATTCAAAAGTCAAAGTGAGAAAACAAAGTAATGTTATAATCTAGTGTAGTGATTTTTTCAAATAAAAAGGCAGAATAAATAACTTCAAGTAATTAATATGATATAAGAGAACAAAGAGGTAGACAAAATTATACTAAAAAGTGAAGTTTCTAATGATAAAATTATCATTTGAATTAGTCAAATTATCAACAATTTTAAAGATACAGCTTTAATATCGTAACACGTAGTAAGAAACTGATCCTAACCGCAAGGGTTGTTAAATCTATAAAAAGGAAAAAGCAACTGTTATGTGGTAACCGAGAGAAAAAATAATAAAAAAGAAACTGGTATGTGATAATTGAAAGAAAAAAATAATAATGAAAAGGAACCGTTAATAATGAAAAGGAACTGCTATCAAAAAAGGAATTGCAATGACTGTTAGTGGCTTTTACAAAAAATGACATTTTCGTGTACTACCTGATTCAATTCCTTGCAAACCTTTTTTTTCATAAAAATTAATTAGGCCCGTTAAAAGGGGCGGGTTATTGTTATTAGGTTCAATTGCATGATGGTGAGAGAGATGAAATTGAGTGAGAAATGATTTAGGGATTGTGAGATTGAAAGAAAGAGGGCCCGAAATTTGTGTTGAATACATAACATTGAAGCAGTTGTATGTCATAAAAAACATTAGTACCTTGGTGATAAGAGTTGTGATTTGGAAGCATGTGGTACCTGACTTCGATCCCCACCAGGAGTAACGGTAAGTTATACCTTATATTTTTAATATATTCATTCATCATTTAAAAGAAAAAACTAAAACAACAAAAGATATATAATGAAAGTAATAGACCCTATAAACAATATTAGATATTTTTATTGAATTGACCAATCGAGTTTATCCATCTTGGACGCTACCTCATTTTGTCAATGAGTTAAGCGGGACAAACCAATTTAAATGGTAAGGAGTAAAACAGGGCGCTTCGGTGGACTCAATTCGTTTTATCATCCATATATATGATCTTTATAGTCTAATGTGTGTTAAATTCCATTGACTTGACTAGTTAATATGTTCACATGACCAATGAGTAGTAAATATTAGCTTCAATGCACTTTTAGTACTACTATTTTAAAATTCAGCCTTTTTGGTCCTCCTATTTTAAATTTTTATGACTTTTGATCCCCCACCCCCACAACAAAAAACTTGACTTTTAGTGAGAGTAAATTTATGTAGATAAAAGTCCTTTTATCGTAGGTATAACCCCTACTATCGAGAAACCTGACTTTTAGTGACAGTAAAGTTATGTCGGTAAATGTCCTTTTACCGTAGGTATAACCATAAGTACCTATACCTACAGATTTGTAAGTTCTGATTAAGGTCTATACTACAAATGCGAGTAAAACCGTCATTGTAGACTAGAGTGACGACAAAAAATCCATGGGGTAGGTAGTTGGGGCCGTTTACCTACAAAACTTTACTATTACTAAAAGTAAAGTTTTTGTACAGTTGGGTTGGGGAATCAAAAGTTAAAAAAAAAATGAAATAAGGATACCAAAAGTGCATTTAAACTTAAATATTATTGTGAAATTGTATCTGCAACTTATTATCTTCAAGTTATTTAAGTTTTGTGTTTATATTAGATAAGTGTTTTATTAAAATTGAAAAAAGAAAAATCAAAATTCATTTTCTTCCTCTTACTATGAATCATTAATTTTTCCTCAAATCCTACAATAAACCATAATTATTTCTCCTAATCGTAATAATCTTCCTTAAAATTCATCAATTTACAAATTTGTGAAAAGTTTGAGAGGAATTTTACAGTTTGCAAAAGAAACCAAAAAAGGTGAACTTAAAACTATCTTACACTCCAATCCTTATTTCACTTAACACTTCCCTCATCTACTTATCCAACCTGTGGCGTAGCCAGGATCTTAGGTAAGGGGGTTCAAACTTTTGAACTTTAATCTATATATTATACATTTGAGGAGTATTTCATAGGAATATCCTCAAATGCATTCTTAGCATGACATGTGGCACCACCAAGCATTTTGGTGAGTTTGACAATTAATGAATTAATGAAATTAATGTAATTAATGAAATGAACTTCTATTATATTTTTATTTTCATAATAATAATAATTAATGAAATGAGTTTCTATTGTAATAATAATAATAATAATAATAATATGACACAATTTTAATATCTTATATTTTATTGAATGCCAAACAAATATGGATGAAAATAAATATGTTAATTCATATTTAAATATTTTAAATGTTGCCAAATAAAGTTTGTGAGAGACACGAACAGCCAAAAAAAAGAGGAATTCTTAAATCATGTAAAGTCCAAACAAAAGTAAAGAAAAATAAATAATTTCTCTAAAAATAAATAAAACCGTTATTTCTCTAAAAGATAGGGAAAATAAAAAAAGGAAGTTTTAATATTTTCTCTAAAAATAAAGAAAACCTGTTACATGTAAAGCCATAAAAAAATGAAGAAAACATGTAAAGGCAAAGCAAAAAAAAACGTATCACAAGGTGTCTTAAATCATTTGGTCAAAGATATTTGTTTCAAATTGAAATAAAACCAATTAAATGCAATATGATCTCATTTCTTTGATCAAGTAAAGAAAAATGTATCTTCTCTGAAAAAACTAAAAAAAAACCTTTACATCGACGGCCAAAAAAAAAAGAGGAAGTCTTTATTCCCCTTCATGGAGAGTCATACGTTTTGTTTTCCTTTGTTGAGTATACACTTTTTGCCTCCAATTAATTCTTCCAATTTCCTTTGTTTTGCTGACTTAATCATTTAAATTCTTATAATTATAATTTCTTCCTTAATTTCCTTTTGCTTTCGTTTAATTCTCTTGAAAGTGTCATAATTTTCTTCCCTTTTCCTTGCAACCTTTAGGCGTCCCTCAATATATTCTCACTCTTTTTATAACCATCACAATTATTTTTCTTGATTGAGCCTTGACTCATTTGATTTTGATAACGTATCTCTTTCCCTAATTTCAACATCATTTTCTTTTATAAACCATTCTCACCTTCCCACGAGCCACGTCCAAAAATAATCAGGAAAATAGAAAGAAAAATAAATAATTGTGGAAAATAATTGTGCTTATTTTACCAAATTACCCTGTGAACAATACTATAAATTAGACTTTTGGCTTCACAAATTTTTCACATCACAATCTCGACTGTCTTTCTCTCTGTTTATTTTTTTCTATTGTTGTTCTTCTTCGCTCTTAGCAATCCAAATGGCACCGAAAATTGATTTCATTTCTAATATTTCCCCTTCGAAAGAAAATTGGAATATCAGGGTTCGAGTCGTTCGGAATGTGGTTTGTGAGAGACATGAACAAAGACAAACTACCTTACTCATTGGAAATTATTCTAATGGATAATAAGGTTGTTTGACTCTATCCACTTTGTTATGTTTTTAGATTTATTTTTATACAGTAGATAGTTTGAGCTTTTAATTATTTTAACTCAATCAAATATGACACCCGAATTTGTTCCCAATATCTCTCATTCGCATAAAGAATTTTGGAGTATATTGGTCGAATCATGTGGTTGATTTGTTTAGATATTTTATGTTTCCTGCTCAAAAGTGAATCCACATTTTTTTTATTAATAAAAAACCAGAATTAACAAATTTATAATTTCTCATGCTTGGCACTGCCTAAATTATTTTCAATAATATCATTTCATTACGTATTTAATCTAAATTGGATGTAAATTCATAATTGTATGTAAATGACGTTGATATGCGTTTTAATGTAAAATGATACTTGACCAACAATACGTTTAATATTACCATGATTGTAGACCGCAATACTTTATGCTCGATTAGTTTTACAATTAAACTTATACACGAAAACAGTGAAACAAGCCTATCATTGATTAGTTTTGTTAAAATGCAACCTGAATAAAAAAAAAAAAAGGAAATTCATTCAATCTATGCATTAGTATTTCAATAATTAGCATTAAAAGATTCACGGTGTCCATCACATTAATCAGAATGTTATATTAAAAATGAAATGTAACATTAGTAACGAGATTCAGTATAAAAGTATAAAGTATATATGATACTGGATAAAAATAAATAGATATCCGGTAAGTATATGTTTTACTGTAACAAGCAAAAAAAACTAATATTAAAATATTGAGAATCAATTTATTCCTTTATTTGTGATATGAAAAAAAAAACAGATATTTATGATCACTAATTGTATTATTTTATTACTGCCATTAATGATTTAATCATAATTAATCCATATTTAATTTATTGAGAAAACACTAGATTTCCCTTGTATTTATACGTTTTTTATTTATTGTTATTTTTTAAATTTTTAGGGTGAGCGAATTAACGCAACTATTAGGCGCACTCTCATATACAAGTATGAGAAGGAACTAAGTGAAAATCGGGTATACTCTATTGGAAATTTCAGTGTTGCTACTAATGTGGGGTCTTATAAGACAACAAGACACTCATTCAAGATTAACTTTCAATATGGTACCAAAATCAAACAATGCGATGAAAAGTTGGTTCCTGCTGACATGTATGTAATAAGTGATCCTAGATAGATTTTTCAATCTGAGTATGACACCGATTATTTGATCGGTAAGTTGGTTTTTACATTTGTCTGAAATATTATTTTATTAGGTTTATTCATGGTGTGCTCTTTTGTGTTTTCGTACATTTAATTTCTAATACATACAAATTTTCAGATGTCATGGGAATGTTGAAGGTTGTCGGCATTGAAAAGTCTTATTCTCGCAATGGAACTCAGTCCAAGATGGTTCCCATTGAGTTAGATCATGATGGGTATGTCAATCTTTATTATTTTATTATTGATAATTTATTTTTTAGATTTTTGACGAGATAAAATTTGTATGTCTAATTTGAAATAAATGGTGTATTATGTTTCGTTTCAAGGTTACTTTGTTTGGTCCTTATGTCGATGATTTGAATGCTTTTCTTGCATCTGGTGAGACTGATAATGTTGTCGTTGCTACCCTCTTGACCAAAATCAAGATGTTTCAAGGTATGATTATATTTTATGCGTCTAAACATTATATTTTTAGCTTTACCAACATGTACTAAATATTTTGTTTTTTTTATTTTATGATTTCAGGTCAGGCGATTATTCAAAATACCATTTATACCACAAAGATAATGTTCAATCCAACTTTCTCGGCTGCCATTGATTTAAAGAAAAGGTGATATGTTTATCAAACTTTCATTGGTACTAACCATATTTTTTATTTCATTTTAAATTAATATAGTCTAAAGTTTTGCTAACTAAAAACAAACAAAAAAATGAAACATATTGATCAATTGGTGTCGCTGTAGTTATAACTTTAGTCTCCTTTTGAAAAAAAAGGAAGAAAACATGTAAAGGCAAAGCAAAAAAAACGTAACGTATCACAAGATGTCTTAAATCATTTGGTCAAAGATATTTGTTTCAAATTGGCATTAAACCAATTAAATGCAATATGGTCTCATTTCCTTGACCAAGTAAAGAAAAACATATGTTCTCTAAAAAAAATAAAAAAAAAACCTTTACATCTACGACCAAAAAAAAGATGAAGTCTTTATTCTCCTTCATGGATGGTCATACGTTTTGTTTTCCTTTGTTGAGTATACACTTTTTGCCTCCAATTAATTCTTCCAATTTCCTTTGTTTTGCTGACTTAATCATTTTAATTCTTATAATTATAATTTCTTCCTTAATTTCCTTTTGCTTCCGTTTAATTCTCTTGAAAGTGTCGTAATTTTCTTCCCTTTTCCTCGCAACCTTCATGCGTCCCTCAATATATTCTTACTCTTTTTATAACCAGAAAAAACTTGATTTAGTGATGTGGCTTATTTTTCATCCTTATGAATCTAATTATGGGTATCACTTAAAATCTTGAGATGTAAGTATTTGTGGTATCGCTTATGAATCTAATTATGTTTGTAGAATGGTCAAAAATGATGATTCTCCCTCACCGGGTATCTCAAAAATTGTGGATGCATCTATGGTCAGTGTTGAGGAAGACCTTCGTAATATGACTTCAATGACTACTATTGAAGGTGTTAAAGATTGTACCGAGGTAAATTAATGCTTTTCCTTTATATATATATATATCTGTGTGTGTGCGCGCGCGCGCGTGTGTGTTTTTAATGTACTAATAATAGCGTCATTAAAGCATTTATTTTTTTTGGCTATATAGAATATATTTTGTTGATTCTCATTTGTATTGATATTTTTTAAATTTTTTTTTTTGTGAAATTCAACTTATAAATCAAAAATGTAAATGACTAATAGTATTTATTTAATGTATTAATAATAGTGTCGTTAAAGCCTTTCTTTTTTGGTTATATAAAATATATTATGTTGATTCTCATTAATGGTTTCTTTTTGAAGAAATTTGTGAATTTCCACTTATAAATCAAATGTTGCAAAAATTGTTATTTTTTGCTATACGAATAAGATTTGATTTAAATAGTAAACCTTGGTTCTGTTTTTTTTTTGCTATATGAAATATATATTGTTGATTATATTGGTGAATTATATTAAAAGTGGAATGTCGCAAACATTACCATTGATTTTGATTATGTCTAATTTTTTAAACATTGTTATTCATTATAATTATAATAACAACAATTTATAGCTTTTGATTTCTAAATCCAGTGAATGATCTGTTTTTCAGGAGAAACCTTTTGTGGTGTATGGTACTGTGAATGTTATAGTTGATGACTCTAAGTGGTGGTATACTGCTTGCGTCTGTAACAAAAAAGTATACCCTAATGAGCAGATGTACTCTTGTTCAAAGTGCAATAAGCATGTGTTGAATATGACACCGAGGTTTTTTTATTTATTTATGTTAAATAGATACTTTAATTTTTTTTTTTAAACAGGGAGCAAGCCCTTAAAATATATAGATAAAAGAAAAAGGGATCCAAACAAGGAGGGGGGACATAAACCAAACCCTCAAAGACAAAAACTAGCAAAATTTAAAGAAAGGAAGACCTAGCCTATTTCTAGTAAAGTATTCCCTAATTTGCACAGGCAAATGAGACCACCAAA
The DNA here is from genome assembly GCA_018208015.1 of Medicago ruthenica. Taxonomy (NCBI): domain Eukaryota; kingdom Viridiplantae; phylum Streptophyta; class Magnoliopsida; order Fabales; family Fabaceae; genus Medicago; species Medicago ruthenica. The sequence continues at coordinate 99,481,451 of CM031378.1, read as the reverse complement.
AAGAGGAAGTTAAAACCAATCCTATGTTGGCAAGCTTGTCAGCGCAGTGATTACCTTCCCTATAGATATGAGTGACCATAAAAGACATAGATGTGATGAGGTGGAGCATGTTTTCCCATCTATTTTGCAGATGCCATGGGACAACATCTTTTGACTTGTAAGCCAAGGTAACCAGCATAGAATCCGTTTCTTGCCAAAGGTGAGGCCATCCTTTTTGGAAGGCTAATTTTACTGCATACATAGCTCCAATAAGCTCAGCATTCAAAGAGTTTGAATATCCCAAATTATAAGCAAAAGCACCAAGAAAATTAGAGTTATTATCCCTGAATATCCCTCCACAAGCAGATTGACCTGGATTACCTAAGGATGCTCCATCAATATTACATTTAATCCAATTTAGAATTGGGGGCTGCCAAATGATTTCTTTGATAACTAGAGCATTTGGTCTTCTAAAAAAAACTTTAAAATTTTTTAGAATTACAAAATCAGAGATGGAAGAATTACAGTGGAGCTTTGTTGAGTTGCCAGATAAGGAAGTAGATGAGATGATAAGGTTAATGGCTGACCTCGGGTGAATAACTCTATCTGAAAATCTTCTTTGATCTGCAGTACCAAATAGTAGAACAAATATTTGTGATAGCTGAAAGAATGACCAGCTTGCATTGAGGAGACCAATTTCTATTACAAATCTCAAGAGCCTCATTAAAAGATTGGAAGATGAGGTTTAGGTTCACAGTTAAGCTAAACCAGTGCCAAATGAATTTTGCAAAATCACATTGAAAGAATAAATGATTAGAAGTTTCAGCACTCATGCCACACAGATTACAAACGGAAGGAAGGTAACAACCTCTATTGGAAAGATTATCATTAGTAGGTAAATTGTTTTGCAAGGTTCTCCAAAGGGTTAGGGATTTGGATGGGGGAATGGATGTATTCCAAATTATTTTTGCCCAGTTAATGTGTTGACCAACAGGACAATGGAAATTATAAGCTTCTTTGAAGGAAAGGTTTCCATCATGAGAGTGCTTCCAAATGATACTATCTTCTTTCTGAACAATAGGGATAAATAAGTTAGCAGTTAACTGGTTCAGATCAGGATAAGCATTGTAGAATGCATTGAGGGATGTTCCAACAAGAATTGTGGATGTATTTGTTGAGAGTGGATTTGAGCAGACTATGAAGATTTTGGGGGATATGGAGAGTATGAACAAGAGGGTCTCCACACCAGGGGTCAGTCCAAAATCTAATAGTATCTCCATTTCCAATCTTCCATTGACTATTATCTAAGACTTCAACATATTTGTGTTCACACTGCTCCATATAAAAGAGTAAACATGATAAGAGATAGCTTTGTTACCTCTGATGACTTTGCTTCTGAGATATTGAGCCCAAGGAAGTTGAGACTGATAAAGCTCCCAACAGAGTTTTAAATTTGTTGCTTCATTAATCTTAGAAAGAGATCTAATACCCAAACCACCTTCCTTCAGAGGAGTGCAAACTTTGTGCCATGAAACTGTAACCAACTTTCTTTTATTAACATCTCCACTCCATATAAAGTTCCTCATCCACTTTTCAAAATCATTAATTAGAGCCATTGGCCAATGATAGATGGAAATACAATGAAGAAGCATACTTTGAATTACACTTCTAATTAACTGCACTCTTCCGGCTATAGATAGGAGAGAAGCTTTCCAAGCTGAGAGCTTTGATTTTATTTTGTCAGCAATTGGTTGAAGATGGACTGTTTTTGGCTTGCCCTTGAATATTGGAACTCCTAAATAAGTGAATGAGAGAGTACCAATGTTGAAACCTAACAGATTGGCTATTTGAGATAGCCTAGTATTAAAAATTGATCCTGCAAAAATTGAAGATTTTTGGGGATTTACATGTTGTCCAGATGCTTCTGCATATTGTAAGAAGATATTTGAAAGAGCTTGAATGTTTGAGGAGGTTCCTTTGCAAAATAGCATTATATCATCTGCATAGAGGATGTGGGATGTGATTTCTTCATTCCTAGTTCCTTTAATTAGAGATAATTTGCCTTCTCTGACCAGCTTAGTGATACTTCTACTGATTACTTCTTCTGCAAGACAGAAAAGTAAAGGAGATAGGGGGTCTCCTTGGCTGACCCCTCTACTACAAGAAAAGTAACCATGATGCTTTCCATTAAAAGAGATAGATAATTTTGCTGAATTGAGGATGACCTTGATCAAGTTACAAAACTTTGAATTAAAACCAAAAGCCTTCAGCACCTTGAGAAGAAAGCTCCAGTTGAGAGTATCAAAGGCTTTGGCAATATCAATCTTCATTGCTAAGTTACCTCCATAAGATCTTTTGTGCAAAGAATTTATTGCTTCTGAAGTGAGGCAAATACAATCCTTTATGCTTCTGCCTTTGATAAATCCTCTTTGTTGCACAGAAGTAATAGCAGGCATGATAGAAGCTAATCTGTCTGCCAAAATTTTAGAGATTATTTTGAACTTGAAATTTGCTATTGCAATTGGTCTGAATTGGCTCACTGAATCTGCATTGCTAGTTTTGGGAATAAGAATTAAAGTATTAGCATTATAGTTAGGCAATAACCAACTAGTGGTAAAAAAAACTGTAAAACAGCTTTGTACGCATCCTCTTTGATTATTTCCCAAAAAGTTTGAAAGAATAGTGCTCCGAAACCATCAGGTCATGGGGCACTATCCTTGTTAAGAGAAAAAACAGCTTTAAAATTTTCCTCCTTAGAGGGAAGCAAAGTTAAAAGATTGTTTATTCTATCTGTCAAAAGGTTTGGAATGACATCATCTATGATGCCATCATTTGTTTGTTTGTGCCGTGCATAATCCTTTTTTCTTTTTTAAATTATGGTTAGGTTCATGATCAAGATTAGAGTTATTGATCACACAGATTCAGCTACTTTTGTGCTGTTTGACCGCGATGCTGCTGAACTTTTCAAGAAGTCGTGTGCTGAAATGCTCAAATCTGGCGGAATGGCACATTTTTTTTATGTGTAATAGTATATTTTTGTCGATGTAAATTATTTTTTTCATAGTTATTCCATCAATTTATTGCCCTTTAACCATTTCATGTTTGTTTAATTATATTCATTAGGGAAATGATGTGTCTGGTGTCCCTAAAGAAATCCTCAGTTTGGTGGATAAATCTTACCTGTTCAAAGTAGAGTCAAATTTGAATTCTTCTGCTATGTACGAAAAGTCGTATCGGGTGAAGAAAGTGGCATCGGATCCTGTTTTGGTTGACAAGTTTAAGACCAAATATAAAGATTTGATGGTAGTATAAGATAGATCGGTTCATATATATTATGAATTAATAAAAAGTTATTTTGATTTACATATCTTAAGTTGTAGGATGATATAATGATTTATTTTGACTGTTGTTATAGGAGAATGTCTGTGAAGAGGACGTCGGTGTGGATGATGGTTTTGCTCCTGATGATGTTAATAAGTCAGATGACAATGTGGCTCAGGTATACATCGTTTGTATAATAATTGTATGTTGATGTGTAATGCTCTTATATTAATGTATATTTTGGTGTGCTATGCATATGCTAAACTTATATATTTTGTTTTTCAGAATCTGATGATGAAATTTAGCAAACCTTCTGTTGAGAGCGTACATGGGATGAGTTTGGTGCAAGATGTTGTAGATCTCAGTAAAGGTGATGATGTTGGTGCTCTGGATAAACAGGACGTGGCGCTGTCCAAGCGTCCCATTGTCGATGATAATATCGGAAAAGATGGTTCGTCCATCCAATTTGAGTTGAAGAAGCGTATTAAGATAGAGAAACTTTGATTGCTTTGTTATGTTTAGTCTTTCGACCTTATGTTTTTTTTTTAATGTTGTTGGACCATATTTTGTTTTCCTCCCTTTTCCCCTTGGTTTGAGTAGATTAATTTAAAATAGTTAGAATATTTCACTATTAACCTAAAATAATAAAAAAAACAATCGGCAGCGGCGTAACACATACTTTAACAATAATTATTTATACTCCGAATATACTTTAACAATAATTGTTTATCTGTTATATTAAACATTTTTTTAACAATAATTATTTAAAAAAAGTTTAACAATAAGAATATTTTATACCCCGAATATACTTTCTTTTTATACAAAACTATGAATATACTTTATTATTTCAAGCCTAAATACCATAATCCTTATATACAATACATAGTCATTTCAACAACTAAACAACATTACGCAATCCAATTTTTTTTTATGTTGAATTAAATTCATAATTATACTTATAAATTTTATATAACAAATTATTACTTTAAGTCGTTTGATAAAAAAAATTAATTAATTCCCCGTGCTTGGCACGGGTCTCACACTAGTTATTAATATATGAGTCTTGCTAACGAGTTTTTTTGTGACACTGTTTAAAATTCTAAATTTAAAAATTATTCCTTAAAAATGTTAAATGCTTAAAGCCCTTAAATTTTCATAAAAAAATTTACCATTTGAAGCCCTTAAAGATTGTCTCGAAGCACTGATTAGCATTTTCCATATATATATATATATATATATATATATATATATATATATGTATGTATGTATTTAATTTACATTGTACTAAAAAAAATTACATGTATATTCTACAATTGTCCTCTATGTGATATCATGCTATGAAATCGTTGAATAATCAACTAATTATCAATGTTGTTGAACACATATCTTTCGATATAAGCCACAAGACAATTGTTCATTCATTCATCCTTAATTGATTAGGCAATCTAGTCTTCATAGTCATCGTAGCATAAAATGACCGTTCAACGGTTGTTGTAGTGATGGGCAAAATCATTGTTAAATTGTTGATAGACTAACAGTTAAATAATATGTCTTCTAATTTCAACAAGTTTTTTTAAAAGTATTTATTTCTAAATATAAGTGTACGATTTTTTTTAGGGATTATTACTTAAACTATAAATATTACTCCCTCTGTTTCTCTATATGTGTCGTTTTTGTTAAACTCACTCCAACCAAGACAAATGTTAAGCAATCTTTTGTTTCCTTATTTACCCTTATTTAATCCATAATAACAACACATGTACTTATTGACTTGCGTAGTTTTTTAATATATGCAGCCCATGTTATTCACTTTGAAAGCCTAAACGCCAGATGAAATGGAACAATAATATTAAGCCATTTTTTTTCAAAAACAAACTTTGTTTTGTTAATAACGAGCCAATCTTAAGCCAATTGTTCTCTAGAAAGCATTTGTGGCCTTTGTAAAACGGAATGGCACTGGAATTTATGAATTAATTTAGCCTAGCATAATGGAGTATATAATTAATGCGTAGGTAGTGGTAATTGAGAGGTTAGGGGTATATTTGACTAATTGTAACTTTAAAGTATTAAAATGACAATTAAATAGGAACAATTTTTTGTTGTAAATGTGACAGTTAAAAAGGAACGGAGGGAGTACCATTATCTTATTTAATTTGATGTAGTATAATGTAGCAATAACATGTTGCCACACTACAACTCAATTGCAAGTGGCAACGTAACTCAATTGGCTACACTAAGTGGCAATTTGTGAAATGTTTTAAATTTGAGATTTTTCATATTCTACTCTGAACGTGTGTTTTCCAATTTCAAATGCAAAATTGACCTTCTAACTGAAATTGAACTACAGAGCTTTTAAGAATGTCAAGGGGTAAGAATAAGAGAGAAGTCACATTACACTCCACCTGACGGTGAGAAAGGAATGTGGAAGTATTCGGTGCAAAAGAATTAGTTGAGGGGGTTCATAGTAAAATTTTTATGAGAGGGTATATACAAATTTTTAAATGTCATGTCAGGGTATGCAAGTGCATCCCCTCAACTCAATGTGGCTCCGCCAATCCAACAAGACCTATATTTCACTTGATTTGGTATAAGAGTTGAAGAGTTGAAATGAGGTTGTGAAGGAAGAGGAAAAGAAAGAATTAATGGGTGAATGGCACATGTGGGGGGAAGATGTTTTTTTTTTTTTTGAGTTGTTTAAAGTTGGTTTATTGAAGAACTGTTGTTAGATTGAAGTTAATACACATTAGCAGCCTCATAAGCCACATTTTTTTTTTTATCAAGTAATCTAGTGGCTAGAAATTCATTTTTTAAAGTAATCTAGTTGATTTATTTAACGGGAAAATGATAATAGTGCAAGTGGACCAAAAAAACTTAAAAAATTATTAGTACAAATATATAACTTAAAAGGACAAGGGCGACAAATTCAAAATTGCCAAATTTATGCCAATAAGAGTTGATTTTCACACACACATATATACACATAGTGAATCCATTCTTGATCTGAGCCTTTAAACATTTTACTGCTTTCTTTGATCTTCAAGGTTACAACTCCTATTTGACAGGAAAAATGGATCAGTGATATTCATATGCTGTTTTTTTTACATTATAACATAGAATCACTAGCTGCAGGAGTTTGTAAAACCTCAGATATGACTTCCCAAGAATGGTTACTCATCATCCATTACGCGCCTTCGATCAAGGAAAGCTGGCCTCATTGGTGTTGTAACCATATCAATTTTAAATGTTAACAATGCTACAATCTGTGACATAGCAGGTCTTAAATCTGGATGTGGCTGAAGGCATAAAAAGGCCACATGGAATGCTTGCATAACATCCTTTTCTACATATCCCTTTTCTCTCAGCTTTGGATCTATAAGTTCCATTACCATTGACTTCTCATAAAGTTTCCATGCCTAAATATGAAGATTCACTGAAACATTAATTTCCAAGCTTCTTATAAGATAAAAATTGGTTCAAATAATAATTAAAATTACTTTAGAAATGAAGATGAGAAATTACATATTCTGGGAGGTACTGCACATCTGATGGTAAAGTGAGATCTGTGTTTTTTCTGCAGCTGATGATTTCAAGCAAAAGAACTCCAAAACTATAGATGTCTGCCTTTTCAGATAGTTCTCCTCTAATTGCATATTCAGGAGCTGTATAACCTCTAATCATAAGAGACAAAAAGAAATGAAGATCATTAAAAAATTGAAGTGGCACGGACAAAGCACGACACTGACATGTCATCAACAGTACTAATTTGAGAAAATAAATTAATTTAATGTAATCCTATGTGTCGGTGTCTGAATCGTGTCAATTGAATATAGGACTTACAATGTTCCGGCAAACTGAGTGCTAAGGTAAGCTTGGTCTTCAGGGAAGAACCTAGCTAGTCCAAAATCTCCAATCCTCGGCTGAAACTTTTCGTCAAGAAGAATGTTGCTTGCTTTAATATCTCGGTGAACAATTCTTACATGTGAATCCTCATGAAGGTATTGCAATCCTCGCGCTACTCCAAGAATAATTTGGAATCTGGTGCTCCAATTAAGAAATTCATCACTCTTCCCTGATCACATAGGAAAATCAAGCGTAACGGTCATTTAATTTGTACCAACTATATATTCAGTTCCTTCATAGCTTCAAGGAAAATACTATTTCCGAAGGATAAAATGTATAGTATAAAGATATAGAATGGACATTGGGATATATACCATGTATAAAGAAGTCCAAACTTCTGTTCTTCATGTATTCGTAAACAAGTATTCTTTGAGGTCCATCTGAGCAACATCCAAGAAGGCGAACAAGATTTTTGTGCTGGATGCTTGTGATCATTCTCACTTCTGCTAGAAATTCTCTTTCTCCTTGGTGAGATTTGTCAAGAGACAATTTCTTACAAGCAACTAGCCTTCCATCTGCCAACTTTCCCTGTCAAAACACAAGTAGTCCTCAATAAGTACATGAATTTATATGAGCCTCAATTACCAAAGGTACAACTGTAGAAAACTCAATTCCATGTTGGTTTCCCCACGTTATTTGCTGCTTCTTAAATTTGATATTATGTAATATAATAGTAACATTGGTGCATCATGATTAAGAATTTAAGAGTTCAGGTTCTCATTGTCAGGTCAATAAATCAAATTATTCATGGTTATCTTATCAGTATCTTATGATGCATGAAGAGTCGTATCTCGATTCAATACTAAATTGAATTTAATCAAAACAAATCTCTTGCGACGTATCTATTTATACATGAATTTTATTTTGAATCTTGATTCATTATAATAAATCACTATCTAAACTTATTGCAGACAACTACTTTTTTGTTAACTTTGAATAAGCAACCACTTTGGTTTTTCCCTTTGATATATATGCCTTGAATCTTTAATTATTGAGGCTCATTTTGTAATTTTGCTATGTAACGTGCTTGTTACTTAAAAATGGCGTACTTTATTGCAATGTAACTTACAGTTCATTCTAAGGTTCGATTCACGGTTTATAAAAAATGTATTACAAAATTGTGTATCAAAGTGAGTATCATTAGATTTAGTACCTAGATTATACCTGATAGACAGGACCAAATCCACCACTTCCAAGAAGATTTCTGCGGTGGAAATTCTTGGTGGCTTTTCTCAATGTCTGGAAATCAAAGTAGCTAATTGTCCTAAGATTCCCACTAATGAACTCCATGAATCCTGTATACATATATAAACTTCAACACAAATAGAAACTCCCACTAATATACTTTATTTATAGTTTATGCTTTATTTAAACTACCTGACTGTTGGTTAGTTGGGACAATCCTCTTCATCACCTCTTCTGGTAAATTGCCAAGCACAAATAACAGAAACATGGTTATTTTTATAAGCACAACCATGGGGAAAATTAAATAAATAATATATGTTGCTATGTAAGCATTAAATGATTTAGTTGTTGAATACTTTGCATTTAGGCCTGTTTGGATTAACTTTATCCACTGCATAAACGCTTGTAAGACTGAAGAGCTTATGAAAATAGTTTATTAGACGTCCATAAGTTTTTTAGTTTATTTCCATCAACTCTTAATTAAAGTTTATGAAAGGAACTTATAACTTTTATAAAAACAATTTGACTTTACTTTATATTTTGTGGTAAACTTTTTATGATGTTTTATCATATTACCTTGCTTCTGTGTCTGACTAGGTGGTGGAGCTGTCTCCTCCGGTAGTTCTTCTGTTTTGCCTCTGCCACGTTTAATACGCTTCCAAAATACAAAGAGAAGAATGAGCAATATGACGAGCACTACGATCCCTCCAAGGAAAAAGAACAAAGCTCCTGAGACGTGGTGCGGCAAGGAAGAGGAGGAGGAGGAAGGAGGTGTCTCTGCCACATCACAAGATTTCATTCATCATTGATCAACGAAAAATCAACATGAACAAACTAATACAGCTATAAGAATGTGCTTATTACATCATATTCCAATTACTACACAACATTGTATATCATTTGATAACTAAGAAAATTAGAATATAGCAAATTAGCAATTAGACTTTGATTAGCAAGGTACAAAAATGAAACCTTGGAGTTGAAGTAATCTACGAGGCATTGTTAGAAGAAAGTATTCTTGTTGAAGTTGATGTTGAGCCGTCTTGGTCGGTATTGACATAGCCAAATATGAAGGGGTGAAATTCAACAACTGGCAACAGCAACCATTTCCTGATGAGTTTCCTGTTTGATTTTCCACTAAGCAATTTTTTGTTGTCGTTAATTGTTATCTTGAAAAACAAAAAATGAAACAATTGGAGAATCATTCTATTTTATTGTATTTTAAGGGTGTTTCATAGAATGGATCGAAACAATGTAATATTGCCGGACGACAATTCTATTGTGGGATGGATACATTTAGAATATTTTGATGCGGTCCAATACAGACATTCTAAAACCTTTTAATATATTTTCCACTAGAATTACTAAGATAGATTAATTCTTATATGGTCAGAAGTCACGATATATAGTGTTTAGACACACATGCAAAAGAAATATTTTTTAAAAAATAATAATAAATGATCTTACATTTTAAGGATATGTGTAGGGGTGGGAATAGATCAGGTCTCCCGCCAGGGGCCTATGACCGGCCTACTGAAAGTCCGACTCGGCATAACTCATTTATTAAATAGGATAGACTCAAGCTTTTTAAAAGCTCATTAATTTAAATAGGTCAGACTAAGACTTATAAAAAAGCCTATCAGGCCGTCCCATATATGTGTAATTATATATACTACATTATTTAATACACGCGTATTAGCCTCTACAAAATATATTATATAATACACGCGTATTAGCCTCTACAAAATTGATGTGGTAGCTCTACAAAATTTTATTGGACATACATGCAATATATATGCTAATAAAGTTGGGGAAAATGAATGTACATGCTTTACAAAATTGTATTGACTTATTAGCATTTTAAAAAACATATGTTTATTAGCCTTTTTATAAATAGGTCAAATATTATATTTAAAATTGTTAGTACAAATTAGGCTTTTAGACATGCTAACAGGTCAGACCGGGCTTTTAAAAAGGCTAGGCCAGACTTAAAATAAAGCCTTTGACAGGCTAATAGGCCAAACTTAGGCTTTCGTTTTTTCAACTAGGCCCGACCTATTTAAGCAAAGCCCAGCTTGACCCGGCCTATTCCCACCCCTAGATATGTGCATCTTTGTGTCTGTACTTAAACACTGTATATTTGGTCCTGTGACCATCTAAGTTTTACTCAATTAAGTTATGTGTACACGTACATCGAGTGATTACATGGTTTAAAATAATATTTCTTTTTAAAGTTTTAGGTTCGATTATCTTCGTTGTCAATTTTAGTGAGCTAGTTTATACAAAATTTCGTTCTAACTTTAATAGGGCAACCACAAGTGGACGGTAGATTTGATCATTTAGATTAGTCGGTACTTGTCCAAGATACCTGAGCTTTAGAAAAAATATATTTTTCCAATTCTGTACTTAATTTAAAGTATGGTGTTTATCATCTTATTCTATTCTTTTTATAATATTATTTTAAATTTAAATTTAAATTTAAAAAATAGTCAAATCCTATTAAAATAAGAATAATTACATTGCGATAGGGATGATATCTTATTCAAAAAATTAAAAGAACAACCTGTTTTAAAATGAGCTTATGTTGATTTATTTACCAAAATTATTTGAGTGTGGTGTTATGGTGTATATATATATATATATATATATATATATATATATATGTTAAAAAAATTAACCAAATGAAATGATATAGATATACATTTAAGTGTAATAGAAAAACGGACAAACGAACACACTAGTGTTTGCCATTTCGCTAGTGAATAAATAAATAAATAAATAAATAAGGCGAACACTCTGATAATCTATAGTCTGTTGGGTACATACTCATCATTCAATGTCATTTTTTTTTTTTGGTCAAGTAGCCTAGTGGCTAGAGCTCACACATTTTAAATGTGGAGAAGTGGGGTGTCCGGGGTTCGAACTAGGGGTGGCAACTTGGTCCACCAAATTCATATCCATCCAATCCATCCACCATAAAATCCATCCAATCCATCGACCAAACAAATTTTTTGTTAATGGATTGGTTTTGGATCCAACCATTTAGAACAATGGATGGATTTGATCCATCCACCTTATTGTAAAAGTCCATTGGATTATTTTTTTAAAAAAATAAATCCATTGGATCATTTTAAATAATAAAATTATAAAAAAACTGAAACAATTGAAAAAAAAACTGAAAGAAAAAAAATTAATTTTTTTTAATATTAAAATATTGTTTATTTAATATATTATTAATATTTAATGTTATTTTAACAATGACGGTGTTGAACGCCGGAGAACCACCGGTCAACGCCGAAGGTCCGTCGTGAACCATCGCCCGCCGCAATCTTGCCGGAGCTCCGGTCAACCGCCGGGGTTCGCCGGAGCACCACCGTGGCCAACGCCGGTCAACCGTGGTCAACGCCGGTCAACCACCACCTATTATTATATATTTAATTTTGTTTGGGCTGAGACAAAAATCAAGTTTGGGCTTGATAATAAAATATATTTTGGGCTTAGACATGAATAAATAAGTTGGATATTTTTACTTTTGGCACCAATTAATTAACTAAATATTTATGAAATACAAATTAAAGAAATAACACATTTTATTTGATGGATCGGATGGACAATCCATCCGTTAAAATCTAGTAATGGATGGATTGGATGGTCAATATACTTAATGGATGGATCGGATGGTTTTTTTTCAACAAAAAAATTAGTGGATTGTAATGGATTAATGGATTTCTTTTGATCCATCTATTAGGATCCAAATCCATATCCATCCAATCCATCCATTTTACCACCCCTAGTTCGAACCCCAGCCCCTGCATATAATATGCAATATCCCTACCAACTGAGCTAAGCTCACGGGGATTTTGAATGAATTACTTTAATTTACTTTAAAAAAAATTAAATTTTGAATGAATTTTGCATAAAAACTATCAGTACCCAACCAAATTCGGAATACTTTTAGGTCAAAAATGGGTATTACTTTGAAAATTGCTTTTCCCACTTCAAAGAAAGCTAAAACACACCAGTAATTTACGTTTTTACCCCGGCGGCAGTTTGTTGCCTATGGGAAGGATCCGGCGGCAGTTAACTGCCGATGGTTTCCTTCCCATCGACAGTTAGTTGCCGCCGTCCCCATCGGCAGCTAACTGCCGCTGCGATCTGTACATAACCAGAACAGCAAAACAGAACCTGCATATCAGAAGCAGAAATCTTTCAACACTCGAATCAAATCTTCTAACACTCAACTCTCTCAAATCTTCCAAAAATCTCAAAATTTTCAACCTCAAATCAACCAACACTTCAATAACAAGTAAGTTTCCATAATCAAGTTCATTGTCATTTTATGCTTATATGTTACATTTATTATCTTAATTTAATTTTTTTTTTAGTTTTAGACTTTGTTTAATTTTTGATTTTTTTGGCAAGAAATGATAGATTGTTTACATGGAAATGACTTATGTTGCTTAATTGTTTAGATCTTTGCATGTTTATGTTGTAATTTTTAGCTTTAGGATTTATGTATAATTTGCACTATAAGTGTTTGATGAAATGTTTGAATGAGTTTTTAATTGGATTGTTTTTAATTTCTTATGGTGTAGATCTGAAAAAATGGCTCAAGTATACTTTCATGTATCCTTCAACGGTGGTAACCAACATTTTTTCAACGTTCGCGACGATGTGACGTTAAAAGAATTGAAGGATTTACTTCATGAAATCAACCAACGAATCAACCACGGAGATGCGAGGAGGGTGGAATACGTTTGGTATCACCGTCCATCGTTCGACTCAGACGGTAATTTGTCGTTCACTCGGTCGGAGTTAACGAACGACGACGATGTGAGGAGCATGTTCTCGATATTTGCTGAGCCGAACATGATCCCCCCTCGAGATGGATGTTACGTTGCTGAGGTCGCCTGAAGATATTCTCAAGAGTTTGATTTGGCCGAATGAAGATGTTTAGGTAGTATTATTATGTTGTGTCGTTATTTTGTTGGATATTTTTTTTAATTCTTGAAAGTTTGCGGAAAATCTTGGCATTGAAGTGTCTTATACTTAGTGTAAAGGTTTGCAAGGTTTGCAAGTCTTTTTGGAAACTCAAAAGAATGAAGAGAACACAACATGTATTCTGTCAAATCAGCTATATAGGTTCTCACATCGAATTCCTTCGTATAAGATGAGTGTGGCAAAGGGGAATGCAGTTCTAAGATGTTGTTTTGTACTTGATCATGCTCCTCTGTCAATTGAAACTTTGTCAGTTGGCAGGGCAGTAGGATTAAGTTCAAAATAATATATTGGAATGCATTCCTTTTTGTCATGACTCATCTTATATGAGGGAATTCGATGTGAAAACAGATATAGCTGATTTGGTAGAATACATGTGTTGTGTTATCTTCATTCTTTTGAGTTCAACACTAAGTATAAGACACGAGAGCATATATATGTTTTCCGCAAACTTTCAAGAATTAAATTAAAATCCAACATCATTCATGATGATACAACATATTTAGGGATAATATAATGTAATGTAACGCTTATTGTGTGAATTTTTAGTTCGGATCATGAATGAATTGTTGTTATTGTTGTTTCGAAGTAATCAAAATAAAGCAAAATAAACCCGAAATCATGTTAAAATTGTACCAAAAAAACTACGATAATGTGTGATAAATTTACAAAAAAAATCTAACAAATGTAAAAAAAAAAAAAAAACTAACAAAAGTCCTAAAAAAATGTCCTAATTCTGATCCTGGTCATCATGCTGCTGCTGCTGCTGCCTCCTAGACCTCCTGGACAGTATCGGTGTCATCATGTCCCTGGTATGGCGCATCACCTGATATACCTGCTCATTGCTCATCGCCTCCTGACCCAAGTAGTCATCAGCCTGGCTAGCAAGTTCACCAACCATGTCAATGGTATCAGGCGAGCCTCTCTCCTGGTGCCGCTGCTGATGGCGTGCAATGATCTGCTCCTCATTTGCTGGCCTCGGAGGAGATCCATCAATAGGTGGCAGAATCTTTGGGTGAGACACATGTCTGTACCACCTCATGTATCCCTCCTCGTACTGCCATGGCTGATCAACCTCCCTACCCCACGCAGCCTGAGGAATGATGTGCACACGGAAGTCTAGGAAAGCATGTGCAACGACCTGAAAAGGGAGAGGAAGCACAGACGTCGGAGCTCGGGGGATGTCCTGCACGTACCCGTATTGCCTTTTAACCCGCTCAGGCAAGTGACGGTAGATGATGTCACGACCACACATGATCCAGTCTGAATACCAGCATATCTCCTCAACTCTTGGATCTCCCTATGATCCTCGTATGGCATCTAGGTAACATCATCCATCTCCAAACGATCCAACGCCAGACGGTATGGCTTCGAATTCACATGGCCCCTGTGTGGAATCCATCTGGCCGCGCAAGGATAGTTTTGCTTGTATTTATCATTATGGTCATGTGGGTAGACTTCTGGAAAATGTGCCAAGAACCATCCCTGCACAAACCAAACACATTTATAAGTTATTAGCAAACATAGTAAATTAAAAGGCACAGTAAATTATTAAAAGACATAGTAAATTAAAATTATTACCATCAAAAATGTCGTGCTTCCCCCGATCCTCTTTCCTGCAAGCGAAGAGGCCTCGGATAAAGTGTGGTAAAGGTATGCCAATGTCATTCCTCCCCACGAGTAGTCCCTCATCCCAGCAAAGGTCTCTATCGTCTGCAGGTATATCAGGTCGATGTGTTTGTTGCTCAAGTCACTGAACAACGTACATCCAAGCAAGTATAGGAGGAAACACCTCAGGCAGGAATCCCTACGCCTGGCTAGCTCCTGGAGCTACTCCTGTGTCTCAGCAAGCGCTAATCTGGTGGCCACACTCAAGTGATCCTCATAAAGCTCCTTCAGCGCCTTATAGCTAATGTAGCCACCATACTCAGTCTTGCAGTTTTTCACTACATACTCCTGGGTGACACCTAAGTTCCTCACCATCAATTCCACCCCATCAACCTGAGACACCTTCTTCCTATGGCTCAGCATCCGTCCTTCAACAGGAACATGCAGCAGACACGCCACATCATCTAAAGTGATGGTCATTTCCCCAGTAGGAATGTGAAAGCTGCTGGTCTCGGAATTCCACCTCTTGCTTAGCGCCTGGAGCAGAGCATGATTAACAGTAGAATACCCTGTGTACAGCAAATCATGCAACCCACTCGCCCTTATAGGATCCCAAAACCAGAGTTGATTCATATGTGGACGCTGGAGATCTGCCACCTTCGCCCCGTGATTTATGCATCTCATCCTACGGGTGTTACGAATCTAAAATAATAAAAAAAACACCACATAAATAAAAAACATACAAAAAAAAGCATATACTTCATATATAAAAAATTACGCGCGAACAATAATCGAAGACAAAAAAATAATCAGACAACGGCATGTGTTCATGTCATTTTTTTAAAACGTTATCATACAAAAAAAAAATATATCGACTTCATATATATATAATTACGCGCGAACAATAATCGAAGACAAAAAAATAATCAGACAACGGCATGTGTTCATGTCATTTTTTTTAAACGTTATCATACAAAAAAAACATACTTCATATATAAAAAATTACGCGCGAACAATAATCAAAGACGAAAAAATAATCAGACAATGGCATGTGTTCATGTCATTTTTTTAAAATGTTATCATACAAAAAAAATATATTGACTTCATATATAAAAGTTAAAAAAGAAAAATGAAAACTGTAATTCCTGGCAACCTGACTGACAGATGCAGTGCACAATGTTCGCACAACTGTCCGAGCACCTTTCTACTCAGAACTACAATTAAAATAACGCAGCGTAACAAAGCACAAATTAAAAGGAACACAGCAGAAATATAAAGTACGCAGTGAGTTTGTTAACCCAGTTCGGAGCAACTCTCCTACTCTGGGGGATACCAATCCAGGAATGAATCCACTATTATAGTTCTAGTGAAAAGACCAACGCAGACACACTACTTGACTTTGCACCAAGACCCTACCAGTGGCAACTCTATCTAGGAACTCCTAGATATGAGACCCCGTCTCAATTCCTACCAACAACACAATCAATATTGTTATCAACTACGCAAAACACACCAAGAGAGACACACTCTAATAACACATACTCACTCCGTACTTAAAAGCTTAGGAGCAGCTTACAATTACAACTCAAACAAACTCAGTCCTTAGCTTGAATCAGGGAGATACAAGCAAGGCTCACAATTAACAAAAGAAACCCTAAAAACCTTAAACACACGCTTTGCTAACACACACGGTTTTTAGTTACCCTATTAGGGTTTGTCTTCACAAATATATAGTACTGAGATAGCACGGATTTGGGCTTCGAAATAGAGCGTGGACATTGTCCGGTCCAGCTGAAAAGATCTTCTAGAAATAATAAAAAGACTTCCAAATATAGAACAATATCTTGTGAGAAAAATACCAAGGCAAATAAAACTTCAAGCAAATCTTCAATCAGATACACGCGCCTTGATCAGCAAGCTAGAGGAAAATAAATCTTCAGGCAAATCTTTGGAAGATTGCGTACAAAAATAAAGCGCTAGCTGGCGCGAAAACCACACATCACATAATGCTGTTCCATATGCTACAGCATCTGTCCCAGCATCTGGCTAGTAGATGTTTTTGCAAAATGTAGCCAATCTACAAAAACCCAACAAAAACTTACATTATTTGCATTATACCACAACGGTAATGCAACATGTGAAGCGTATGATGACAACAATGAGTCATCATAAGACCCTCCAGGAAATAGAGCCACATCAGGTAACTCATCGGGGGCTGTCGCAGCCGCAATCTCATCCTCATCTAACGCAGCCGCATCGTCGTCCCCACCCTCATCAGCAACATGCTGGACGTCATAGCCACCATCTGTGGCATCATGCATGTAGCTGCTCCTGATAATGCAGGTACTGTGTGGGGTCCTCCACCTACGATTGTGTCAGCTGCTGAGAAGAACTACCCTTACCCGCAGAATGATCAGGCCTCCGGCCTCTTCCCCTCTTAGACACATGAGGGTTTGCAGTCTGTCTCTCCCTTCGGTAGCTGCCGGTCATCGTCTGTCTACTAGCTCTCAATCTATCTGCATTCTGATCAAACATATCTACACAAAAACAAAACAACATTGTCATCAACATATGCATAATGTTGTTTAACAGAACAAAACAACATTGTCATCAATTTTTTTGACAAAACAAAACAACTTTAAAATGGTGACATAAACACATAAACATAACCATTAACTATTAATTAAACAAGAATAGTAGATAGATAAACCCTAATTCTTCTTAATCTAAAAATCTTCATCCAATGTAACATAATTTAACAACATAAACTAACTAAAATCTAAACAATTCTCATTTAGGCATTTTATCAAACCCTTTGAGTGCAAAGTATGAAACAACTCATCATTGTGTTAATTCAACTTCTACACATTCACATTACACTTAAACATAATCTAAATTACATTTACAACAACAACATTCATCTATAACATTATAAACTAACAAAAATTTCAATTTTTACATAAACCATAACCACATAAATCTACCAAAATTAACAAAAATAAACCTACACAAACTAACATTAACCTTATAAATGATTAATGCTACTTACTTGTTGTATTGTGGAGATGATTTGCTTCAATTTCGTATTGGAGAGGATTGGAGCAAAATTTGGAAAAAAAAAAAACATGGCTTACCGAAAGAACCATTCCTTTAAGCCTGCAACACATATTGTCGCACCAAAAGGGTCCTTCTAAAACGATCGTAGAAACCAGCAAAAAACGTGAAATCAAAAAGACAAATCAGGGGAAATGAACACACACCTCTTGATTAGAACTTGTAATTAACGCGTGAAATATGATCCTTAGGGGTTGCTTTTATGAAAAAAAATGATATTCGAGTAGGTTTTAAATGTTTGGAGTTTTGGCTTGTTTTGGATGTTTTGTTTTGTAGAAAATGAGGAAGAAGAAGCAGTCTTATCGTTACATACACAGCTACCATGAGTGCTTATCGAAAAAATGTGTATGAAATAACCTTTTTAAAAAGGGGGTAAATTTGAAAAAATGGGGGTCTCTGGGCATATAGAAAGGATATTGAGAAATTTTTAACTCTTAGATGACAATTGCTCTTTGCATTTTTTAAATTGTTTTTTTTTTTTACAACCGCCGCCGGCTCGTAGCGTTAACTATCGCCAATCATTTTTAAATCAGTTCAACCGACTTTAAAAGTGTCCGACGGCTGAACCAGTAGCATTTGGCAAGAGGAGAAATTTCAAAAGTGAAAAGAACAATTTTTCTACAGGATTACCAAATGAACTTAGGCTTCAAGCCCGTTACGATTTATAAAAAACTATAAGTGATTATGAGCTTGACTTTTCCACTTAATAACATATTATAAACATTGAATTTTAAAATTCAATCGCCAAATCTAAAGATTTTGTTAGGTGGGTCAATTCAGCAAATTTTCATAAAACTTTAAAATTACTTTAATAGTTCATTAAATAACTCTAAATAGGCGTATAATAACCAAAAAAAGAGAAAGAAAATTCATTTTAATCCCTAATAAAAGTTTGAGATTCAGTTTGGTCTCTCAATTTTTTTTTGTCCTTGTGAAAAAACATCAGGAAAATTTAGTTCTTGTTTAAACCACCATAAGGAAGGGACAATTAGGTTAGGTCCATAATAATAATAATTGAAAAAAGACAATTTAGTCCCTATATAGTCTAATAAATCATTTTTTTTTGTTGTTTTTCTTGTTTATTATTCTAGCAAATTCATTCAGTGTCGATACTTATTCAAATAAATAACAATGATACTTGCAATTTCAAAAAAAAAACATTCATAACATATCCAAAAAAATGGTACAAAAAATGTACTAAAAACAAAATACATGTTACTGAGTTCATAGTTTCAATGATAAATTTTTAGCTCCTTTTCACCAATATTCCAAATTTCGTGAGGTCACAAATATAATGTTAATACTCCTGTCAAGAAGGCATGACAACAAAACTCATACCCACGGTATCCGCCCTAACCCATCTCAGTTTGAAGGATTTTCACTGTTTTGACTGAGTTTGGATATGAGTTTGGGTTTTCTCCGATTTCAAAATACGGATACATGGCGGATAACAGAGATATATGTGTACCCACCACAAACCCCTCCAAAATGTAGAAAATTATTAATATCCAACATACAAGCATCTAAATGGCATCCCTATACTTTTGAAATATTTTTGAACTTTTAATCGCTGTGAACATTTTTCTAGTTTGCAATTGATAAATAAATACACATGATATTGAGTGTTTTTCTACCCCCAAATGGATTAGACTAATAGAAAAACGGTGAAAATTACATAATAGGTTCGGGTTTGGGAATTTTTTTTGGTTTGGGGAAGATTCCGGTTTTGGGTTAAAAACTTCTTTCTTATTAAAAAAATATGATTTTACTATCGGGATGGGAACCGAACGGGGATATCGGAACCTGTCAGAGACGGGGATGAGGTTCAATTTTTTTATCTTATCGGAGATACGATTGAGTAATGAGTGCATATGAGATTCAGGGACGAAGAAGGTGAAATTTGTCCCTACCCTACCCATTGCCATGCCTACTATCGAGTATGACGTTGTGTTGTTGAACTACTTATAAATTGTGTAATCATAAATAGTTTCTTATTATTGACATTATTGTGGTCACATTAATACATGTCATTATTTCTTATTCAAACCAAGTGGTTATGTTAATCCAATTGAAGATCTTTAATGTAGATAATTTATTTATTCTTTGTTGATTTCCCATCACTCTTTTGCTAAAAATTGGATTAATTTAATTTCAATTATTTATTCTTTGTTGATTTCCCCAATCACTCTATTGCTAAAAATTGGAGTAATTTAATTTCAACCATCGTAAAGCAAATATTACTTTTTTGACAAGATCGTAAAGCAAATATATTTTTTTTTTGGTTACAAAGGGAAAGAACAGGAACAGGAAAAAAAAAAACAAAGACAAGGAACAAAGAAAAAAGCCTAAACATGCAAACAAAAACTAGCCCCTAGAGAAAAAGGTTCCCCAACCATCATTCCTAAGCAGGTCATTCATCCCAATCGTAAAACAAATATTGATTTTGACTAAATGTACTACTCCGTCCCAAAATATAAGCAAAAATGAGTCAACATAAGTTGATGTATTTAGTACAAATTTTGAACCAAATACATTAACTTTTGTTGACCAATTTTTGCTTATATTTTGGGACGGAGGGAGTAATTATTTTTAATTATGTCGGGATATATATATATATATATATATATATATATATATATATATATGCGCGCGAGTCTGATTTCTAATATTATTAGACCTGTGATTCTTATGAATTTGAAAACTCATTATCATGCCACTAACAAAAACTTATATACATGAGTATCATAACTCATAATTATTGATTTGGTTAAGTCTTTGATGTTTAAATTTGGGTAAATGGATGTTTGCAATAGCATTTTCATATGCTTGAATCATTCTTTAATAATATAATATATTTCTTAAAACTTAAATATACTACTCTAAATTTATCGTTCTTTATATAAAGTATAAGCAACGTTGAAGCTTGTTTATCTTTGGATGACAAAAGTTTTGACTATAATTGATATTCTAGTGTTACAATTCTAATTATTTAAATTTAAATAATTAATTACTATTGTCATATCCAAATGGGTGTGTTTCTTAAAAAAAGATAAAAGAGAATACTATATTAAATATTTAATTAATCAATTATCATTTGACATCAATCAATTATTAATTTTTTTAATATAAGTTATGATTAATTTTTATTGAGCACTAAATAATTGATGGTGTGCTTTTTTTTTTTTAGAAAAACAAAACGATATTCATTAATTCAAATCGATAGAATACATCAGATACAATAACATGATCAATATCGCTAAAAACATAAAGAGTGAATATGTGAACAAACTCACAACACCCAAGTTAATAACACACAACGGAAAAATGCCTACAAATAATATGATAAAATCTAAATTACCAGAATACTCATGCTTCCGGATCTGCAACGTTGACGTCCAAATCATTGATTGAATATGTGATTGACTGAAGTTGATCTTTCTATATGAACGAAACGAACACCGCAACAAGACGCAAAATCAAACAGCGCCGCACAAGACGACGAACAACACAACGTCACACTCAGACGACGAAATCACGAAAAAAAACACAAAAGAAAAGACTTGATATGTGTAGAAATCACTTATTTAGATCGAAAGGAAAAAAAGATGTAGATGGGTGATTCTAGATCAAAAAAAATAACCTAAAACCATCCCTCATCGATGAGCGAAAGAGAAAAAGAACTTGGATAAAAGTTGAAGTTTCTCTCACTAAACGGTTGAATTCAGTACATTATTTTATGTCTAGTAAGAGAAATATGATCTCAACGGTTAAGGGATTTAATTGTTGCCTCGTTAAACGGTTAACCATCTAAAGATGGATTTGGATTCTCAACAACCTATACCTCAAATTGAATAGTTTGCCTCTTTTTTGGTACAAGTAGTTTGCCTCCTGATGACTCTATCATCAACTATTTCACATAAAAAAATCTCCCAGTTCACATAAATTTTAAATATACACAATTTCTTGATCGATCTTACACTAAATATGTTATAATTTGTATATATAAATATCATACTAAATTCTTGAGACTAAATATGTTATAATTTGTATATATAAATATCATACTAAATCCTTGAGGAAAGAGTATATGTTGTGGAAGCTTAGTGGAAGATGATTGGACTGTGGAAGTGGATTGCTTCAAATTTGTTGCATGCACATCACGCTAGAGACAAAATTTTAGCTCTACGACGCATACCATTCTATGCATGCTTGACTCGAACAATAATTGAGTCAATATATTTCATACTTGTGTGAACCAACAACGATCAAAAAGATAAACATGCACTGCAATCTGGCCTCTCGATATCATATAAAGATACTTAGCTTGCTCCGTCATTTAATAACCGTTATATTTAAAAAAAAAATATAGGAAACAATTGTTTAGAAGAATATGAATTTGATTTCTAAATTAAACAACTATTAGTCATGTTTGATTACTAATCAAACTCCGATTTAACATGACCTCTTTATCATGAGAACCGGAGAGTGAATATATAAATTATTATATTTAAAATAAAAAATGGTCATGAAATGAGTGTTAATCTTTTAGTTTTATTTTTTTTTCTTTTGACAAAAGTTAATCTTTTAGTTTTCAATCTAATATCAATCAAATCTTTTTTTTTTGAAGAAATCAATTAAATCATTTAATTATACCATTTGATCATATTCACTTGAGTAGAAACATTCTCTTTTCATAAAACCAATTAACACTCTTATTTGAGTTGAGTGCAAATTATCTTTTTATATTTTGTTGGAGTGTGTATCAATTAAGACTAAAAACACTCTTTTTAACACTTACGCTTTTATGAGATAAATTTTATTATATAAATCATAACATTTGATGTGAGAACAATTTTCGAAGTATAAAAGGTTCTATAAAAATCCACGTTAATTTTACAAAATAAAAGTATGATTATTAATAAGAGCGTTCAAAAAAGAGTGTTGTCGACACTCATCTCTTAAAATGACACATTATAAAAACGGATGGAGGCGGCCAACTGTGTGGTGAACTAAAGCCAGCCGCAATTCCAAACATGCTGTAAATGGTACATAAGACATAAGAGGGTATCACAAAATCAATGAAGAGAAGTTTCTATCCACGTATGAGTTTTTTTTTTTTTTAATTTCTCCCTTTTTGACAAAGTAGGTAATGCCAAACTACAACTTGCTAGTTGCTAGTTACCAAAAAAGAAGAACACACAACCTGCTATTGTGGAATTGTATCTTTGATTTCACTTTTAGAGACACCAAATTAATTTTAAAGGTGTAAAATTAATTTTGACATATTTAATAGAATTGATTCTAACTTTATTTTTGAAAGAAGAATTGATTCTAACTTAAATATAAGATTTGTAGGTTTCGACTCCAAACCTAATTTATATATCTAAGTTTACTATTTAACTCAATTTTACGGTAATACACTAAAATATAAATCATTTTACATCCTATTTACTTTAGAACTGGATTTGCCATTGCAACACAATTTCCACCCAACCCAACCCAAATTAAAAATTAAAGGTTTGGCCAAACCAACCCAAAGGTGAATTTGCACAGGGCAATTAGTTTTCAACTAGTATTTGGCTATTTGCAATGCTTTTGTTGTGTTGTGTGGGGGTTACTTGCAATGAGTCTTCTTAATGGAAGACAGCGGTATTATTGATGGCTGGCAGACTATTGACGATGTAATGTTTTATAAGCTTTCTATGGAATAGAATAGCCCACCTCAACTTGACACCAAGTAGCTAGGAAAATTCCAAATTAAACTATTTCTTTCTTCCTTTCTTTCAAAATCGGTCATTGTTAATATTCCAGTAAGTAAGACGTAATTAATAACAAATAAAATTGACTAACTACTGCACACTGTAGAAATTGATGTTGATATTTATACAATTATTATTTGTAAAATCATGATGCTTAGCAGTTAGCCCTGTCGTTCTGCTTAATTATTCATTGGTTGGTGAATTCTTTTTAATGAGAAACAGAGTTAACAAAGATTGTGATATGTGTCCGCCAAAAATGACCATGTCGGCACATATAAAAAAAGGACCGAGGTTAAAACATTTAGAAATGTTTTTTTTTTGAAAGAATTTTTTTGGTGTACAACGCTTTTTTTTTTTTGATAAAAGTTGAATAAGTAAAAATTGATAGGAATGTTATTTAGAAATTGTTATTTGAATAAGTAAGAATTGACAACATATTTGATACCGTACATAAATATATATTTTTTATGAATACTTGTAGAGGAATCAAATATAAAAATATTGTCTTATATAAATAATTTTTTTAACTTTTAATGAACTGAATACACTTATTTCAAACAAAATAATAATAATTGAATACATTACTTTGAGAACAAAATAATAATAATTGAATACATTACTTTGATGTTCTCAAAGTATAGATGAGTTGAGTTCTAAAGAATAAGGACGGACCTCAAGACTCCTCATTAGAATTAGAACAGGTCTCAAGAGTGTTTATCAGGGTCAAAACAGACCTCAAGAGTACTAACAAAGATATTTACAAATCTTTCATCAAAAAGGTCATCATTTTCGAAGCAAAAGTTCATTCCCCACATCCTTGCGAGATATTGACTCAACCTCTTGCCAAACAAACCAACCTTTGTTGAAAATTAAATGCACTACTTCAAAAATAATATTTATGTTTTTTTATTCTTTAACATCCAATGAGAAATTAAATGCCCTTGTTAACATTTATCTAAAAATTATGCGGTTTGCAACATGATTACTTCAATCAAATAGGACATTTGTCTCTTTAAAAGTGTTTAATATATAAGTGCGAGATAGTGATCATGTCATATATAATCGTGAATTGGATAAAAATTTAAATGTTTTTGACGGATAATTATTCAAATGTTCGTTTCTAAATCTTTTCTAAATTATTCTCTTTAGTGTCACAACACCTAACACTCCCCATTTTTTCATGTAGAATTCAAACCCGTTTGGAAAGACCTTCCAAAATCTTTTATTACATATTGCAGTATGATTCAAATTCTCTTTTTATATGATATTTATATTAGCTGGCTGTGTTTAATTAAATTTTGCCTAATGGATAGGTATCATACCATCCATTACCTTTTTTCACAAGTGTCAAAGAATTCTCCTTCATTTTAAATACTAATTGATCAACTAAAAGTAGACAATGATGGATTGGAGTGTTTATAGGGTAATTATATTGATAAGAAAAATATTGATCAAAATATGTATATAGAGTAATGAATGTCTTCTAATTTAGCTGGAAGAAATTTCTTCTAAAACCAAAATAAACATGATGTAGTGCTAAATTGATGCATAGGATGATAGGAGGGAATTTTGAAACGATTTTCCTCAATTCATTCAATAACTCATAGAATAGGTGGATCCATATTCTAAGTAAAAAGAAATAGCCTCGATTAAGTCGCAATTCACAATACCATACCAAAAGAAGGAAATGGTCTTGGCTAGGAATACGATATTTCACTTCTCATGTATATGAAGTACTTCTCGTTCACAACCAGCTTTGCACGAAAGCCACATTTGACCAGCTTACAAAATGATTGAAAATTACAATTTCAAAAGAGGTAAACAATTATTTCATAATTACATCTTTTTTACAAAATTACTAAATATATGTTTGGTATCACCAAAAATGTATCAGAATCACAATGATACACCATGATTTTACAAAAGTTACTTTTGAAAAATTATGATGGATCGCCGTAATTCTCATACATGCATTGTGATACCAAACATACGCTAATTAGTTTTCGTACCCAATTTTGGCAGAAAGTTGATATGGTGAAACAAGCAAATTAAACTAGGTCATACTACTTTCCTCAGCCCTCTTTAAATGTATAAACCTCAAAGTCTAATAGAGACAGGGGATTCCTTTTATATTATCGTAATTAACTCAACAACTGTATCCGTTGAATTTTTCCATCTAAAATAATACTTGTTCGTACGTCACGTTGAAATTTACCCTGTGTACAACTTGAATGTAATGCGAATAGTTAACAACCAATTAATGAAGCCATTGTTTTTCTTTGCTCAAAATTTAGCCAGGGACCTAACTATCCCATTCTCAACTGCACTTGATGATCAATTAACAACATCGAAGAAAAAAGTCATCTCACAAAATTAAGCTCTTCATATTCTATTTGATCCAATAGTGAAACTTATTGATTAAATGGTGAAAATTAAATTTTGTATAATATAAAATATACTCCACTTGTGTACTATAGAACTAACGGTGTAAAATACTCTCTCCGTTACGGAACGATTGTCAGACTCTTGTTTAAGATTTTTAATTTTTACCTACATATTAAAAAATACAATAAAATAGGAAAATGCGATGAGAATTTTACAAAATTAATCATATTAACTATTAACGTGTTTCTCGTCATCATGAATGCAAAATAAAATATGGTTTCTGAAGTAGTCTAAATAGTATTCATTAGAGCATACACTTAATAGTTTTACGATGAAACGGAGTGAAACTATTAAGTGTATGTTTATTATCACGGTGAATTTGTCAGAATCATGGTGATTATTGTAATTTTGCAAAAACTATAAAGTGTAGTTTTTGATAAATCATAATGGATTGTAGTGATTTTAAGAAACCTACCGTGATTTGTATAGGCTAAGAAGACTGCTATAACCCATACAGCTGCCATTTGATTTGAAGTTTAGAAGCCAATACTTTTCAGGTGCATATAGGGAAGAAAAAAAGCTTGTGCAGTACGTTAACCCAAATAATTTGTTCTGGGATGAATCATCCTTCATTAGCTGTCATGGACCCACATACCCTACACTAAGATAGTCCTTAATTCACCAAAGACAAGTCAACCCATATCAATACTTCACTCCACACGTTTGCAATATTTTCTCCAACCACTTCCACCACCTCAAAAATCCAATAGCTCTTCACATTCATAATTGTCTCCTCTTAATACACTCCCTATATATACTTTCACAACTTTGCATGCAATTCATTCTTACCAAATACACTTCTTTTCCCTTCAAATTAAGTTGCTTGCTATTCACCAACCAAAACATAGGCATCATCACTAGCTATTTCAAATGGCAAATAAAATACTTATTGGCCTTCTTCTCATAGCCTTTTTAGTAGAAGCCTCTGCTTCTAGTAATTTTAATCAATACTTTGATATAACATGGGGTGATGGTCGTGGCAAAATCCTCAACAACGGACAACTTCTTACTCTGTCTTTGGACAAAGCCTCTGGCTCTGGATTTCGTTCCAAAAATGAGTACTTGTTTGGAAAAATTGACATGCAACTAAAGCTTGTGCCTGGTAACTCTGCTGGCACAGTCACAACATATTATGTAAGTTTCTTCCATTAATATTAATTTCCTTATATGTGTTTTTATTATTTAATCTTCATACAAAATGTTTAAGATGAATCAAATTAATGGAATAATATGAAATATATTTTTACTGAATATTTGTTATTGATTGTTGCAGCTATCTTCTCTTGGGGATGCTCATGATGAAATAGATTTTGAATTTTTGGGTAACTTAAGTGGTGATCCTTATATTGTGCATACAAACATTTACGCACAAGGGAAAGGAAATAAAGAACAACAATTCTATTTGTGGTTCGACCCCACCAAGGACTTTCACACTTATTCCATTCTTTGGAATCCACAAAGCATCATGTATACATACATATCCCTACCTCACATTTATAATAATTATAATCTAATAAGTTAAAAAAAAAAACTAATTTAATTAAAAAAAATTATTCTAAGTGTTTCTAGTTTTAAAAAGAGTTGAGTAGAGACGTGTTTTCAATGTAAAATAGTTTTAAATCGATATCCAATGAAAAATTAGGATATTGCCACGTAAGTTCACTTTTTAAATCATGATTTATAAATAACCGCAAAATATTGAATACTTATTAGAAGTCGATATAAAACTAATTTATACTAGTCGATATATATATGAGATGTCCCGTTTTTTCTTTTAAATATAGCTATATATATGAGGTGATATATCTTACTAATTTATATAAAGAGATGATATATCTTACTTATCTTCATATTTTAACCTATTTTCTGTGTCTTATCAGATTTTCTGTGGATGGGACTCCATTAAGGGAATTCAAGAATTTGGAATCAAAAGGTATTCCTTTTCCAAAAAGCCAAGCAATGAGTATATATTCAAGTCTTTGGGATGCAGATAATTGGGCCACGAGGGGAGGCCTAGTGAAAACGGATTGGTCCCAAGCCCCATTCACAGCCTCATATGGAAACTTCAACATCCAAGCCTGTGTTTGGACTTCTTCAGGCTCCTCTTGCTCTTCCAAAAATCCATCTTCAAATCAATCATGGATGAAACAATCCCTAGATTCTACAGGACAAGCTAGGATTCAATGGGTGCAAAAGAATTATATGATTTACAATTATTGCACTGATACCTAAGCGATTTCCTCAAGGCTTCCCTCCTGAATGCTCACTTGCATGAAAACAAAAACTATATATATAATCATATATCGTGGAAAAACTAGGTTTATATTTTATTGATTTTGTTTACCATATGCATTCTATTTCTCTTTGTCTTTAATTAAAGTAGTATGTAAATGAGATTCATTGTTATTTTGGTACTGATAAATTTCATGGAAAAAGTCATAAATAAAAATGAATTGCCGAATGAAAAGATCAGAGGTGATTTCTAGAATGAATACAAAATCCTTTCACTTACTATTTTGTTGCGGATCAACAAAACTCCAGATAACGCAAGCACTAATTTGTAAAGAAGCATGCTTTGTTGAATTTATTTTCCATTCTGACTTCTCTTAGTTCAGTTTTTTTCAAAACATATATTTGAATAAAGACCCATTTTGTTTGGTTCATAAGGAAGAAAAAAAACACGCATAAACCTATTTGATTTTTAAAAATAACAAAATATTGCCGTTAAATATTAGTCTTTTTCCAAAATAATTTTTAACAACATTGTATTCTATTGAAAACTATATTAACATACATTAAGATTTAATTAAATGGTTGGAATCAAGTGATTGTACCAACAATAATTTAAAATGGTTCAAATTATTTGGAGGAACGAAGAAGAGAGGGGGAGCAAATCTCTTGTAAATCAATTTTAGCTCCCCTATAAAATGGGCGGATTTGGAGAGGAGATAGTTTTTTTTTTTTGAAAGGGGGAGATAGTATTTGTTAAACGTCAAATTAATTTTATATAATGTGATCTTAAATATTAAAATGGTATAAATGTAATTTTATATTTTCTCAAATAAAATTTCTGATCACCTTGAAAAATCAAATACATTTTTTTAATATTCCTCTCCTCCACTCCTTTTCATTAAAATCTATCTCATCCCTTCTATTGAACTAGGGACAAAATAATCAAAATGTATCATGGATGTGACAAATGAGACAAATGAACCGAACCTGGAAGTTAACACTATCTAAACGATTCAAATTGATGGAGGGACTTAATAAATGAATCGGTAAATAGTTTAATTTTTTTTTAGTAGATTTTAATAGTTTATGGATCATTTTGGAGTTAAAGTAGTAGTTCAAGGATGAAATTAACAATTTATTTTAGAGAAGTACAACTTAAGGTTCTCTTAAAGCATCATATTTTAAAATTTATTCTCAATTTTAACGGCCCTAATCGAAATGCAATTGATTGTCCTCAATAGTTTTAAATTAGGGTAGCCCATATCAACCCACAAAATTTGGGTTAGGTCGGATGACTGGATACTACTAGTTTACAAAAACTGAAGAAAATTGTTTTTCCTACTTCAAACAAAGCTAAAACACACCAGAAAATGACGTTTTTACCCCGTTGGCAATTAAGTGCCGATAGGATGGTGCATCGGCAGTTAACTGTCGCCGGCCCCATCGGCAGTTAATTGCCACCAGTCCCCATCGGCAGTTAACTGCCGCTGCGATCTGAACATATGCGTAACAACACTTATGCAGAACCTGCACTCCAAGTTGCAAATTTCTCCAAAAACTCTCTCAAATCATCCAAATCCCAAATTTTTTCAAGTTCAAATCAACCAACACTCCAAGAACAAGTAAGTTTTCATAATCAAGTTTCATTGTCATTTTATGTTTATATGTTACATTTTTTCTTTTAAATTAGTAATTTTTTAGTTTTAGGGTTTTTTTAAATTTTGATTCTTTTTGGCTAGAAATGATACAATGTTTACATGTAAATGACTTATGTTGCTTCAATGTTTAGATGTTTGCATGTTTATGTTGTAGTTTTTAGTTTTAGGGTTTATGTATAATTTGCACTGCAAGTGTTTGATGAAATGTTTGAATGAGTTTTTCATTGATTGTTTTTAATTTCTTATGGTGTAGATCTGAAAAAATGGCTCAAGTATACTTTCATGTATCCTTCAACAGTGGTAACCAACATTTTTTCAAGGTTTGCGACGATGTCACGTTAAAAGAATTGAAGGATCTACTTCATGAAATCAACCAACGAATCAACCTACGGCGACACGAGGAGGGTGGAATATGTTTGGTACCATCGTCCATCGTTTGACTCAGAGGAGAATTTGTCGTTCACTCGGCCGGAGTTAACGAACGACGACGACGGAGGAGCATGTTCTCGATATTTGCTGAGCACAACATGATGCCCCTCGATATGGATGTTACGTTGCTGAGGTCGCCTGAAGATATTCTCAAGAGTTTGATTCGGCCGGATGAAGATGTTTAGGTAGTATTATTATGTTGTATCATTATTTTGTTGGATTTTAGTTTAATTTTTGTTAGTTTGCTGAAGATGTTGGCATTGAAGTGTCTTTTACTTAGCGTAAAAGTTTGCAAGTCTCTTTGGAAACTCAAAAGAATGAAGAGAACACAACATATATTATGTCGATTCAGTTATATAGGTTCTCACATCGAATTCCCTTGTATAAGATGAGTGTGACAAAGGGAATGCAGTTCTAAGATGTTGTTTTGTGCTTGATCATGCTCATCTGTCAATTGAAACTTGTCAGTTGGCAGGGCAGTAGGATTAAGTTCAAAAGAATATATTAGAACTGCATTCCTTTTTGTCATGACTCATCTTATATGAGGGAATTCGATGTGAAAACCTATATAGTTGATTCGGTAGAATACATGTGTTGTGTTCTCTTCATTTTTTTGAGTTTTCAAAGAGACTTGCAAATTTTTACACTAAGTATAAGACACTTCAATGCCAACATTTTCCGCAAACTTTCAAGAATTTAATTTTAATCCAACATCATGATGATAAAACATATTTAGGGATAATGTAATGTAACGCTTATTTTGTGTATTTTTAGTTATGATTTAGTTCGTATCATGAATGAATTGTTGTTATTGTTGTTTCTAAGACATGACATGGTTATAACAAAATAATCAAAATAAATCCGAAATACGTTAAAATTGTACCAAAAAAACTACGATAATGTGTCATAAATTTACAAAAAAAAAAATCTAACAAATGTAAAAAAAAAAAAAAACTAACAAATGTCCTAAAAAAAATGTCCTACTCCTGATCCTGGTCATTCTGCTATTGTTGCCTCCTCGACCTCCTATGTCTCCTGGTCAGTATCGGTGCCATCATGTCCCTGATATCACGCAAGGCCTGATACAGCTGCTCAGTGCTCATCGCCTCCTGACCCAAGTACTCATCAGCCTGGGTAACAGCGCCAGTAACCATCTCAATGGTATCAGGCGAGCCTCTCTCCTGGTGCCGCTGCTGACGGTGTGCAATGATCTGCTCCTCATTTTCTGGCCTCGGAGGAGATCCATCAATAGGTGGCAGAATCTTTGGGTGAGATACATGTCCGTACCATAGCATGTATCCCTCCTCGTACCGCCATGGCTGATCAAACTCCCTACCCCACGCAGCCTGAGGAATGGTGTGCACACGGAAGTCCAAGAAAGCATGTACAACAACCTGACAATGGAGAGGAAGCACAGATGTCGGAGCTCTAGGGATGTCCTGCACGTACCTGTATTGCCTTTTAACCCGCTCAGGCAAGTGACGGTAGATGATGTCACGACCACACATGATCCAGCCTGAATACCAGCATATCTCCACAAACTCCTGGATCTCCCTATGATCCTCGTATGACATCCAGGTAATATCATCCATCTCCAAACGATCCAGCGCCAGACGGTAGGGCTTCGGATGTCCATGAACCCTGTGTGGAATCCATCTAGAAGCGCAAGGAAATTTTTGCCGGTAATCAGTTATCATCATGTGGGTAGACACCTGGAAAATGTGCCAAAAACCATCCCTGCACAAACCAAACACATTTATAAGTTATTAGCAAACATAGTAAATTAAAAGGCATAGTAAATTAAAAAGCATAGTAAATTAAAAGGCATAGTAAACACATTTAAAACACTTTATATTCATATACACAAGCATATTAATTTAAAATTATTACCATCAAAAGTGTTGTGCTTCCCCCGATCCTATTTCCTGCAAGCGAAGAGGCCTCGAATAGACTGTGGTAAAGGTATGTCAATGTCATTCCTCCCCACGAGTACTCCCTCATCCCAGCAAAGGACTCCATCATCTGCAGGTATGCCATGTCGATGTGTTTGTTGCTCTTATAACCGAACAACGTACATCAAAGCAGATATAGGAGGAAACTTCTCACACAAGCAAGCATACGCTTGCCTAGCTCTTGGAGCTACTCCTGCGTCTCAGGACGCGCTAATCTGGTGGTCTCACTCAGGTGATCCTCATAAAGCTCCTTCAGCGCCTTATAGCTAATGTATCCACCATACTCAGTCTTGCAATTTTTCACCGCATACTCCTGGGTGACACCTAATACCTCACCATCATGTCCACCCCATCAACCTGAGACACCTTCTTTCTATGGCTCAGCATCTGCCCTTCAATAGGAACATGCAACAGACACGCCACATCATCTAAAGTGATGGTCATCTCCCCCACAGTCATATGAAAACTGCTGGTCTCGAAATGTCACCTCTCGCTAAGCGCCTGGAGCAGAACATGATTAACAGTAGAATACCCTGTGTACAACAAATCATGCAACCCACTCACCTTTATAGGATCCCAAAACCAGACTTGATTCATAGGTGGACGCTGGAGATCTGCCACTTTCGCCCCGTGATTTATGCATCTAATCTTACGGGTGTTACGAATCTAAAATAATAAAAAAAAACACCACATATATCAAAAACATACAAAAAAAGTCATATACTTCATATATAAAAAATTACGCGCGAACAATAATTGAAGACAAAAAAAATAGTGTTCATGTCATTTTTTTTAAACGTTATCATACAAAAAAAGTCATATACTTCATATATATAAAATTACGCTGCGAACAATAATTGAAGACAAAAAAAAATCACACAACGGCATGTGTTCATGTCATTTTTTTTAAAAGTTATCATACAAAAAAAGCATATACTTTATATATAAAAAATTACGCGCGAACAATAATGGAAGACAAAAAAAATAATCAGACAACGGCATGTGTTCATGTCATTTTTTTTAAACGTTATCATAAAAAAACATATACTTCATATCTAAAAAATTATGCGCGAACAATAATTGAAGACAAAAAAATAATCAGGCAACAACATGTGTTCATGTCATTTTTTTTTAAAAGTTATCATACAAAAAAAATATCGACTTCATATATAAAAGTTAAAAAAGAAAAGAAAACTTACATTGTTTGCATTATACCACAACCGTAATGCAACATCTGAAGCATAATCAGACAACAAAGTGCCATCATAAGGCCCTCCATGAAAGGGAGCCACATCAGGTAACTGATGTAGGGCTGTCACAGCCGCAACGTCGTCCTCATCTGCCTCAGCCGCATCATCGTCCCCACCCTCATCCGCAACATGATGGACGTCATAGCCACCATATGTGGCATCATGTAGCTGCTCCTGATAATTCAGGTACAAGGGTCGGGTCCTCCACCTGCGACTGTGTCGGCTGCTGAGAAGAATTACCCTCATCCGCAGAAGGATCGGGCCTCCGGCCTCTTCCCCTCTTAGGCTCACTGAGGGTTTGTAGTCTGCCTCTCCCTTCGATAGATGTTAGTCATCGCCTGTCTACCAACTCTCATCCTATCTGCATTCTGATCAGACATATCTACACAAAAACAAAACAACATTGTCATCAATTATTTTGACAAAACAAAACAACATTAAAATGGTGACATAAACACATAAACATAACCCTTAACTATTAATTAAACAAGAATAGTAGATAGATAAACCCTAATTCTTCTTAATCTATAAATCCTCATCTAATGTAACACAATTTAACAACATAAACTAACTAAAAATCTAAATAATTCTCATTTAGGCATTTTATCAAACACTTTGAGTGCAAAGTATGAAACAACTCATCATTGTGTTAATTCAACTTCTACACATTCACATTGCACTTAAATATAATCTAAACTACATTTACAACAACAACATTCATCTATAACATCATAAACTAACAAAAAAATTCAATTTTTACATAAACCCTAACCACATAAATCTACCAAAATTAACAAAAATAAACGTACACAAACTAACATTAAAATTATAAATGATTAATACTACTTACTTGTGGTTTTGTGGAGATGATTTGCTTGATTTTCGTGAAAATGGAATTGGAGAGGATTGGAGGAAATTTGAAGAATTTTGAAGTTGTTAAAATTGTGATGCAGTTTCTGTTTGCTGTTCTGCATATGTTCAGATCACAGCGGCAGTTAACTGCCGATGCACCATCCCAGCGGCACTTAACTGCTGACGGGGTAAAAACGTCTTTTTACTGGTGTGTTTTAGCTTTGTTTGAAGTGGAAAAAGCAATTTTCAAAACTGAAACCAAAATATGTCGAAGGTCCAACTGTCCAAGGATCCTTTTTTCATCCAATCATCCATCGTAGTGGAATTGGCCCTCATGATCAATCATGTAACCCTTATTACTACCATAGATAGCCTTAACCTTATTCAGTCAACATTTGTTTCGATACCAAGATCTACGTTACCTAGAATCGCAAATCAAACTCAATGAAAAACAAACTAATCATAAAATGCCAAAAAAAGGTCCTATTTCATTCAAACGGAAATACCAATCGTTATATAACTGTTGAAGACAATTTTCCCTTGCAAATATACACCTATATGTCAATGCTCCTATATAATCTCTTCTATTCTATCTATCTCTCTTGCTCTCCCCCACCTCTCCCTAGAAGCTCAAGAAAGATCATTTCTTTGTGAAGAATTGATTAAGTACATTTTGTAGTTTCTTTGTCACATTTTTTTTTTTGTCTTCTGTATTTCACTTTTTGATGCATGCTCACTTTGATGTATCCATACTCGATTAATATTGTTCAACTTATATATATTGCATTTAACTGCCGATAATATTTTATTGGATGAATTCATTTGATCGTAAATTTCATACTCTGATAAACATTGTTCAACTTTATATATATTGCATTTAACTGCTGATGATATTTTATTGGATGAATTCATTTAATCGTAAATTTCATACTCTGATAAACATTGTTCAACTCTATTGACAAGTTGGTTAAATTTTGAGCTTTATAATTTTTTTTCTTTTTGCAATTAACTACTTATGGTTTGTTGGATGAATTCATTTAATCGTGAAATAAGGGAGTAATATGATCTGCTTCATTTTAGAAGATGTTTTACTATGCCTTTTAATATTTATGGATAGATTTGGTCGAGCCTCAACTAACAATTTTTCTTGTTTTATTATTAGGATGAAAGGAAAATTTAACAAAGGAAAACGAATACAAAAAGAATGGACAAAATGAATTCAATTTTGTGTTTATGTTTGTGAGATATATTTTATACGACGAAGTTTCATTTTAAATATCTTAATGGTATCTCATTTTAAATCTAAAATTTTCTAAAGACATTTAAGCATATTATACTCAACACTTCTCATTGATTAAATATTTTTTGTGCATCCAATTTGATTTTCAAGTTGAAAATTTAACATTCTTCTTTTTACTTTGCTCGTAATTCTTATTGATATCTTTCTTGAATGGGATCGTATCTACATGCGACTTGAATTTCTTCCTCATTGAAACTATTCATTTTTTGTTAGCTTCAACTACTTCTTACATTGTGGGCTGCGTGAATCATGATAGAAACATAAAAAAAAAAAAAAAAATTATGGTTGTTAATCTACATCATGTAACATATGGTCATAATTCCTCTAATACATAAAGATCTAGTCATTGATTGTTGGTTATTGTTCATCTATATCTTCATGTAACGCATGAATATATTTTATATAACACACGAAGACGTAACACATGCAGATTTAATCATTGATTTCACTTTGATTTCTTCATTGCATCTTCCTAGTCTTTATTTTTCTTCCATGTTCACAGGTCTAACTGAATCAGGCATGTGATAGCAATGATGGAGTTTTTTTTTTGTATTTACGAAATTATATAAGATAGATTTTATATAGAGAAGCCTCATTCTAAAAGTTTATTCATCGCTCTATTTATAGAGTTAAATTTTAATTCAAAATCATATTTTAATTAATATAAACAACTCGTAACTAATTCTTAAAATATTCTAAAAAAATGTATAAATTATATCTTAATAATATCTTATTTTGAATCAAAATCAATACATTTTATTTAGACATATTATTTTCATCAAAAAGGAGGCAGAAAAAGCTTTAAGGAAAGTCGTAAAATTTTACACAAATAGTTGAGTTTATACCTTAAAGGATGAAAAATTATCTTCAATAATTGATGGTTGGACAAATGACAAACTAAGAATAAGACTCTCCCGTTCATCAATTGTTACCATATTTCATGTGTATATTATAGGTTCAATTATATGATACGATCATAGTTTTAAAAACCGGTTCGGACTGGCCGGCCGGTTGTACCGGTCGAACTGTGAACCGATGGTATAACCTGTTCGAGACAGTGATTGGATCGGTCATGCGTTTGACCCAGTGTGAACCGGATGACTCGGTTGATTTTTCAGATAAACCCGTAAACCGGCGGCTCATCAACTCGGACCGGGTCAAGCCTGTAACCGTAAGAAAAGAAAAAACAGAGCAAGAAGAAAGACACGTTAGGAAGAAGAGCAATAGAGAAGATGCATTCTGTTAGAAAGCAGGGCGGCAGGAGTGAATGCGAAATGAAATAAAACTGTGGCTACAAACGTGAAATTTTGTGATTTAAAATTAGGGTTATCAATTATCTATTCATTAGGAAGGGAATAATGGGCTTAGGCTGTTTTGTGTATTTTTCTCTTAATAACCTGATTATTACTTTCATACCTTGTGGCCAAATCTTATGTTTTTATTTTAATATTTGTTTAGTGCATCTTTTTTGTTTTTTGTTTTTAAGTAGTTATATATTAATAATTATCTTCCAATAGACATGTCATATAATGGAAATTTGAAATTTTAAAAGGAATAGGAAAAAAAATTAGAAAATTGGAATTTGTTCAGGAATATGAAAAATTGAGAATTCTTAAAGACTGAATCATCCGATTCAATTTGTTTTAATACATATACACATTTTGAATAAAAACCGAGTTAATTGATCGAGTCATCCGATTTATTTTGGTTCAGTCATGCGGTTCAACCAGTGACCTAGTGGTTCAACCAATGACTGCAGTGACCCAGTAACCTTACCGAGTCGATGATCAAGTCTATGGATACGATATAAAAGAGTTGGGGGGATATGTAGTGGGTAGGGATTGCAATGCGGGCCAGCCAGCCCTGTTTAGGCCCGGACCCGCTATTAGCCCCCCAACTTGAGGTGGCGAGCTCAAACACACAACCCGTCCTGTCAAGAGGCAGACAAGCAGGTTGGGGGGCAGGCCCGTCTAACATTTTTTTTTTTCAAAAACCTTTTTTTTTGTGACAAATGTTATTAAAAAAGTATGTTACCATTATAAAAAGTCATTTTTATTATCTCATAATTCTTTTTTTGTGACAAATGTTATTATAAAAGTACGCTAACGTTATAAAAAGTCGCTTTTATTTTCTCATAATTATTTTATTTCCATTCTAATTCCAGGTAAAACGAACAGAGTCTAATAAAGAATTGTCCAATTTCTTAGGAAAAAATCTTAAAAATTAGATCACTTACTATTTATTAGTAAAAGGAAAATGTTAACTAGTCCCCCTGGGGCACTAGTTAAGGACCTTAAATAGTAACTTTTTATCTAAGATTTGTGTAATCAGGACATTGGAAATTGAAAAATTTGACATTTTTAAAGAATAATTACTTAATTTAGAATGAGAGTGCCCTGGGGGCACTCGTTAACAAGACCTTTAGAAAAAAAAAGTTAAATAAATATTTTTAATGAGCCCACTGGCCAGCCCGCCCCACCCTGGCATGACCCGCTTTTTCGGCCGACTAAATGGGGCGGGCCAACTATAGGGGACAGGGGCGGGTTAAACGGGTTGGCCCGGCGGATCAGACCTGTTTTGACATCCCTGATGGTGGGGTGGCTAAGAGAGCAGTTAAATACTCTCTATTAGGAAATGCAGGTTTCTTTCAGTCAAGAAATACAATTTCTTTCTTTCTTCCACATTCTTTCGTCAATTTGATATATCTATTTATATTGTTTTAGTTATCACATTTTGTATTATCAAATATATTTGCTTCAATTATCTTCAACTTGATCTATGTTACATATCAAATTTTAGTTTCTAACTAGTATTTCTTTGATAGGATTAATGTTAAATCAAGCAACTAACTTATTGGTTGTAACCCTAATTGAAATCAAGAACTAAACCCTACTGATTCTAATGGAACTAAGAATTTTAGAAATCATCATCTTCATGTTTGGTGTCACCGAAGCCTTCAAATTAATCAGAATCTGAATCATCATAGTCTTTTTCTATCGAGTCCACGTCAATATCGAAATCATCTTCAAACGGCGCAAATTCATTGCGTTCACGATCCACGAGTTTTTCAAAAAAAACGTTGTTACGGTCACTCTCTCAGTCTCCTAATAACACCGGTGAACAAATGAACTCACGTCACCTACTTTTTAAAACATGTATCAAGTGAATGGTTCTGTCTAAATATTTAACAATTTTTATTATTATAAAACTTAAAAGCATTCCAAAATAAATAAATAAATAAAACTAACCGCAATTTCTGTATCGTTTTTGCCTTTTCTTTTCTTCTAAAACTCTATGGAGAAAAGCACAAGGTTATGGCGACTGGACAGTCACAAGTTGGAGCGTGAACAGAAAAGTGGATTTTTCTTCTTTCTTCTTTGTTTTGATGAAAACGAAAATGGGTTTCAATGATTGAATAAACAAGAGTGGTTGAATAAATAAGAGAGAGCTTGAAAAAGATAAGAGGGATAGTAGTGAGATTTGTAACAGTTGTGATTGTAGAAAACACATATTACAACCCGAAACTTCATAAGATCTTCCGAAAGTACAAAACACATTAAAGCAACTTCTAAAACTTCAAAATTCAATTAGAATTTTAAATAAAAAAATAATAATTAGTTAGAACATATAATGAAAAATAACATGTTTAATAGAGAGAGCGTATGAGCGGTTGACGCTAACATTCCTTTATATTAAATGATTTTAGATTTGTGTGAAATTTTACATAATTTATATGATATAATCTTACAATTTAATGTTTATAATTTAAAAAATTTATATCGACTAAAATGATACGCACACAAATGGTGTTGTATACCACGAATGAAATTTAATGGAAACACACAAAACATGCACATGGCTACAACAAAAACGCTCCACTTCACAGTTTTTTTTTCTTATTATAAATTAAAAAAAATGAAATTGTTATTTGATGGAAAATATGGGGGTGGTTGGTTGTGTGATTCTTGATTTTCGTTTATACATCATTCACGGAAATATGCATTTCCCGTAGAAGTATACATCATTGAACAAAACTCTATTTTAAGAGAGAATTAATGATGTTCTACTTCCACAACTTACTT
Organism: Medicago ruthenica; assembly: GCA_018208015.1. Classification (NCBI taxonomy): domain Eukaryota; kingdom Viridiplantae; phylum Streptophyta; class Magnoliopsida; order Fabales; family Fabaceae; genus Medicago; species Medicago ruthenica. The sequence continues at coordinate 99,441,387 of CM031378.1, read as the reverse complement.
AAAATTTAAAGGGTCTTATTAACGAGTGCTCTGGCGCTCTTTAAACATTCTAAAAGAAAAAATTATTCCATAAAAAAATCAAATATTTCAATTTTCAATGTATTGCTTACATAAATTTTCAAAAAAAGTTACTATTTAAAGGTCTTAAAGAGTACCCCAGGGACACTCGTTAATATTTTCCAAATTTAAAGTGGTAATTATACTTAAAAGAATAATGAATCATCTCATTAAATCTCTATCGTAAAATGATTTTATTATTACTTCAATAATACTTAAATATCTGTTTAGAATCAATCACATTATTATAAATAAAGGCAGATTAATGTTCATAAAAAAATCTAAACATCATTAGAAAGGCGTAATGAAAACGGCAAACAATATCACAAGTGAAATAATTGAGCTCCTCGTCCTAATTTTTTTCCTTTGTTGGAGACATTCTTATCATCATCATCGTCATTATTATTATGAGCACGCCTTGAAACAACCTGCTTCCATATAAGATTCACATACTCTGGATGATCAACAAAAGGATTCCGATTATGCTGATAAAATTTACATATTCTTTCGTTTCTCAGTTTCTCCTCCCTCGAAGGTGGATCTACTTCATTCCATTCTAATAATGTGGAAAGCAGTCCCATCTCTCTGTTTTCTGCAATAAAGATTTAAACTTTCAACTAAAAAAAGTAACGAAAGCTGGACCCTTCAATCATTTTTCAAACTCATAAGTATCAAAGATTCAATTAAAGAATTTAGAAGGACAAGATAAAATCAAACACGAGAACCACAACTATTTTATACTCAATTTATCCCTAGCAAAAATGGAGTTGCAACCCCCTTTTCAACATAAAACAATAAGTAAATTGCAACATAAGTTGAGGATAACATTACTACTAATATGTATAAAATTACTATTTACTTAAGTATTATAAAAGAGCATATATCAAGGGGCGAAAAAGTAATCATGTAATAATAAACAGCCAAATAAAAAGCAAGATAAATATACTGAAAATTCATCCAACCCAGGTAAGGCATGTATTTTACCCCTTGGGATTTTAGGTCATAATCCGAACATTATTGTTAGGTGACAACTTGGGTACCCATCAATAAAAGGTGGGTAACACAACCCATGCTGAGTCGGCACCAATCAAAGTTATTTGTTTGTTTTCTATTATTTTTAATGTAATATAAATACATTGCTTTGATTGGGCCAACTCAACATGGGTAATATTACCCACCTTTTATTGATGGGTAAACAAGAATTTCCCTTATTGTTAACTGAGCGAGAACTTCAACAGTCTAACCTACCAACATTTGGAGTGTCCGAAAGGCGAAGACCTGGACTTCCTCCTGGTTGTGGAAACCCATAACAGACTGCCATGTACATTAATGCCCTCGCAATATCTCCTCTAACCTGAGGTTATTTTAACTTCAAGATATAAATACAAAGTATATTCGATATGATGTTTGAATCAACAATATATTGATTGTTCAGGTAAAAAGACATCAGATTCAGAGCCACTTGAAAAGAGAAGTAGTACGGCACAGAGGTTTCACCAACAATTCAGGTTCTTTTAACAACTGTTATTAATTTGCAAGGTACAAATTAATTGTGAATATCAGCTATAGAGATTGAATAAAATCTTAATGTCATGGACTTAAAAGAGTAAAAATGCTCCAACCCCGGTCTGATATGTCTTTAACTATAATAGCTCAGATAACATATGAAGGAATTACCAGGCCAGATATCAGTAGAATTTCAAGCATGATCAGCAATCAATTAAAAGGATTTGAAAATGACAATCAAAAACAAAAATGACTGACAGAAATATGACCTGCTTAGGCGGTGCCCACCTCCTCTTGTCTGCTTCAGTGTCCAAAGCAGCTTCTTTGTTGGCAGGTCTAAGACATTTGGTCGAGCCAGTTATGCATTCCCCATAGTACTTGTTTCCCCTTGATGAGTTCACTAAAAGAAACTGGTAATATCAACCAAAATTGTAATGTTGGGAAAATATGGTGCTGTCTTTCCCCTTACCATTAACATCAGCAGGGCGAATGTTGTGTAAATCAGTCAAAGATGGAACAGTTGTCAGCCCATAAGAACGAGGCCAAAGATGCTCCCCTGTAAGATATAATTACATAAATAAGTAACTTACAATTACATAAATAAGTGACTTAGTTAGATAATTTAAAATGATATATAAATAAGAGGAAAGGAAAATTGGTGAGGGTTAACTTTGGTTTTGGATAAGAATTTAAATGGGAGAGAACCAGATTTCTTGAATACAGAGGATGCAATAGAAATTTTCTATCAAAAAACACCAGGTTCTTCGATATTTGATTCAATTCTTATCAATTGGTATCAAAGGTCTACTATTAGAGTTGGGTATTGCATCTTGAAAACGATCCCAACATTTGATGGAAGGGAGAATTATTGGTGGCTGATCAATATAAATCAGTATCTTGAGGCAACAGGGTACCCGAGGAGGAGAAGCTATCATGGTTGTGAAGGCATTGCAAGGGAGTGCCTCAATGGTGGCATTGGTATAAAGGGAGCAACCAGACACGGTGGACCTTTGAGAATTTAATTCAGATATTCAGTTAGAATTTAATTCAGATATTCTAGTTTGAGATCAAGATGGGAACTTGGGATATTGGGAAGGAAGAACGGGTGATAACCATCATGGTTAAGGTTTCAATACTCAACCCAACATCACCAACAGGATACCTGAACTCAAGTTCTTCCACATAAGGAGATTTGGAAGGGACTGAAAAGGACTTTCCAAGGAAAACATGATCAAAGTGGAACAAAGTAGAATTGGAACTATCATAGGAGTCTGTGTAATAGGAGAGATATAACGGTGACTTCAAAGTCTTCCATCAACGTCATGGTCGTCATGTTTCAAATAATGGAACTTGGGGATTTTGTTTTCCACAGCTACAAACTGTTCAAAGTGAATGTTTAGGGGGGCATTCATGGGTAATTCACATGGTTTGCTGTTAAGATAGTTAGAGAAAGTGAAATGAAAGTTTACAAATAAGAAGAAGAAAGGAAGATTAGTGAGGGATATCGTTGGTTTTGGAAAGGAATTTAGAGTGGCCAAACAAATCTCTGAAGTACCTGGAATGTACTAGACATGTTCAATCATTAATCTCCCATTTTCTTATATATTTTGATCCAGTTCCTATTAATTTCTATCACTCCCTCTCTCTTTGTGTGTTTGTGTGTGCTAGTTTGATAAACTTAACATTAATACTGCTAAAGGAGACCTTAGGCAAGACAAAAGAATATTTTTCTTATCTTCAATTATGTGATTAATCTCTCTTAGTATCACGAACATTCCTTTAAAGTTCAGAAACTGTTAAAGATCAATTGCTCAAAACAAGTTATACAGTATACACTAGTTCAACACAAATCTTTCTACTTTGGCATGACCTAAAAAGGAACTTGATCAAATACATGTTCATTTTCTCATCAGCAGGTCGTCAACTATCGGCCATGGCAGATTGTGGCGGACGATTTTTTTACAACCGCCATGACCAATTTCTGAAGGATGGCGGTGCCATTGAGTTTTATGCGATTTACACGGCGGATTTTTGGCTTTCCACCATGGTCCACCATTCGCCATCAATGACATTGCTCATCAAACATGCATTTTTTACCCTTTTGTTACAAATGTCAATTACCAACTGAGAAAGTATGCTACAAAAAAATGCCAAACAAAACAGCTGAAAAACCAAGTTAGCAAAGAGCAACATCAAAATAATGATAAGTCCAGTGAGTTGACCAGATGACTCACTATTCCATCCCTGTGGTTTTCCTGATAACCATTTCGAAACAACTCTCAGTGAGTATATTTCAACTCTGCATATGATAAATCACCAGGCATATAAATATCAGCTAACATTATGTGGTAAACAAAAAGCATCACTCAATGTAAAGTACGAAGCAAATAAATAAATAAAAAAGAAAGACACATGTTAAGTGAAATGCATACATTCCCAATGAAGCTTCTGGTTTATCAATATCAGCAGCATCAAGAACCTTAAGAGCATCCCACACCTGTTATTACACAAAAATCCGTTGGTAAAGCAAACACATGCTAGTACCATATCATAAGGGTCTGCTTGGATTGACTTATTTAAACTTATTTCTAACATAAACACCCGTGGAATGTTGAGAGACCTTATGAACACAACTTCTGACATGTGTGTAAGTTGTTGTCATAAGTTCTTTGGGATATCTTAGGAAAACAACTTATATATTACCTGAAAACAGTTTGACTTTATTTTAATCACGTACCTACTTATATTATATAATAACCTTTATAAGCACTTATGCTATAGACGCTTAATTAAGTTTCAGGACTTAAATCAAAACCACAGCTACAAACATATATATAAAAACATGAATGACCTCTTGGTAGGACAATGAATGATGTGGAGCAATGATGGCATTCAATTTTTTCTTAAGTGCTTCGCCTTTTAATCTCAAATGCTTCAAAGGGGAATAGTAATTGGCAACATCCTCACATGAAAAAGAAGAAGGAGTTGGATATTCAGAGGCAACAGCAACAAGATTAAGAGATAATAACAAGTAAAAAGAAACAAGTCTAGAAAAGAAGCATTTCCACGAGAAATTAAAACACGATAGCCACATTTGTTCCATTGAGTTCCTAAAATATCAAATAATAGGTGTTAGCTTTACAGTTGTGTTTGTTGGATTGAATGAAATTAGAATGAGAAAAAAAAAGGCACGGACCAGTGGTGAATTACTGGAAACGGAGGATTAGAACGGCTTGCACGGGTAATCCAACCGCCGCGCCGGAAAGTTGATACTGCGTGTATGAGATTTTGATTGTGAAGTTGAATTGTTCCCGGCAAGTAGTGGCGGTTTGAAAAAACTGCGGGGAGTATTGGGTCACTTGTGGCTGTCATCATGCTTTCACAACTGTTGGTGCTGTTCAGCAATCAAAAGGATAAGAAACGCTTGGAAAGAAACAAGAAATTAACAAAATCCAAATGAGAGGGAGGGTATGGAAGATCTCATCTGAAACCCATTGCAAAAGAAATTGAAGTACTCCATGCCAGATATTTTGTTTGATTGTATGAGAATTTGTTGTCAATTTTTGTCATCATATCATCATAATCAAAGTATTTTGGCTTTATACTAACCAGGTCAGGTGTCTTTGAAGCATATATGTTGGTTTGGTGTTGCTGCCCCTTAAAGAGGGAGGGTATGGAAGATTAATTTGGGAAAATATACAAGATTCGGTTACTTTTGAAGCAGAGATGGAAAAGTATTAAAACGTTTAGAGCATCTCCAACGGGTTACTCATTGAAGGGGAAAAAAAAAAAAAAAACTCTATTCCTCACACGTTTAAAAGAATTAATATTTTATAAGGTAATTTATAATTTAATAAATAAATTATTTTTGTATATGGATGTAGTGAGACATATTTAAGTACTTTTCATTGAAATTCTTAATATATATTTTTATTAAAAAATTATAAATAAATGATATGTACATGTGATGTGCAATTAAAAAGTCTCTATTAATATACTACAATTGCGGATACTCTTAGAGAGTGTTCATTTCTTAACAGGTGACATGGACAAAATATTTGATGTGTCATGTTTTGATTGGTGAACAACACCAACCGAATGTAGGGATACACATCGAAGTTTTCTCCTAATAATTATCATGCATTTCAATATTCAAAATAATATATGACGTTAAAATAATCAAATAGTTAAATTATTATTTATTTTGTCTTAAAATAATAGTCGTTTAAGGTTTGTGCACAATTTTTACGGAAATGACTAATTATGTTAATTTTAATGGTAAAATTAATATCATTTACTAAAACACTCTTATTAATTGTAATTAATGGAGTAATTAAGTTTGATGAAATTCAATAAATAAGGTGTAATAGTGGAAAAAAAATAAATGCTGCATTGATATAATTTTTTTTGAAGAAACTAAAATGGAATACTCCATCCGTCCCTATTTATAGGAGTAGTTTACAATAAAGTTTTGTCCCTAAATATAAGATCATATACAAATTCCTAGATGCATTGATTACTCTTTTTCCAAATATACCCCTTATTAATACTATCAATTTGTCTTGGTATATGAAAAGTTAACATTAAATATATATTTAATTAAGGGTAATCTAGTAATAGTCACACACATTTGAGACAACTTTATTACTCCAACAACTTTTCTTAATACACGTGATTTTTGTAAACTACTCTTATAAAAAGGGACAGAGGGAGTATATTACTGAAAACACAGTTTTCAGTTTTCATCTTATATGTTCAGTTTTCAGACCCAGTTTTAAACTTTCAAATCTGTCTGAAACAGTTCAGTAGTACTGAACCATATGTTCTGGACAATTGTGTCTGATACAGTCAGTAGTACTGAACCATATGCTCTGGACAAACACACTCAAAACACACAAGAAGGGGGGGTTGAATTGTGTGGGCCTGTTTTTCTTTCTCAAAAACTTATGTTAAGTTCAGATTCTGATATAGATCAGTTCTGAACCTATTTTTCAGAGTTTGTTTTGCAGCGGGTAAGAGTAAAGAGAGAGGGAAAGAAAGACACAATGGTTTATCCTGGTTCCTTCCACAACCCGGAAGTAGTTCAGTCCCCTTGTTACTAACAAGAGATTTTCCACTATAATCAAACGATTACAATTGCTCAAAGCACACAGCTAAGAAACTTCCAGTTGCTCAAAGCACACAACTAAGAGACTTCTAATTGCTCAAACACCTAGTAAGAGACTTCCAATGCTCAAGCCCTCAAGCAAGAGACTTCTAGTTGCTCAAACACTTAGTAAGAGACTTCCCTGCTCAAAGCACACAGCTAAGAGACTTCCTTGCTCAATACACAAAGTTATGAGACTTTACAGTTGCTCAAGCACGCAGGCTAGAGGCTTTGAATCAAACAGATTTACAACATAAATACAGTTTGAGTTGAACACTTGATATACTATCAGTGGTGTTCACAAAATACAACTCAGATTAAGACTCTACACTTAAGGAATTCTAAGATAAAAAGGTTTGTAAGAATTCCTAAGTTATTTGATGACAGACACGTAAAACAGAGTAGCACTTTCTGGTTTTTGCAGTCTTGTATTTCTATACAGAGTCTTGGCTTTCTTCTTCAAATCTTCAATCCTTTATAGAAGAATTAAGAGCTATTGAGAAGATTGCCATGTCATCAAAAGAGCCGTTGTAATTGAAGCTTCAGCCAGCAATACAGCCTTCCTATTATGGTGCGCAAAACAGAGCAACACAAATTGAAATGTTTCCTTAAAATAGGATAGTGTTTTGCCAGGGAGACAATCATTGCAAAGAGCTGTTCTGACATTGTGTGTTTTACTGTTGACAGTGACAGTTGCTTTTCCTTAAAGTTCAGACTTCAAAAGCTTCTCTTCAGAAGCTGGCATCAGACACTGTTCATCAGAAGCACTTCTTCAGAAGCAGACTTCAGACGCATTGTTCAGACGCTGACTTTCGTTGACCTTCAGACGCACTGTTCAGACGCTGACTTTCATTGACCTTCAGACGCACTGTTCAGACGCTGATCTTCAGACGCACCCTTCAGACGCACTGTTCATCAGACGCACCCTTCAGAAGCTGGTCTTCAGACGCACATCAGAAGCTGGTCTTTAAAACTGTCTTCAGAAGCTGATCAGAAGCAACACTTCAGAAGCTGTTTGCAACATAAGCTTCAATAAATTCCTTTGCTCTTAACTTGATCTTTGAACCATTGTTAGATACCAATCTTTAAGCATATGGTTCTGCACACTAGAATCAAGCATTAGCATATCCAATTTTCTTCTTAACACTTCGTTATCATCAAAACTCAAAGAGAGACTTGTTCATACATTTTGTTCCAACAATCTCCCCCTTTTTGATGATGACAAACACAAGTATTAATAGAAAATTGTTGTTAATTTAATTAACAAGTTGACTGCAGGGTATGAGGTTTGCAAGCCCCCCCTGAGTCTGATCCAGGTTAATTAAATTCAGTTTAAATCAAAAAGGTGATTATTTCAGAATTGTTGTTAACTTTAATTAACAAGTTGACTTCAGGATGAGGTTTGCAAGCTCCCCCTAAGTCTGATAATCCACAAGGTGAGGTTTGCAAGCTCCCCTTGATTCTTATCCATGTTAATTAAATTCAACTTAAAACAATAAGGTGAAATTATCACTCAGAATTATAAATAACAAGCTGACTTCAGGGTGTGAGGTTTGTAAGCTCTCCCCCTAAGTCTGATAATCCACAGGATGAGGTTTGTAAGCTCCCTGAGTCTTATCCAAGTTATTTAAATTCATTTCAACTCAATAAAGAGTAATTTATCTCATAGAATTTCAAGACAGAGGCTAAGAGATTATAAACTATTCTCATAAGTTAATTTTAATCAGAAATTAACTTATGTTGTTCTGAGCTCAGAGCCTTAATACTTGTTACTTTTACTCCCCCTTTTGCCATCAACAAAAAGAAAATTTCAAATTTTTAAGAGAGTTTGAAAACGTGTGAGATAAAAATGTTCAGAGCATTTTTGTTCAGTACATTCTGTTCAGTATCACTCAACTATTTTAGACAAAATTGTTCAGATCATATGGTTTTACAACTGAACTCTTTTCAGAAAACTGAAAAGCAAAGCATTTAGTTCAGTGCTTCTGAACCCTTTCAGACAGAACTGTTCAGAGTTTTTTAAAAAGGTTTGACAAACTGAACATGTCTGATACCAAGTTGAACATGTATGATGAAAGGATGAAAGTGTGTTTGTGTTTTTGTTAATACATTTCAGAACTGAAAACAGAAAAACACATTTGCACATTGATGACTTTAGAAGGGACAAAGTGTAACTTTCAAAGCTTAATTCATCATTGCCCAGAGTTATAACTTATCAGATTCTGACTAAAAGTTAGATAACTATGCAGATTCAGAAGTCAAAAATTCAGATTTTGAAACTCAGACTCTGAAGTTTTGCAGAGGCTTAACTTTCTTCAGACTCTCAAAGTGAGTGACTGATAAGTCTTAGCTTCTGATGAACTTTAGAATCTCAGTTTCTATTCAGAGTCAAGCAAATTTTTCAAGAGATGAAATGCATGTTCAGATTCTTTTTAATAAAATTAAATCTGTCTTCTGTGACGGGTTTTGTAAATATGTCAGCCCATTGATGATCAGTATCAATGAATTGAATATCCAAAACACCCTTCTGAACATAATCTCTTATAAAATGATGTTTAATTTCTATATGCTTGGCTCTAGAATGCAGAATTGGATTTTTAGACAAACAGATTGCAGCAGTATTATCACAATAGATATGAATCTTGTTTTCATGAATCTGATAGTCTTCCAACTGATGTTTCATCCAGAGCAGTTGTGTGCTACAACTTGCAGCTGAGATGTATTCTGCTTCTGTTGTTGACAAAGCAATAGTTGCTTGTCTTTTGCTGGCCCAGGATATCAGATTCTCACCAAGAAATTGACAATTTCCACTGGTGGATTTTCTTTCAATCATGTCCCCAGCATAATCAGCATCACAAAATCCAACTAGCTTATAATCTAAGGATTTCTTATATAGAAGTCCCAGATTAGTTGTTCCCTTCAGATACTTGAAGATTCTCTTGACAACAGTCATATGAGATTCTATAGGATCTGATTGGAATCTTGCACACAAGCATACACTAAATAAAATATCTGGCCTAGAAGCTGTTAAGTATAACAGAGAACCAATCATACCTCTGTAGAGCTTCTGATCTACCTTTGAGCCAGTGTCCTATTTGCTTAAAGTGCAGGTTGGTTGCATTGGTGTTGTCATCAATTTACAATCTTCAAGCTGGAACTTCTTCAAAATCTCCTTTGTATACTTAGATTGATGAACATACACTCCATCTTTGCATTGGTTGATTTGAATTCCAAGAAAAAACTTCAATTCTCCCATCATGCTCATTTCAAATTCATCCTGCATTAACTTGGAAAATTATTTGCAAAGAGTGGCATTAGTAGAACCAAATATGATATCATCAACATATATTTGCACAATTAAGATGTCTTTCTTAAGAGTCTTTCTAAAGAGTGTATTGTCAACTTGTCCTCTTATAAAATCATTTTTAAGTAAGAAATTACTTAGTCTTTCATACCAAGCTTTGGGAGCTTGTTTCAGACCATATAAAGATTACTTAAGTTTAAAAACAAAATCTGGATGTTTTACATCTTCAAAACCAGGAGGTTGTTTAACATAAACTTCTTCAGAAATAACTCCATTTAAAAAAGCACTCTTAACATCCATTTGATATAATATGATATCATGATTAACTGCATAGGAAAGAAGTAACCTGTTTGCTTCCAGTCTTGCAACTGGAGCAAATGTCTCAGTGTAGTCTATTCCTTCCTGCTGACTGTAGCCTTGAGCAACCAGTCTTGCTTTGTTTCTGATCACTTCTCCTTGTTCATTAAGCTTGTTTCTGAACACCCATTTTGTTCCAATAATGTTCTTGTGATTTGGTCTTGCAACTAAATCCCAGACATCATTTCTTTGAAACTGGTTGAGTTCTTCTTGCATAGCTACAATCCATCCATCATCTGCAAGTGCTTCATCAGCTGTTGTGGGTTCAATCATTGACAGTAGTCCAACCAAAGATTCATTCTGACAGAATGTTGATCTGGTCTTTCTTGGACTGTCCTTATTCCCAATGATCAGTTCCTCAGGATGTGAAGACTTGTACTTGAATGAGGTTCTGGGTGGATTTGCTTCTGAAGAATCATCAAGGGCTTGTTCAGAACCATTTTGATCTTGATTGGCTTCAGGAGGAGTGTCAGCATCTGAGAGTTTTTCAGTTTCTTCAGAATTTTCAGCTTCTGAACTTTCTTCAGACTCAGAACTCTGTTCAGGTTCTGAAGGGTCCTCTAAGAGCCTCATGTCTGCAAAACTCTCAACCAGCTCTGGTATTTTATTACCAGGCTTCTTATCATCAAATCTAATGTGTATTGATTCTTCAACAACATGTGTTTCAGAATTATACACTTTGTATGCTTTAGATCTCTCTGAGTATCCTAAAAAGATACCCTTTTGAGCCTTAGCATCAAATTTCTTTAGGTAGATCTTATTGGTCAGAATGTAACAAGTACAACCAAACTGATGAAAATAAGAAATGCTTGGTTTTCTTCCTTTAAATAATTCATATGCTGTTTTATTCAGAATAGGTCTGATATAGATTCTGTTCTGAATATAACATGTTGTGTTAACAGCTTCTGCCCAAAAGTACTTTGCAATTTTAGATTCATGGATCATGGTTCTGGCCATTTCTTGCAAAGATCTGTTCTTTCTCTCTACAACTCCATTTTGTTGTGGAGTTCTAGGAGAAGAGAACTCATGGAGAATTCCATGATCTTCACAAAAATTTTCAAAAGGTTCATTTTCAAATTCACCACCATGATCACTTCTGACTTTTAAAATTTTCAAATCATTTTCATTTTGTACTTGTTTGCAGAATTTGTTAAACACATCATATGTTTCATTTTTGGTTCTAAGGAATTTAACCCAAGTCCACCTACTGTAATCATCAACAATTACTAGCCCATATTTCTTCACATTGATTGAAGCTGTTCCAACAGGACCAAACAGATCAATGTGAAGCAGTTCTAAGGGTCTTGAGGTAGAAACAATGTTTTTAGATTTAAAAGAGGTTTTTGCAATTTTTCCTATCTGGCATGCTCCACATAGAGCATCTGAGTGATAGTCAATGTTTGGCAGGCCTCTGACCAGTTGCAACTTGCTAAGCTTAGAGACGAGTCTCCAGTTAGCATGTCCCAACCCTTTGTGTCATACCCATTTCTCATCACTCACAGACAGAAGGCAAACTACCTTCTGTTCAACCAGTTCTAAAAAATTGATTTTATAAACATTGTTTTTCCTATTTCCTTTGAACACAACATATTTATCTTTGTTGTTGATTACAGTGCAAGTGTTCTTATTAAATGGGACATCATACCACTGTCACATAATTGACTTATGCTAAGTAGGTTATGTCTTAGTCCATCTACCAACCAGACATCATCAATGGACAGGGAAGAATTACCTATCTTACGAGTACCAATGATCTTTCCTTTTTGATTTCCTCCAAACCCCACAGTTCCTCCCTCTTTCATGATCAGGGTTTGGAACATAGACCTTTCTCCTGTCATATGATGCGAGCAGCCACTGTCCAGGTACCAAGACCTTTCCTTTTCTTTGGATGATAAGCATATATGCAATAGAAATTATCTCAGACTTAGGTACCCATATTTTTATGGGTCTTCTATGGTTAGTCTTGAAAGGATAAGGTTTCTTTTGCACCTTTGGTCTGACATTTTGAGGTTTGAAATGTTTTGAATAGACTGGTTTAGTATTTTTTGAAGATTTCATAACCACAGTCTTATTAAAATTTGAGTTTGAATTTTTCAGACTCTGAGACTTACTTGTCTTAGGTTCTGAACTCTTCAGACTCTGAACATTTTCAGGTTTAGAGTCTAATTTTCTCATAATCTTAGGCTTAGGACCTTTTGGTTTAGACTTTGGCAAAGTTTTAAATTCTGCCTTCATCTTTCCCTTAGGTTCAAAAGCTTTAGATTCTGAGCAGTTCAGAACTTCAGACTTAGCAGTCTCAATTTCTGTTAAATTCTGTTTCTCAGAACTGTCAGAAGCAGGCACAAAGCACACCTCAGTGCCTTTCATAATACTTTCAGAACAGGATGATATTTTTGATTCATTTGAATGATTGAATGAATCATTATTGAAACCAATACCTTCACCTCTGTTTCTGTTAATGTTATAAACCATAGAAGCAACCTTACTTCTATTGATTCCAGTTAAAATAAAGTCCTGAAGAGCAATTTCTTGTTCATTTGGAATTTCTTCAGGTTTCTTATGAGCCACTTCTCTGAGTTCTCTAACTTCTTCATCAATCTCATTGATGTGATTCTGAAGTTTGAGATTCTCCTCAGTCAGCAAGTTATGTTTATTTTTCAAAGATTTTAGTTGACCTAACTTGCTTTTGAGGTGGTTCATAAGATCTTTAACTGTTTCAATCAGTTAAGAACGTGTAAGTTCAGAATATACCTCATCTTCATTATCAGAATCTGAACATGATTCTGCATCAGAGAATGATGTTGCCATTAAAGCCAGATTTGCTTCCTCTTCATCATCAGACTCAGAATCATTGTCAAGATCATCCCATGTTGCCATAAGACTCTTCTTAAGTTTGTTTCTGAAGTTGCTTGATTTAGAGCTGGTCTTCTTTGATTTCTCCTTTGACTTGTCCTTCTGAAGTTCAGGACAATCAGAATTGAAGTGACCAAGCTTCTTGCAATTGTAGCAACCCTTCTGATCTTCCCTCTTGGAACCAGATCCTTTGAAGTTGCTGCTTCTGTTAGAAAATTTCTTTTGCCTTTTCATTAAGTACTGAAATCTTTTGGAAAGCATTGCAAGCTCCTCAGCATCTGAATCTTCTTCAAAATTTCCCTCAGGAAACACTTCATCAGATTCAATAGCTTTTAGAGCTTTTACAGACTTTCTTTTGGATTTCAGTGCTATTGACTTAGACTCTCTAACAGATTCATCTTCATTGAGTCCCAGTTCATGCACTTTGAGTGAGCTTATAAGATCTTCAATACTTAGAGTATTTAGATCTTTAGCTTCCTCAATAGCAGTCACTTTGGGTCTCCATTTAGATGGCAAACTTCTTAGAATTTTGTTCACATGATCAGCAGTAGTATAGCTCTTCTTCAGAATCTGAAGTCTAGAAACCAGAGTCTGAAATCTTGAGAACATAGTCTCAATATTTTCATCCTCCTTCATTCTGAACAGCTCATACTGCTGAACAAGAATATTTGCCTTTGCTTCTCTAACCTTCTTGTTACCTTCATAGTTAGAGCAGAGGGAGGTGAAGATGGCTTTGGCTGTTGATTTATCACTCAACTTCTGATACTCACTGTGAGGTAGAGAATCCACAATGATACCTCTAGCATTGTGATGCTTTCTGTAGATCTTCCTCTCAGCATCACTCAGGCCTCTTCTGTTAACAGCTATTCCTTCTTCATCAACTGGAATAGAAATTCCATCTTCTATGATATCCCAAAAGGAATCATCAGTTCCAATGATGTGGCTGTACATCTTGCTTTTCCACCATGAGAATTTCTCTGGATCACCAGTAAACATTGGAGGTTTATTGTGTGAACGAGATTTTCTTTCATCTGTACCATAATCATATGATACAGAAGCACCACCACTTCTTTGATTTCTAGGAGAGGGTGGAGGGGAACTATTGGATGACATGTTTTTCTCAGGATCTCACTGACTCACTGTTAGGTGATTGAATATCAGAACCGGAGCTCTGATACCAACTGAAGGTGAGAAAAACACACAAGAAGGGGAGGGTTGAATTGTGTGGGTTGTTTCTTTTCTATCTCAAAAACTGATGTTAAGTTCAGAATCAGATTCTGAAACTTTTTCAGAGTTATTTAGCAGCGGGTAATTTAAATGAGAGAGGGAAAGAGAGATAGACACAGTAGATTATCCTGGTTCCTTCCACAACCCGGAAGTAGTCCAGTCCCCTTGTTACTTACAAGAGATTTTTCACTATAATCAATCGATTACTTGCTCAAGTACAAAGCAAGAGACTTCCTATTGCTCAAACACAAAGTAAGAGACTTCTTTTGCTCAAACACTAAGTAAGAGACTTCTCTGCTCAAAGCACACTGCTAAGAGACTTCTAATTGCTCAATACACAAAGTTATGAGACTTCTTTGCTTAGACACACAGTCTAAGACTTTGAATCAAACAGATTTTACAAAGAAATGAGTTTGAGTTTGAACACTTGATATACAATCAGTAGTGTTCACAAAATACAACACAAATTTAAGACTCTAAACTTAAGAAATTCTAAGATAAGAAGTTTGTAAGAATTTCTAAGTGTTTTTGGTGACTTTCGAATTTGACAGCAAAACAGAGCACATAGTTTTTCAGTCTTTGAGTTTCTTGAGTCTTGATAAGTGCCAGAAAGTAGTTAAAATGCATAGTTAATTCAAGCACTTTATGTTACTTGTTACTCAAGTTTTCATAGGAAAAGCTCATAATCACTGATCAAATGCCAAATTATGCTTTTACTTCTTACCCCATCCATTTGTGCAGGAAAATGCAAGCCAGGACTTGAAATTTAGCAAAGAATCAAGAAGAAAAGAATCTGATAAGCTCGCCCAGCGAGCGAACGGCGAATGAATGGCGAGCTTAGGCAGGGAATTTCAGAAGCAGGGGAAGCATGATTTCGCCCAGCGAATTTATCCTCGCTCAGCGATATTCAAGGCGGTTTAATGCTATTTGAAGATGTGGCTGAAAACCACTGGCAATGAAAGCTTAACTCGTCGGGCGAATGCAAGCTCGCTGAGCGAGATATCACTTTTAGCTTTTAGTATTTAAGCTTTGTTTCATACTTTTTTGAGGATAATTTTTATTACAGTTTAGTAGTATATTTCAGGTTAGAGTTTTAGACAGAACATAGGGCTAAGAGAGGTGATCTTCATGGAGCAAGAGTGATTGAAGTGTGGAATCAACTAAGACTCTTTGGGAAATCAAGAACTTAGGCTTGAATATTCATCTTTCTTTACACTTTTGAATAGTTGTCATGAAAATGAACAACTAACTCCCCTTTGTTGGGATTGGAGGTACTTTATCTAGCTTAGATGTAATCTTTGATCTTTAAATATGTGATTTTAGCAACTTATGTGATATTGAGTTTATTCTTGCTATTCATTATTATGTTTGATTTAAATGTTATTGACGAATACTTTTGAATCTTGGGTGAGAATAATCTTCTATCAAAATAAGAAATTCTAGACATGGAATTTGGTTTTGATAATCACAGAAAGTATTGGAACGTAAAGCTTTCGGATCGTTTGATAGATTGGGAAATCGTCTATTAAACGATACGATCGATCTCACGACGTCATTTGGACACGAATGGTGTTGTTGAGTGATACGTGATAATTTCGCTAAAACGCTAGAATTCATATGCATGATTATTAGATTATTTTCGATGCTCGATTGAGGAACTCTGATCTCAACGCTTTTATTCCCTATTACTTGTCGTCTTTATTTCCGTTTTTAGGTTACAATAGTTTTTATGCAAACAAGTTATAAACCCAACACTCAAAACGATAACGATTGTTGAATGGCTTGAGATAGCGCACTAGTCCCTGTGGAGACGATATAAAAATACTTACTTTTGTTGCTACCAACAAGTCTTCTTTTTTTTCTTCTTCAAATCCTCAATCCTTTATAGAGGACAAAAGAGCTGTTGAGATTACCCAGTTTTCCAGCAAAGAGCCGTTGCAAAATAGAAGTTATGTCCAGCTGACATTGTGTGCGAAAGTGCAGAAAACAGAGCACGCAATTTTTGAATTGTTTCCTTAAAAGCTGGAGAATGTTTTGGCCAAGGAGACAGCTGTTCAATTGAGCTGTTCTGACTGTACAGGCTTTACTGTTGACAGTGACAGTTGCTTATCCTTAAAAGTCAGACTTCAAAAGCTTCTTCAGGAACTGTTCATCAGAAGCTCTCTTCAGACGCACCCTTCATAAGCACTGTTCATCAGACGCTCCCTTCAGACGCACTGTTCAGACGCTGACTTTCGTTGACCTTCAGACGCATTGTTCAGACGCTGACTTTTGTTGACCTTCAGACGCACTGTTCAGACGCTGACTTTTGTTGACCTTCAGACGCACTGTTCAGATGCACTTCTTCAGACGCACTATTCAGACGCAGTCTTCATACGCTGCCTTCAGAAGCTGCTTTCATACGCACCTTCAGAAGCTGCCTTCAGTAGCTGCCTTCAGACACAGATTTGCTTCATACTTGCGACACAAGCTTCTATGCTTTCCTTCTTGCTCTTAGCTTGTTCTTTCATAACCAATGTTAAATACCAAACTTTAAGTACATGGTTCTGCACACTTAGAATCAAGCATTAGCAATTCCAATTTTCTTTTTAACACTTTGTTATCATCAAAACCCAAAAGAGAGTTGTTCATACATTTTGTTCCAACATGGAAAGTTCAGCACAAGAAGTGCCAAAAACCCAGCTAAAAGAGTATCAAATTACATCCAAAAAACAACGGGTAACAAACATAAAAAGATCAAAGAACAAAGTCACCCCATTACAGATAAATACCCAAACAAGGTAAATGATTCAACCACCACAAATGGTAAGAGAAAGCAAAGCTAGGACGGTTCGCTTTCAACTACCAGTATGATTGAAGCTTAATTTTGTCGAGTAATTGATGAAACGAGGCCTCTTTTTTATGAAAGACCCAAGCATTTCTTTCAATCCAAATCACCCACACACAAGATAGCCATATGAGGTTAAAAGTTGAGGGAATACTTTTGGAAAACCCGCCTAAGGTGCCAAATTGATTTAAATGATCTGACACATGTTTAGGATACAATATGTGGAAACTAAGCCAGTTAGAAATATTTTACCAAAGTTTACCAAATAAATCACAAGAGAGGAATAAGTGATCCACATCTTCCAGCATGCCCCATCCACCCACGCATAACTGAGCATTTGGTTGTAAAATTTGTCTTTTAATTAAAATGTCTGTTGTTTGTAACCGATTACGCAGCTGACGCCAAGCAAAAAACTGACTTTTAGGGGCACCTCCTAACTCCAAATTTATATTATATGTGCAGCTGTCAAGTTGTTGTTGACTGATGACAACAAATGATTATAAGCACTTGTGACATTATATTTGTTGGACGCATGTAAATGTCAAATCCACCTGTCAGAAAGATTAGGCTGCAAAACAATATTAGTTAAAAAATCATAGCACTCCCACACCTTCTCCTCCTCCCAAGCTAATAAACCACGCCTCACCTTCCTCCCCCCACCCAAGCGAATACATTTCAGCCACCGTTGCCATTTTATTAATAGCAAGATAAAAAAGGCGACTAAAACTATTCTTCAAAACCATGTCATCAATCCAAGGATCCCACCAAAATAAAGTTTGGGCACCGTCACCTACCTCCCGCCCAACATTATCATCAAACCAACGACCATCTCCACACCAACCCCATTTTTAATATTAATCAAATTATGCCACCAAACTGAATTAAGCTGCCCCTCCTCTGCGATATTTCCTCCTACCTCCCCGCATCTTGCTGCTAAAACTCTATACCACAAACTCCTATTTTCAGCCCTCATCCTCCAACACCATTTACCAAGTAACGCCAAATTAAACTCCCTTATCCTCCGCACCCCCAAGCCTCCATTCTCTTTTTTGAAACAAATAGTGTCTCACTTAATCCAAGATATTTTCCTCACTCCCCACCCCCCCCCCCCCCCCCCCCCCCCCAAAAAAAAAAAAAGAAACAATTAAAAATAGATTCAATAGAGGAAATGATACATGCGGGAGCTTTGAAGAGGGAAAGAAAATAGACCGGAAGAGAGGACAAGACAGATTTCAGAAGTACTAAACGACCACCCAATGATAGATTTTTACTCTTCAAACCTGATAATCTTGACTTAATGCGATCAAGCAAAGGTTGCCAAAACTTTAACTTGCGAGGATCACCACCGATAGGCAACCCCAGATAGAGGAAAGGTACTCGGCCCAATTTACAATTAAGAACAGAAGTTGCCTCAGCCAACCAAGAATCGTGAATGTTAACACCAACTAACATACTTTTGTGGAAATTCACCTTTAGACCGGATGCCGCCTCAAAAAGAAGGAGCAAAGCTTTCAATGCTCTAATATTTACGCAACTACGATCTCTAATTAACAATGTATCGTCATCAAATTGTAAATGAGTGATTGGAACAAGATTATTAGCGCCCAACTTATATCCAGAGAAAAGGCCAGCCTCCACTAAAGCATTCATCATAACATTCAAGCTTCAGCTGCTATTAAAAACAAAAAAGGTGAAAGTGGGTCACCTTGCCTCAAACCACGTTCAAATTTGAACTCATATGTTGGGCAACAATTAACTAGAACCGATGTTGATGTTGTACTAATGCATTCCATAATCCACTTGCGCCATAAGGTAGGGAAATTCATTTTTTTTCCATGCCTACTTCAAGATAAGACCAATTTATTGAGTCAAAAGCCTTCTCAAAATCAACCTTGAAAAGAAGCAAATCCTTTTTCAGGCGCTTAACATCTTCCACCAACTCATTAGCAATCAGGATTCCATCAAGAATTTGTCTACCATGAGTAAAAGCTGATTGTGTTTCTGAAATTATTTAACTCTAGTTTTTTTTTGAAATATATAATTTTTAGGGTTAAATATATTTTTAATACCTCTAAATATACCAACTATAACTTTTAGTCTCTCTAAAAATTTATTTAAATACATATAAAATTAAATGACATCATATTTGACATCAAGATTTTAATGTCAAAATATAATAATGATAGTAATAATAATTATAATTTTTGTTTGTATAAATCTAATATACACTTGTCATAGGGGGCAAAGTTTCTTGCATTTAAAATTGATCGGAGTCAAATCTCATACCTCTTGTCAATAAAGAAAAAACTTCAAAATATGTCATCCAAGTGCATTTGGGTCCCTCTGTATACCATTTGATCACTATTATAAGCAAAAATTGACATTTTACATTCATTCAATAAATGATGTATGTGGTCTTTAATATAGACCACATACATCATTTATTGAATGAAACTAAAATGTTAAATTTTATTTATAATAGTGACCGGAGGGTGTATATCTTATCTTTTTAAATTATTCTTTAATGGGCTAGTTAATTAAATGGTCTTTATAAATATCTAAAATTTTTTTTTTCTCTTTAAAGAAAGTCGCACTTTTTAGTCATTTTAACATTATTAGGGATAAAAAATATTAACGGAAAATTTTAGAGACTGAAAATGCTAAGGAAATTTTTTACAAGGCTTTTCCAACAACTTTTTTTTACAAAGATTAAAAGTGTCTTTTTTATAGGAGTAAAAAGTACAAAAAAAAGTCATATATTAGGTGACTTCATTTTCGTTTAACAAAAAGCAAATAAGAAAAAACCGATAATTGTGCATGTATTTTACAACTTAATGGACTAGGGTCCACTTTTATGACAAAATGTCCAATTTAAAACTAAATGATACATTTACCGTATTTTATTTTAAAGAGTGATTTCTAAAAATAAAAACTACAACAATTTTTTTTAAGGTTATCCGCCGGATAAGCAGCTCAAATCTTTAAACATGTGATTATGGGTATAGGTGGCAATATGATCCACCAAATTCATATTCATCTACTAAAAAATTCATCCAATCCATCCACCAAACTAAAAGCTGGTTAATGGATCAGTTTGGATCCATCCATTTGAAAATATGGATGAATTTGACTCATCCATCTTATTTTAAAAGTTCAATGGATCATTTATTTTAAATAAACAAATCCATTGGATCACTTCAAATAATAAAACACATCTATTTGATAAAATAAAAAAATTAATCATAAAATTAATTTAATAAAAAACTGAAAGAAAAAAAGCAATGAATTTTTTTAATTGTTTTTAATATTTTAATATTAAAATATTATTAACATGGTCAACGCTGGAGCTCCGCCGACGACTAGCATGTACTGTCGTCAAAGTTGCTGGAGATCCGTCGTCGATCAACGTTACTCGCGCGAATCACCGTCGTGGTCAACGGTAGTGTCCACCGGTCAACGCATGTGCACCACCATCTATTAATATATATATTTAATTTTAAAATCTCTTTTGGGCTTGATCAAAAAATATGTTTTTGGCTTATTTTAAGTTTAATATTTTTACTTTTTGCACCAATTTATTAACAAAATAATTATGCAAAACAAATAAAAAAAACACATTTTATTAGATTGATCGGATGGATATCCATCCATTAAAATCTAGTAATGGATGGACTGAATGGATATTATCCTTAATGGATGAATTAGATGTTTTTTTTAACAAAAAAATAGTATATTATAATGGACTAATGAATTTTTTTTATCCATCCATTAAGATCTAAATCCATATCCACTCAATCCATGCATTTTGCCACCCTTTTTGTGGGTGATTATAGTGCATGTATAGATTTTTTTATTTTTTTTTACCAAATAGTTCATGTATATAGAAATTTATCATTTTGAAGAGAGGGACGGTCACTATAAGATATTCATGCATACATTTTTTTTTTTTAAATATAGATCTCATTTTTGTTTAATAAATAAAGATATTCATATATGTATATAGAATTTTATCATTTTTATAGACTATAATTTTTTTATTTTCGTTTTTTGACCCAACTACAAATTTTTTAATATATTAATTCAAAACTAATAATGAAATATTGAAGATCTTTTGAATGGAATGAAATATGATGGTAAAGGTCTAAAGTTTATCAATTATCATACATATAGAAACTGTAAATATGTTTTTTTGACTCAACTATAAATTATTGATTGGAATGAAATACTACTATTAAGATAAAAATCTATAATAAAGGAGGAAATTAAAAAGAGGATGGTCAAGGGTGGTGTATGAATAAGTAAGTGGGGGTCATCTGAGTAGGCACGAAAACGTGGACCATTTTTAAGAGATTCTGAGAATGTGACAAGAGCAGCCGAAGCCGAATCAATAATACTACTAGGATTTAGGAAAATTTGAAGAGTAGTCAAATCGTGATGCTTACATGGCATTTAAATTATTGGCAGCAAAATAAAGGGGTCCTTGTGGAATGTACCTACACAAGACGCTTGGCACCTCGTTCAACCAACGTGTTATAGGTTTCGGTGCCTTTCTCGTTTCTAATTTAATGCTTCATTTCTCGTTATTTACATAGTACATGGAATTCAATTATTTAATCTTACTATATATTGCTATAACATATCATCATATATATATATATATATATGTCCCTCTCTGTGTTTGCGCCAGTTCGCTACACACATGGATTGGTGGAATAAGCTTAGGAGAACTTTGATTGTCCTCTCCACCCGAATTAAGCTTCGCAAATCTGGTAGGTCATCTTTAATATCTTTTTCTAAATATAATTTCGTGCATGTTTGGTATCTCATTTGGTGAGAGTAGCTTCTGCAAAATCACGACTATCGCACAATATCAAACATATACATATTCCTTTTTTATGTTTTGAGTTGTTAATTAATTTCAACCATTCCATTATTCCGTAGGGTCTCGTGCTGTTGCCGGATGCCGAGGCTCTGATGTGGTTGAATTGGGTGGCGAATGCAGCGGAGGTGTTGGCGGATTGCTGAAACTTCGAGGTGATGTAGAAATGTGCGGTTACAGAGATGTGGAGTTGATGTGGAACATGTTAGGCTTAAACCTCAAGCCTGAGACGGTGGAAACTCCACAAAGCACTAAGCCAAAACTTACAAGGCGTAGCTGCAAGCAAAGATTCAATTCTAAGCTTTTCTTTTGGACTAACCATAACCCATAAACTTGTGCCACAAATAGTAAATTTTGAAAGTTTTGTAGTGGGCATAATGTTTATTTTGTACATAATGATATGACAATGAATTTTATAAACTTATGTAAATAAAATATGTAAGTTCCTTTTGCACACCGCGTACGAGTGATGCTGTTTTTGGTATTATACAATTTATTCAAGTAACCGTTAATTTGTCTCTATACATTATACAGATAATCGAAAGAAACGTCTTCTTGTTTCATGTCAACTAGGTGACGGTTGATGCTATGTATTTGGGCCAACATTTTTCTATGTCACATTTTCTTTACGACCAAAGCTATACTAAGTATTTGCCTCTAGTTCCGTCGTTTTCCTTTTTTCGCACACTTCTCTTCAACATTTCAATTTTGATCTTTTTCCTTTATATATATAGACTCTCTTCTTTGGCACTAAAGTTCAGCTTTGCATAATATGACGAAAATGTAGCCCCGCATGAAATATAGCTATCTTCCAATGCTAACGGTGCAAGTGCCAAGTTTCTCAATAAAAAAAAAGTGGCAAGGTTTTTTTTTTTAAAAATAAAAAATGATACTTAGATGTTACTCTGTTTTTTAAAATAACAAATTAGTTTGCAAAAACTAATTCCTTGACATAGTTGAAATTCATTAACTAGATTGACCTCTTTAAACATATATTTTTCATATGATTTATTCTCAACCGGTGAGAAATAGAACATTTAATCAAATGATTAAGGACTCAATCGTCTATCACAAAATATTTTATGTTTGTGTTGTTAGGTATTATTTTATTAACCGTTTGGAGAATTGTTTCTAACTTAAAACTATATAAGTGGTGTTTTTGCCTCTATAATTAATTTTTAGTCTCAAATTTATTGTGTATTGTGAATGTATAGAAATATATACATCACTTTATATTTTTTTTGAACAAGATATATATCACTTTATGTTCAAGTGACTTTTAAGCAGTAAAAATAATTTATAATCGGAAAACCAAAGACGAACTCAATTATTTATACTCCGAGGTTGTCCTTGTCTTGTCACCCATATAGAGTACACAAGTTATAAAGAATTATTTAAAGGCTTTTCTTTTGGATTAATACTTGACTTGCATGCATTGCGGATCCAGCAATAAGTAATCGGTTTCATTTGTCCCTCTGTACCGAAATAAATATAATCCTCAGTAATCACGAAGTTTCTTGTCAATTACTACTGATAGAGAGGCGATAAGGATCATGGTAATGTTGATATGATAACGAAATAAGATGAGATTTGATTCAATTCATGACGTGGTTTCATCTGTATTTAACAAATGGACATGTGTTTGCATGAAACACTAGTTACGAAAATTTAAGTCTTTCTAATGTGCGAAAGTTTTACCTATGTGGAAATGAATTGGAACCGCAGTGTCACCATGAAAAAAATATGATAAATCTATGTATGAGGAATATAAGGGTGGTTTCTCTTCTCTCAACCGAATTATTTTTATAAGTTATAGATTTTTTTTGAGGGAGTAAGTCATAGAATTTTTAATCATCGGCTGCTTAAGAGACTTAAATATCTTACTCCCTCCGTCCCTTATTATAGGAACAATTTACAAAAAACTTTTT
Organism: Medicago ruthenica; assembly: GCA_018208015.1. Lineage (NCBI taxonomy): Eukaryota > Viridiplantae > Streptophyta > Magnoliopsida > Fabales > Fabaceae > Medicago > Medicago ruthenica. The sequence goes on along the minus strand of CM031378.1, from coordinate 99,417,303 downwards.
TCCCTTAATATAAGACTATTTATAAAATTTCACATTAATTATTTTTTTTTCCAAAAATACCCCTATTTAAAGCAATGACTAAATCTTGGTAATAAGAGCAACACACATTTTGGGTTTTTCAACTCTCGGTACTTAACTCACCAATTTCTTTGGAAACATACTGAATATTAAAAGTACTCCAATCCTATTTTCATTAAAAGTATTGCACTCCAAAAAGCACTCTTTAACGTGACTTTTCAAATAATGCCATATTTTTGGAGTACTCTTAAAAAATAACAGCAAAATCAAGTCTTCATATAATAGATACAGAAAAATTAAGTCTGCATACAACTAATGCACCAACAAGCATACTACATTCTGATTTGTTGACCCTCTTCATACTTAATGTGTCTATCAATCTGAAATAGTTCTCAAGTAATCGACCACTTCTTCAACTAATGAGGGATCACATTTTATGGTCGTAGGCAGCCGTCCTTCCCTTTGCATAATTTCTTTCTTTATATGTGGAAGGTCATACCTGTTCGTACCTTTTTCATTTTCATCCTCTTCGTTGAGCTCCATCACATGCTCTGATTCTGTATCGTTTTCGTTTTCGTCCTCTTCATTGAGTTCCATCACATGCTCTGTTTCATTTGCTTCCTTTTCTAATCCATCATCTTCATTTGGAGCTTGATTTAAGTCAAAGTTAAACTCAACTCTTTCGTTACTTGGAGCTTGATTTAGGTCTATGTCAATTGTAGGTGCCATGTTTTCTTCACTAGTGGAAAATATACATTTTACAACATGGTTAAAAAAGTTTTCACAACAGTCGAATACATACCTGATGTGATAGTGAACGCGGTGGCATTTTCGAAATTACCAACAAAGTTTTTACATCAGCCCTTAGGAACAACTGAGGGGAAAAGTAAATGTTAAAACGTTTTCACATCAGGCCATATAATACCTGTAGGGAAAGATACACGCGGTGGCAATTTCGTTATTTTGGTGAACTATCTTTCACATCAGGTGTATAATACCTGTAGGGAAAAAGGCTTTCTATATACATTTTCCCTTTTCCCTCTTCTCTGAAAACCTAAAAGCCTTTTCCCTCTTTCTCATCCATTCCTCATCCATTCGTAAACCCTTCTCCAGACGCGAAGGAGAAAGCTTTGAAGGAGAAGAAAGCTCCGGTGATTGGAGAAGACGCGAAGGAGAAGACGCGAAGGAGACGCGAAGGAGGAGACGCGAAGGAGAAGACGCGAAGGAGAAGACGCGAAGGAGACGCGACTGTTCACGCAAACCCTTCTCCATTCTCCATTCTCCATTCTGAAAACGCTTCTCCATTCGTAAACCCTTTTCCCTTTTCTCTCATCCATTCGTAAACCCTCTTCCTCAGACGCAACTGTTCACGCGATTGAAGTACTGTTCACATCGACAAGATCGCTTCTCTGATTCCTCAAGATGTTAAGGAGAAAGCTTTGAAGGAGAAGAAAGCTCCGGTGATTGATGTTACTCAGTTTGGGTATTTTAAGCTTTTAGGGAAAGGTGTTTTGCCGCAGAATCAGCCTTTTGTTGTGAAGACGAAGCTGATTTCGAAGATTGCGGAGAAGAAGATTAAGGAAGCTGGTGGTGCTGTTGTTCTTACTGCTTAGGTTTTTTTTTTGTTTTGTTGCTTTTGAACAATTTTATGTTATTTGTTTTCCTAGATTTGAACTTGAGATTATGTTGATTTTGTTTTGGTTTGATTATGAAAAACTACATATTCCAGTGATAATGATATACTATGCTTCTGATACCTAGTTTATCAATTATGCGATGAGCGATTTAAGTGTTGGGACAATCACGTGTTTCAGGTTATGTTGATTTTGTTTTGGTTAAAATGTTGTTATATGCTTTTGTTGTCCAGTTGTTTGTTTATGCTATTGATTTTGGTTACAAATTTTTTGTTATTTTATTATTTTTTATAATTTGTGCAATGTGTGTTATTATTGTTGGGAAAATATGTTTTTAGGATATGTTTGGATTGATGGTATATGGTATATGTTTTTGTTGATTCTGATTTAGTCAAATTTGAATCTAATTTTGGGAATATAGGTTTAGAATATTTTGATTTTGATTTGGGTTACAGTGTAAGCAAAAATTCATTTAATGTGTTTATCTCCCCCAATTTCAGTACTGTTCACTGCTATTTTAGTTGATTTTTATTTTAGTTGATTTGGATAAAATTTGGCGTAAATCTGTTGTGCTTCAGTGCCGATTTTGAGTTCTATTGTTAGACAATTGTTTGATTGATTTGATGAGATTTCTATTGGCGGATATCATGTTGGTTAAGCTCTTCTTTCTGCTGGCTTGGTCTAGTTAATTCAGTTGGTTTTAGTTTGGTTTGGTTTGGTTTGGTTTTTCTCATAATGGTTTGCTTGATTCTTCTTTGGGATGGTTCCATTGGTTGGTTTTAGGAAGGAAGGAAGGAAGAGAGAGATGGCGTTGCATTGGTTGGAAGCTGTGTTACCTTTGGGAATAATTGCTGGAATGCTTTGTGTTATGGGTAACGCTCAGTATTACATCCATAGAGCTGCTCACGGACGAGTATGTATTCTTCATTCTATTCAATTCAATTCAATTCAATTTCTCTGTTTCTGTGTTTGTTTGTTGTTATTAAAATTAAAATTGAATTGAATTGGATCTGTTTTTGCGGTCAGCCTAAGCACATCGGCAATGATTTGTGGGACGTGGCCATGGAACGTAGGGACAAGAAGCTCGTCGATCAAGCTTCTTCTTCCAATTAACAGGTACCCTAATCCCTTTTCTTTCCTTATTATATACAATTATCAATGGATCTGATTGCCAACTCTCGTTGCCATTTTGGTCATTGTCAAACTAATCAATAATTGTCTTTGTGTCCCTGAACCAACATATTTGTGGTTCACATGTGTCATTATCTTTTGGGTTAATTAAATGTATTTTCGTATGCTAATTTATTGGTTTGTGGAGGAGTAACGTGTTAAGCTTAAGTTGTTGGGTGAAAACATATGAATGATCTCTATGTCATGATCCAGTTTCCATTACTTTCTAACTTATGGAAGCCTCTCAACTCAACTACCATGAGTATTTTGTTTTTAAATTAAGATAAACCCCTTTTAAATTTATAGGTACAAATTATAGTGAAGTTAGAGAGGGAGACTTCCAAAATGTTTAGGCATAGTGCCTTATTTGCATTTATATGAGAAACTATTAATCAGAAAACTAACTCACAGTCATTGTAAAAATGACATCCATTTCAATCTTTTTTTTCCATAACTGCTTGTTCAGAAGTTTATTTATTCCAAACTAATTTTATATAAGTCACTCACTTACACAAGATCCTTTGAGCTTTAAGTATGGACAATACACGTGTCCATTTGTTTTTTTGCTGAGATTTAACTTCTTATTAGAGAAATCAAAAATCTATGTATAGACCACCTAACCAGGGAGGCTCTGACTATCTCAAAATCTTAAACTATTTGGTGAAGACACACAAATGTCTTTTATATTACACATCCAACATAAAGAAGGTAATTTCTTTTGAATATGTGCAATATCTGCAATGATTTGGGGTCTATGGCTAGTATATATCTAATATAAAAAATTTAAATATAATTTCTTGTCATTATCGGGTCTATCATACAGTGGTCTTAACAACTTTTTTAGGATGCTAATGGTTATTCAGAGATTTGCAGGATAATTCTCCTTGATATCCTTCTTTTGGTCAGTGGTTTCATTAGGAGGATATCATTTTGTTCTTCTATATTTTGCATCTCTTTATCAAATATCCTTTATTTTGCTAGAACATTTTCTTTTCCTACTCATGACTTGAATTCACGTGCCTGCTAACACCCTTATAATATTTAACAAGTTCCATTTTGAAGTTGACCTCTTTTATGACTGTTCTTATAATTGGTATTGCCTTATTATTAGAGATTTTATTAGTTTTTGGAATGAATGTATTGATATAGAACCAAGGGTTTATCGAGGTAAGGACATTCACGGAACCATCGTTTTTGGCCATTCTTTCAGATTCAACAATTAGTTTTACGGTATTGATTTTTACGGTCACATGTTCTATTGATAACTGTCACATGTTCTGCTCAATTAGTTTTTCCTCTGTTATTAATAGTGTCACTTATGAGCTATCACCCTTAGTTGTTGCTATTGATTCTAGTATGAAAAATCTCATTGATAAACATTATGTCAATAATGAATACATGGAGGAAGAGGAGATAATTTTAATGATAATTTTGTGCCTGTGGAGCAAACAGTAGATGGTTCCACAAAAGGTATGCCTTTGGACCACAACATTGTTACCATCAATGTTTCTAATGTTGAGGAACATGAGGCTTATGCTGATAAGACATGTGTCAAGAAAGAAACTAATGAAGAAAGAGCCAAATATAAAGATCAGAGTTCTTCCTCTCAGGAAGCAGACAAAGGAGAAACTTAGGAGCCCCAGGAAGTTTAGACTGAACGTGTTCAAACATTTTCTCAACTCTGACCAGAGGTGGTGCACGCCTAAACTGGCCATTTTCTTCAAAGCAATCAAAAGGCTGTTCAACAAGAATTCCTTTCATTCCTCCACATTTTATCAGATCCCTCACAAGCCCTCGCACATCACAACGCGCAGAAAAGTTCACCACAGCCCATTTCTCTATTTTAACAGGTTGCACAATTTTCTTGTTATTGAAGTTCCATCTCCCATTCCTGGGATTGAAGTCTTCGCCATTCCCAAACTTCAACCTTGGAGCCTGCAAAACCCTCCCGTCAACTTGTGTGAACCCAGATGTTATTGAAATTCCACAGTTACGTAGCATGGGTTCAGAGCCATAGTCACTCGTTTTTAAGGCATCAGTCAAGACCCTCATCCGCTCTTGAGGCTTCTGCCTAGACTTTTCCACAAGGGAGGATCTTTGGAGTGTGGACAGGGCTTTGGTATAGCGTTGAAGGGATACCAGCGAGCAAAGCTCAACTGGGACAAATGTGGGTCGCTTTGGCTTTCCAACATTAATACATGGCAGATCAGCTGAGTACTGCAGAGAAATTTTTCTGCGGTTGACAAAATAATCATAGACAGTGATCTCCTCAGTATCATCTTCTCCGGGAACAGCACCTTTCTTCTTCAGAGTAAACAGCTGGTCTTTGCATGGCATTTCACTTAAACCAGTAATTTTGTACTCTTGGTTGGTTGGGCTAGTAGTGATCCTCAAATTCTTTAGAGTCCTTTTAGCCTTATTCCAGTCAAGACTGAAAGGATCTCTCACATTCTGGTTTGCAATCAAGAAATCAACCACAGGCCCAGGATGGACAATCATGGTTGTTGACACGTCTATATTCAAAGACAGCCCACTTTGTGTGGTCCTGAAGCTGGAATGCAGCCCTCTGCATCCAAGAACACCACCTCCTACATCTGTGAAATTCTTCGGATCATTAACTTAATGTTTATGATAACTTGGATGGAGGTATTTTCATAAACCATGTTTTCAATACTCTATTTGAATAAGCCGTCTCCCCTTCAAAAATGTTCGCTTACCTTTCTATAAATAACTAAAATAGGAAAAATTACAATACAAAGTTGTCATGATTTTCATAGCATAAGCACTGCATGAGAATTTATTTATTTTTTCCAAGGTTCATATTATTCCTTGATCCAATTAGAGTTGGTTAGTGTCTTTGGAATTTCATGATCCTTAATTATTGATACAAGATTATATCCACTTAGAGTTGTTTAGTTTTCTGTTAATTGGTTCCTTATTTAGTTTGTAACTTCATTTCATAGTTAGTAGGATAATCCATGTATCTCATTAATTATTCAGCTTGACGATCATCCATGTATCTCATTTATCATTTCATAGTTTGTAACTTCATTTAGTTTGTAACTTCATTTCATTAATTATAGCAAGGAATGGCAAGTGCCTTGGACACATTATGTGGACAATCATACGGTGCGAAACAATACCGCATGTTAGGCATACACATGCAGAGAGCAATGTTCATTCTCATGATCGTTGCGATTCCCCTCGCGATTATTTGGGCAAACACAATATCAATTCTCATTTTGCTTGGCCAAGATCCTGAAATATCTATAGAGGCTGGCAACTATGCTAAGTTAATGGTTCCATGCCTTTTTGCTTATGGTCTTCTACAATGCCTCAACACTTTATAATCTCTGCTTTTCTCATACTTCCTCTGTTTGACCTCTGAGCTCTGAATTTTTCCAACCCAACTGTATCTTTATATCAGTTTGTGATTATTTATCAGGTACATACTTACTCGCCATGGAAAATTGCTTGGTCTGGATTCAAAAAAGGTTCCTGCCAATAATGCTGTCAGCCAGTATGCAGAGGCCTTGGCTAAAGCTTGGAGTGAGTATAATAACCCCAGGTTAGATCCGAGAAACAAATACCCTTTTTCAGTTCACTTTATTCTGCTGCTAATTTTGGTTCCTTATATTTCTGAATGATTCCATACAGGGCCGTGATTATGATTGTGGTTCAGGCTGAAGAGCGAAACATGTATGACCAGCATTTTCTTTCCGTTGTTCTAAGAGACAAATATCCTTATCTCCATAGTTATAAACTTACAATAGTAATTTTATTGCATGTTGTTAAAAAAAATGTATATATATTTTTCCCCCATCTGATTTGTGCTACCAAATGTGATATCAAAGGGTATGAAGTGTTGTTTATCATTTAAGGAAATGACTAGTTTTATATTTTTAACATGTTCTGGTTATAGAGCTGTTGTCCTTAGCTTTGAACACGCATGGTATTACAATTGTTCGCAAAACGATGGCAGAAGTTGACCAAGAAGGAGAAATTCTACCAGATGGAACACTTTCTGTGTATGTAGGCTTTAGCCATCAGAAACTGACTTTCTAATAAGTTTGTGGCCTACTCAACTTGTTTTCTGACTGTAGAGAAATTCAATTTTTTTACTGTAGTAATGGACAAGCAGTTGCAGTCATTTACTTCAGGGCTGGCTATACACCAGTTGATTATCCTTCAGAATCAGTAAGTAACCAGTTTATTTTTTCTTGCTTGTTCATAAGAATTGCGCTTTTACATCGTAGAGACAATTTGTTACTTAAACAGTTAAACTCATTATTTGAAAGATTAGGAAAGGTTAACCCACTGAACCTGGTATGATCTTTGTGACCAAAAGAAGAACTGACTGCTTTCTATTAATATTTGATTGAATGTGAGCCACCTTAGTTTTGTTCTGTTGGTTTGCTTGTGAGCTTTGTAGTTAGTTGTCTTTTTGTGTCCTACAAGTATTGAACACTTTATGAAGATAAATAACTTCCAGATTGGACCTCAAAATAGTTGAGTTCTATTTTGGTTCCATGCCTTTTTGCTTATGGTCTTCTACAATGCCTCAACAGATTCTATAGAGGCTGGCAGCTTGGAAATGTGGTCATTTGAATTAATGGTTCTCCTTTCCGGTCTTCTTCCAAATCCAAAGTTGGAAACATCAGTGCTTTCTATCTGGTTGGTTTCATATTGAAGATTCTCTTCAATATTATTTCGACTTTATTATTATGATTTTCATTAACCTTTTGTTGGTGACTTTGTTTTGTCAGTTTGAATTCATCAGCACTAGTTTGGATGATCCCCTTTGGACTTAGTGGAGCTATAAGGTTAGCTTGGTATGGGAGGAGTATTCACTTACCTTCTTGGTTAACTGATGTTATGAACATGAGCTTTTGGGAGCTTCTGACAGCAATGTGTGATAGAGATGCAAGCATGTGATAGAGATGCAAGCATGTGATAGAAAACATAAACTGAATTAAAAGTAAAAACCATGGTTGCTTTTAATCACACCTGATTGCTTTTAATATTGTATTGATATGTATTTTTTTTAATATATTTTGTATTGACGATATGTATTTTCTTTAATATATTGTATTGATATGTATTTTTTTTAATATTTTGGAATATTGATGTGAATATCAAATTAGATAATATAACTTCCTTTTTGGCATTAAAATTATCCATATTTGTTTTTATATTTTTAATATAAAAGAAAAGAGCAAGTGTTAAGCTTATTTATTAAGCAATTTAAAAAAAAAAAAAAAATATAGATTTCGCATCAGTCCTTAACTTATACCTGATGTGAAAAACACATATTTTACATCAGCCCTTAACTTATACCTGATGTGAAAACCCCGTTGTGAAATTTTAAAGTGCATCTATTACAACAGTCGAAAATAGAACTGATGTAGAAAATAGGTTTTTTACATCAGTCCGTACCCGATGTAAAAAGTAGTGCACATACTACATCAAGCCACCTTACATCAGTTGGCAACTGATGTAAAAAGTCATTTTGGACTGATGTAAAAAGTCATTTCTGTAGTAGTGCTTTGTTTTGTTTTCTTCAGAACATCACATCCATGGCTTTTATATAGCCTCTATTCTTAATTTGGAGCGGCAAATTTGAAACAAAAATGGTGTTAAAATTTTTTATATTATCCCTCCATGACGTGAAAATTTTTCAAACTTCTTAAAAAACTGACAACTTCTTAAAAAACTGAAAAGTCAGTTTGATTTTTCATTAATGATGATGAAATTAATTACTAGTAGAATATTAATGTTGTATTTTAAAATATTTTTAAAAAATAGTATTTAGTGTAGGGGTAAACTTGTCAAAATAACACACATTTGAGACAGACAAATTTATTACTCCAACCACTTTTCTTAATACCCGCATTTTTGGAGACTTCCACAATATTGAAAACCAAAAACCAAAAACCAAACAATAATGCCACAATATTGAAGACTTCCACAAATGGGTATCCCATGTTTCAAAAAACATGAGGATGCATGTACTAATTGAAATACATAATGTTCAATTGTTCATTGTTGTTACCGGATATCACAAATATGATAGTATTAATTCTGGATGCTTAGGTAATCTTATAAGGAAAGGTTCACTTTTTTACGGATTTTGCTAGGGATGGCAATTGGACCCAGACCCGATGGGCACCCGCAAAAAATGCCCACAATGGGTAGGGTAAAACCCCGCTTTCATGGGTTCGGGCTTGGATCCGGGTAATTACCCGCAAATTTAAATGGGTATGGGCCCGGGTATGAGCACTATACTACCCAGCCCCGCGACCCGCATATACGTATTTATATAATATGATAAATAATTTATTTATTTTTTTGCTGTACAATTAGTTAATTTATTTAGTTATTTAAGCCTAAATCTTAACCTAAAAACTGCTTAATTTATTTTGAAATTTATTGGATCATATTTATATTTCAATTGTAATGTTTTTTATTGTCTTTTCATAATTAAAGTGCGGGTAATGGGTGCGGGTATGGACACTTAGGTGCCCAGAGGGTATGGAGAGGGGCACTAAAGTTGTTGCACACGAGGGTACGGGCTCGGGTACATGCATTTTTTTATAAACGTGGGCATGGGGAGGGGTACTATAGTACCCTACCCATGGGGTACCCATTGCCATCCCTAGATTTTGCACTCTCTTTTTTCTTTAGAGTGATGCAACACGGTACGAAAGAACTAGAAACAAAATTGGACAACAATCTATTAACACTAACCAGACAGAGATGTATCCGTAAATAGACAACTAATGGAGGGAAAAAAAAGTAATTATCATTTAAGTGCAGTTCAATTCTTCGCTTTCGTGTGCTTCCTTCTCGTAACATTCAGCATTAGTCTTTTTTTTTTTTTGCGAAATTGCTCAAATTACCACATTTTTTCCCGCAATCAAATTACCACATTAACACATAAAAACATTTAGATGAGATAATAAAAGCTATCTTCTAGCTTAACCAAATGTCTTGGGTTTGATTCCAGTATTAAGAATGCAAAAGTGTTACATCTCTTGAGTGAAAGTTTTGTCACTCGTTAAGATTCTACCTCACTTGAGAGATTAGACTCAACAATTGTGGAAAGAATACCCGATTCACACAAAACAAAAAGAATATCACATTAACATTTTTAGAAAAGCCTAATGTTAATATCGTTAGTTTTTATGTTTAGGTCAAGATCAAATACCTCATTATCTATCCACTCCTTAACTTTCCACCACAATCACTACGTCTCCTTATATCCCTACGTTAAATTTGTTTTTTTTTTTGTGATCTACGTTAACTTTGTTTTTAATTGAATGAATCTAAAATGTTAATTTTTGCTTATAATAGTTACCAGATGGTGTATCAAATAATATAATTGATTTCAAAAAGTGTATTTTTACATATAAAATTTGAAGTTTTAAATGGCTTTTCTACGGTTAAAATTTAGGTGGTTATTAATGCTTTATCTGGCTGTTTTTTTACTCTAGTGTTTTTTTTTTTTGACAATTTACTCTAGTGTTTTATCAGGTTAACATCAAGAAATTATATTTTTTTGAAGGCTACACCAAGAAATTATATGTTTACATATAATGGAGTAAAATTAATCTTCTATATTTTCACTCATATAACAAAAAAAATACACATCATATAACTATTTAAAAAAGGGAAATTATTTACTTATTACTTTTCTATTTTTTTTCTTTTTTGTGTGTGTTCAAACGATGTGTCCACATAATAATTATTCATGGAACTATATGTCCTCAGGGACCAAGATAATATAAGATCTCCTGTCAAAAAAAGATAATAGAAGATCTATTATTTATAGAATTGATATCTGAATAAACATGAACGGAAACACCATGTAGTTATTGACTAGCTTTGCCTTTGTTACTGCTACATGAGTTACCTGAGATCAGAATGGTCCCTAACGTTGCAAAGATAAGAAGTTCAATAATCAATACTATAAGACAAGAACTGCATTAATAAGGTGGCCAAATAAGAAAGAGAAACGAGTTGGACCATCAACTCTAGATTTCAATCTATGATGAGCTCTCAAACAAAACTAGCATATTGCTAAGTCATGCACCGTTGCATCAACAACAACCGTCAATTTTCAGCTGTTGTTTATCAAAGTTATGGCGTGTTTGGAATGGAAACATGCCAATGTGAGTTTGTGATTGATATATTATTTGGTAACTGTATTCTTCTCCGTAAACTATTTTTTGAAAAACCAAAGAATTTTATTGACAACATAATTCAAAGCACAAAGTGTGCCTTAAAGTCATAATTACAACCACTAAGGTATGAGAACCATAAAAGCCAAATTATCAAAAACAATATGGAAAAAGGAAGAACGCATGTAAGAGCTCAAAGCTAGTAGCAAATCAACCGCTACTAGCTAGGATCAACAACTCCTAAGCATTCAAGCGGATGAATACACCACTAGTTTAAATAATACCCAAAAGGTTTATCCTGATTCATCAACAATACTTAAGTATTCTTCTATGCAAACTGAATTTCAGATATAAAAGTAATTAAAGTTTGATGTTTCTGCAGTAGAAATTTCGGTTTACTTTTCATTCAGCAACATTTTTTTTTCTTCACATTTTCTATCTTTTCCATTCAGTAACTTTTTCTTTCTTCACATTTTTAATCTTTCACATTCCCTTATTCATCTGAAATAATTCCAATCGCAACTATCAGAATAACATTGCTTTGATAGAATGGATTTATTTTGAACTTAAATCTTAGTTGTAACTATTTTTATAAAAAATCATATACCTGAACACATTCTAACTCATTAGAGCATTGCTTTGGAGTGGAGGCACCAAACACGGGTGTTCATGGTTCATGAACTGCACTGAACTGAACCATATAAATGGTTTGGTTCAGTTCATAAAATTCATTTCAATAAAAACTGGTTAATTCTTAAAACAGTTCCAATCCAGTTTAGAACCGGTTCAGAACTGGTTTATAGTTTTAAACCGGTTTACTTATTTTTAACCGATTTTGAACTGGTTTTCGTACTGAACTGGATTATTCTTGAACTCGTTTTCAAACCGGATTTCAGTTATTGTTTTAAAAAACCCATTTTTCAGTGAGACTTGTAAAAAAAAATTGGTTTTCAGTTATTATAATTTATTTGTTCAAAAAAAGTGATTATGACATATTAGTTCAAAAACAGATTATACGCAGAAGCTAGAAGTATTATGACTTATTTGTTCAAATAAAGTGATTATGACATATTTCTTCAAAAACAGATTATACGCATAAGCTAGAAACATTATGACTTATTTGTTCAAAAAAAGTGATTATGACATATTTCTTCAAAAACAAATTATATGCAAAAGCTAGAAGCATTATGACTTATTTGTTCAAAAAAAGTGATTATGAGATATTTATTCAAAAACAGATTATACGCATAAGCTAGAAGCATTATGACTTATTTGTTCAAAAAAAGTGATTATGACATATTTCTTCAAAAACAGATTATATGCATAAGCTAGAAGCATTATGACTTATTTGTTCAAAAAAAGTGATTATGAGATATTTCTTCAAAAACAAATTATACGCATAAGCTAGAAGCATTATGACTTATTTGTTCAAAAAAAGTGATTATGACATATTTCTTCAAAAACAGATTATATGCAGAAGCTAGAAGCATTATGACGTAGTTGTTAAAAAAAATGATTATGACTCATTTGATCAAAAACAGATTATACGCAGAAGCTAGAAGCATTATGAATTATTTACAAAATGATTATGACTTATTTGAGTGACCTTTGGAAATAAATAATGTATATCGAATTCTTAATATGGCAATTTCAATAAATTATAAACATAATTCATGACAACTCAAATTATAGAAGAGTCGCTCATCACTCAAAGAAAGTATAAAATAAATCCTAAGCAAATTACATTGAAGGGAAAACTGGTTTTCAATGTAATATTATTTAAGCAAATTCAGGTTGAACAAACAAAACAAGGGAAACAATGAATTGATGATTGTCCTTCCTCCTGACTCAATGCTCCCCAGCCTTCACCTGCAAATATGTACATGCAGAATTTCAGCTTACAGTGAAAATTCTAATTTAACAGAAATATTAATATGTTTTAGAGGGTTCAGCCTCCCCAACGTCATTTGAGAGAGCGTTATCCACAGTCACACTAAGCACACGACCAAGTTCCCAACCATTCAAGCACTCCTTAACCGTTTTTGGCCATCCATAGTGATGTTGTTGCAATTTTGCTGAAAAGGTTTGGAAAAACAGATTATAAGCAAGACATAAACAAAATCGAAAACTGATTATGGAAGGTATAAGCAAGACATAAACATAAGCGAAAACTAATTATGGAAGGTATAAGCAAGACATAAAACAGACTATGGAAGGAGCTTATTATAGAAAGAGCATTACATATAAAGGTTACTGTTTGGTGTAAACTATAGAAAGTATTACAATCTGATAAAAGTACCACAATCTGTGAGAGAGGGAAGGACAAAATCACATCCTAAATGATTATCAATACTAGAAATCCCAACCAGGGACAAAATCATATTGTGTGAACTAATTTTCCTGCATAAAACATGACAGAACTTTTTAATTTCTATACTAAAGGCTTCATTTCCCAAATAGTTCACATAGTTCAGTCTAAGATTGCATGAAAAATAAAAAGAAGGAAAAAGCAAGGAATACACAAAATAAGAGAATTACATATAAAGGTTACTGTTTGGTGTAAACTATAGAAAGTATTACAAGTTCTTCAATCTTGCTGTTTCCAAAGCAGTCATTACTGCAACAAGTTCTGCCATAAGAGAGCTATGATAGCCTAAGTTTACTAGATAATCCTCCCAAGATGATTAAAAAAGCCAAAGAAATATCTAGTAACTTAGTACTTCAACTATCTTGCCAGCATTCCTTGCTTTACCGGTCAGTTTAAAAAATCTTAAAACTTTAAGATCTTCACTGAATTGTTCATATGGCCTTTGGAACTTATAATCTTTACTTTAGTAATTATTAGATTCAGAATACTTTCAAGACTGCAGCAAATATTCTGAAATCTGATACGATTTCTAGCAAACCAAATAATTTGTAAATTAAATTAACAATATATTTGTAAATTAAATTAACAATATATAAAATTATTTAAGTTCTCTTTTGTCAAGTGTGGAGGTTTTATAAAATCAAACACTAAAAAGCTACTAATTCACTCAACAATACATCAATCTAAAACTAATCAAGTTCCAAAATATCAGTAGATTCATTCACTCACTGTATGGATATACTTCAGAACCCCTAAGATAAGTACTGAGTTAACGTATTATTAAGAAATGAAGATAAAGGGGAATTACTTGAGGAACAAGTTAAAGCCTAACTAATTGTAATTTTCTGTTTTAGTTTGTTAAGAGTTAGTTAGGTAGAGCACAATCTAGTATAGAGGATCATGGTAACTATTGTAGTCCCTACATTCTCTATATAAGTGTGTTTTACTCTTGTAATTGATTCATTAAGAAATAAAGTCAAATATCACAATGAACACTTTTCTTCTTTCTCAAGTCACAATTCAGTTTCTTAACATGGTATCAGAAAGCCTTTCACAGTGAAAAGTTGTTACGATCCAACTGTAATCTTCCGCCATGAACACACATTCATCAAGCTTCATCCACAGCTTTTGCAGAATTCTTCTTCTGCATTTTTTCTGATTTCTCAGTTTTTCTTTGTGTGTGTTCTACATTTTTTTTTCTCTTCTTTTGATGCTCCTTCGTTGGTCCTTGATTCTTCTTCTTCTTTCTGGGTTTCTTGCATCATATTCTTCTCAAAGTATCAACAATGGTGCGAAACAACAATAACAATCAAGATCCAACGCAAGATGCTTCGTCACCATATTATGTACATCCCAATGATGGTCCTCATTCTGTGGCTATCAAGCCTCAACTCAACACCACCAGCTATCAAGCTTGGGCAAGAGCTATACGCAGAGGTCTTGGTGGAAAGAACAAATTCCAGTTTGTAGATGGATCCATTGATCCTCCTGCAATTGATGAGCTCCTTTACCCTGCTTGGGAAAGATGCAACAATCTCATCCATTCTTGGATCATGAACTCCGTTTCAGATTCAATAGCTCAAAGCATTGTTTACATTGACAATGTTTCAGAAGTTTGGCGCGAATTGAAAGAAAGATTCAGCAAAGCAGATAGAATTCGTGTATGGAAACTCAAAACAGAAATCAATAATCTGAAACAAGGTACCAATTCTATCAATGACTACTATGCTGAATTGAGATCATTGTGGGAAGAGTATGATAGTCATCGACCTACTCCTTCTTGCACTTGTCCTCAAAAATGTGTTTGTGCTTCAATGCGTTCTGTTAAGTCTTTTAGACATGAAGATCAAGTAATTCAGTTTTTGAGTGGTTTAAATGACCAATTTGCTATTGTAAGAACTCAAATCTTGCTTATGGATCCATTACCCTGTTAAGTGCCTGAAAGTGGTTAAAATGCTCTTGTAATTTAGGCACTTATGTTACTTATTTCACAAGTTACCATAGGATAAGCTCGTAAATTATCATTAAATGCAATATTTGTGATCCTATGCCTTACCCCATGTTATTATTGCAGGAAATTTATGCTTGATCATGCTGAGCAAGGGTTTATGAAGTTTTTATCAAAGCCATCGCTTCAAGCGCACGCTTCCTCGCTACAAGCGAGGATAGGCAGGGAATTTGAAGGCTTCATCGCTTCAAGCGCCAGTTGCCACGCTTCAACCGAGCCTAGGCAGGGAAATTGGAGAGTCCATCGCTACAAGCGATGGACCGGTCGCTTCAAGCGACCAAGGGCGGTTTAAGGCTCCATGCTGACGTGGAGGATTCCCATTGGCCAACAAACTTCCTCGCTACAAGCGACCAGCTCATCGCTTGTAGCGAGCGTGCAAAAATTCAGAGTATAAAAGCATTTTTGGCTCATTTTCTCTGGGGAATCAGTTGGAGAACTTTGAGAACTTTTACTTCCAATTGTTAGGATTGCTTTAGTAGTAGTTTAGGACTTAGTAATTAGGGCTAGAAGTAGTGATCTTCAAGGAGCAAAAGGATTGAATTGTGGAAATCCACCAAGGGCTTTGGGAAATCAAGACTTTGGGTTATGATCTTCATCTTTTCTCTTATCTTTTGTATAGTTGTCATGAAAATGAGCAACTAACATCCCTGTTGAGTCTTTGGTGTTGGCTGCATTGTTTGGCAAAACCAAGGTATTGAATAGAAGCATCTTAGTATCTAGAACATTTCTTCAGTTGGAAGTTTTCTCATTTGAAACTGTTCAGTAGCAGAAATTTACATCAGAAGCTGAATGCTCATCAGAAGCACTGTAGCACTTCAGAAGCTGATTCAGGTTCTAATGCTCATGTTGACTTTTGTTGACTTAATCAGAAGCTGCATATTTTCAAGTTATTCTTGTGCGAATCTTTGCAAGATATGCTAAGGTTTTATTATGAATTAAAGCTTCTAGATTGCTGGTTGATTTGAAGAAGATTTTATTGAAGATTTGGTTCAAAGATATGAAATTCATATTTTCCTGTTATAATCTTTAAAAGATTCAGAACAGTTTTATTTGTTACATTATTGGACCAATCTTATTTCAGTAACAAATCAATTCAGAAGATTAGTTTGTTATTTATGGTGCAAGACTGAAGACTATATAAGGAGGAGTGGTGCTGCTATTCAACTCACGAATTGAAGAGTATTATTCAAAGAAATAGAGTCTTAGTTGTTTTTAAGCTTTTGCTTTGTTTTTGTACGCCACTCATATGTTTTGAGTTGGTTTAGGATTGTTATTGAGTTGTAATTCATTCTAAGCCTTTAGGTACGAATGAAGTTTTGTCTTTGAAGATGTATTCAAAACAGGGGAGTTTTGTGTTCAGAACTGGGTTAAGTTCAAAGGGTAGTTCAAGTAGCTGGGTTGCAGTTGCTTGAATAGGAAGTTGGAGGTTTTCTAATACTCAACGTGTTGGGTAGAATTCAATACTAGGAGGAAGTTAATTGCTTAGGCTGGGAACTGGGAGTCAGTGTCTTGAGTCATAAGGATTAATTCCTATAGTGGAATTCCTTCCTGGATTGGTATCCCCCAGAGTAGGAGGTGTTTACTCCGAACTGGGTTAACAAACCTCTGTGTTCTTTAGCTTTCCTGCACTTTATATTTCTGCTGAGTATTTGCTTTTATTTTGTGCTAAGTTCTGTTCAGAACCTGTTTTGGTTCAGAACCTGAAATCTCTTAAGTATTGCCTGGCCAGAATTTCAATTGGCATCAGAGCAGGCACCCTGCCTGTATTTTGGGTGAGATCCAGAGGACTTAATTTCTGGTAAGCATGGATAGAGAAGGAGGATATGTCAATAGACCACCCCTACTAGATGGCACAAACTATGAGTATTGGAAGTCAAGGATGTGTGCTTTTCTAAAGTCTATTGACAGCAGGACTTGGAAAGCTGTGATTAAAGGCTGGGATCATCCTGTGTATACAGACAAAGATGGTAACAAGACTGAGGTTCTGAAGCCTGAGGAGGAATGGACCAAAGCTGAAGATGATCTGTCACTAGGAAATTCAAAAGCTTTGAATGCTATCTTTAATGGTGTTGATCAGAACATGTTCAGACTTATCAAACAGTGTACTGTTGCTAAGGAGGCCTGGGAAATTTTGAAGACAACTCATGAAGGAACCTCTAAAGTGAAGATGTCAAGATTGCAGCTGCTGACCACCAAATTTGAGAACCTGAAGATGAAGGAGGATGAATCCATTCAGGATTTTTACATGAATGTGCTGGACATGGCAAATTCTTTTGATTCACTTGGGGAGAAGATGTCTGATGAGAAGTTGGTGAGAAAAATCCTCAGGTCCCTGCCCAGAAGGTTTGACATGAAGGTCACTGCAATTGAGGAGGCTCATGATATTTCTGCCATGAAGCTTGAAGAACTGATTGGGTCATTGCTCAACTTTGAGACTGCCTTCTGCAAACAGCCTGATAAGAAAGGGAAAGGTATAGCTTTTACTGTGGATACTGAAGCTGATGATCAACAAGATTCTGAGGAGGATGACTTATCAGAAGCTCTAGTGTTGCTGGGAAAACAATTCAACAAGATTCTGAAGAATGTCAACAGAAAAGCCAAAGCCAAAGGTCAGAATTTCAGAGTCAATAACAAAAAGCAACAAACTGATGAGAAGAAGACCAAGTCTGAGGAGAAAAGTAACCAAGCTAAAGGTGTGCAGTGCTATGAGTGTGAAGGGTATGGACACATCAAGTCTGAATGTCCCACTTTTCTCAAGAAGCAGAAAAAGAGCCTAGCTATTTCGTGGTCTGATGATGGTTCTGAAGATGATGATGTTAGTGAATCTGATATGTGTGATACTGGTCTGGTTGTAAGGTCAGGAGCTATCTTGAAGAAGGAACATGTTTTAGAGTCTGAGACCTTTTCAGAGTCTGACTCAGAGTCTGAAGCCTCATATGTGTCTGAAGCTGCTAAAACCTCATATGATGAACTAGCTGATAACTACAAGAAGCTGTATACCAGAAGTGCTGAGGTTTGCAAACAAGTGTTGGATCAGAAGGAGACTATTCTACAACTGGAGGCTGAAAAAGGTGAACTGTTAGTACAGAATTCAGATTTAAAAGAAGAAGTGAACCAACTGACCTCCCAACTTGATCAAATGAAGAAGCAAGTGAAGATGTTGAACTCTGCTACTGATAAGTTGGAGGACATTTTGGGGAATCAGCAACAAGGAAAAACTGGTTTAGGTTTTGTTGATCAGACTCAGATTCCTAAACAGATGAATTTTGTTCCTGCTGCTCAAACTCATGATTCTATGGTTGAAACATCTAAGAGGAGACCTCAGAAACAAGCCCAGTTGCAAGGTCAGAAGCATATTCAGTTGAGACCTCAGAAGCATACTCAGATGCAATCTCAGAAACATATTCAGATGCAACCCCAGAAGTACAACAGAAGAAGGAGGAATCATACTTGGACCTGTCATTATTGTGGAAAGAAAGGGCATATCAAACCATTCTGCTTCAAACTTTATGGCTATCCTGAACATTTTCAGTATAGAAGAGTGCAACCAGCTGCCCCCAGACATAATGTTCAGAAGGTATGGAAGCCCAAAGTTCAGAATGTAGGCCTTATAGCTCACACTTCCTTGAGAGCAACTTCAAAAGAAGACTGGTATTTTGATAGTGGGTGTTCAAGGCACATGACTGGTGTGAAGAAGCTGCTGAGCAATATCAGATCATACTCCAGAAGCTATGTAACATTTGGAGATGGTGTAAAAGGTCAGATTCTGGGTATTGGTGATTTGATCAGAGAAGGCTTGCCCAGACTTAATGATGTGCTACTGGTGGAAGGATTAACCTCTAATCTGATCAGTATTAGCCAGCTGTGTGATCAGGATTTGAAAGTTAATTTCAACAAGCAAGAGTGTATTGTTACTGATCAGGAAGATAAGATTCAGATGAGAGGCTGCAGATCCAAAGACAATTGTTATTTGTGGGTTTCTGAAGAAGAAAGAAGTTTGACTTCTTGTCTTATGAGCTCAGAAGAGGAAGTCAAGCTCTGGCACCAGAAGTTAGGTCATCTGCATCTGAAAGGCATGAAGAAAATCCTAAGTACTGAAGCTATCAGAGGTGTACCAAATCTGAAGATCAATGAGGACAATGTTTGTGGTGATTGTCAAATTGGGAAACAAACAAGAAAGTCTCATCCCAGATTAGTTCACCAGGTAACTACTAAAGTACTAGAACTTGTTCATATGGATTTAATGGGGCCTATGCAAGTAGAAAGTATTGGAGGGAAGAGGTATGCTTTTGTAATGGTAGATGACTACTCAAGATTCACATGGATCAGCTTTGTTAGAGAAAAGTCTGATACATTTGAAGTATTTAAAGACCTGTGCGTTCAATTACAAAGAGAAAAAGATTGTGGCATAGTCAGAATCAGAAGTGACCATGGCAAAGAATTTGAAAACAAGAGTTTCTCAGAATTCTGTGCCTCTGAAGGTATAAAGCATGAGTTCTATGCACCTATCACACCTCAACAAAATGGTGTAGTTGAAAGGAAGAATAGGACATTAGCAGAATGTGCAAGAGTTATGCTGCATGCAAAGAAGCTGCCATATATGTTCTGGGCTGAAGCAATGAATACTGCCTGTTATATTCATAACAGAGTTACTTTGAAGAAGGGAACCACTTGTACTTTGTATGAATTATGGAAAGGAAGAAAGCCAACTGTCAAATATTTCCATGTTTTTGGGAGCAGATGCTATATTTTGGCTGATAGAGAAAATAGGAGAAAGCTGGATCCTAAGTCTGATGAAGGCATATTCCTGGGTTATTCAGTAAACAGCAGAGCTTACAGGGTGTTTAATTCCAGAACCAAGGTTGTGATGGAGTCCATTAATGTTGTGATTGATGACCTGACTGCTGAGAAAGAAAGAGATGGTTCTGAAGTAGTTCCAGAGTCTGAAGCCTCAGAAGAACAAACTTCAGAAGCAGAAAAGCATCCAGAGTCTGAAGATGCAGAAGTTCATCCAGAACATGATCCTACCAATAAAGGGCCATCAATTAGAGTTCAGAAGGATCATCCTAAGGAGCTGATCATTGGGAGTTTGGATCAAGGGGTCAGAACCAGGAGATCAGAACCAGCTGCTACTGATTCATGCTTTGTGTCAAAAGTTGAGCCTAAAAATGTGAAAGAAGCCCTGACTGATGAATTTTGGATTGAAGCAATGCAAGAAGAGTTGAATCAATTCAAAAGGAGTGAAGTGTGGGATCTGGTTCCAAGACCTGAAGGGCTGAATGTAATTGGGACTAAGTGGATATTCAAGAATAAAACAGATGAAAATGGTACTGTAGTCAGAAACAAGGCAAGGTTAGTTGCTCAGGGTTATACTCAAGTTGAGGGACTTGATTTTGACGAGACATTTGCACCTGTGGCCAGACTAGAGTCCATAAGACTACTGTTGGGTGTTTCATGCATTCTCAAGTTCAAATTGTTTCAGATGGATGTGAAGAGTGCATTTTTGAATGGATATCTGCAAGAGGAAGTGTATGTTGAACAGCCTAAGGGTTTTGTGGATCCTAATTTTCCAGAACATGTGTACAAGTTAAAGAAGGCTTTATATGGATTGAAGCAAGCACCAAGAGCATGGTATGATAGATTGACTCAGTTTCTTGTTGCTCAAGGTTACAGAAAAGGAGGTTCTGATAAGACTTTGTTTGTGAAAAATGAAAATGGGAGTCTGATGATTGCTCAGATTTATGTGGATGATATAGTGTTTGGAGGGATGTCTCAGAAGATGGTCAATCTGTTTGTTCAGCAAATGCAATCAGAGTTTGAAATGAGTTTGGTTGGTGAGCTGACATATTTTCTTGGGTTACAAGTCAAACAAATGGAAGATACAATCTTCATTTCTCAAAGTAAGTATGCCAAGAACATAGTGAAGAAATTTGGATTGGAATCTGCTGCTCACAAGAGGACACCAGCTGCTACTCACCTGAAGTTAACTAAGGATGAACATGGAGTTTCAGTAGACCAAAGTCAGTACAGAAGCATGATTGGGAGCCTATTGTACTTAACTGCAAGCAGGCCTGATATCACATTTGCTGTAGGAGTTTGTGCAAGATATCAAGCTGATCCTAAGATGAGTCATCTGACACAAGTTAAAAGGATCCTGAAGTATGTGAATAGCACAAGTGACTATGGAATCATGTACTCACATAGTTCAAGTTCTGAACTGATGGGATATTGTGATGCTGACTGGGCTGGAAGTGCTGATGACAGGAAGAGCACCTCAGGAGGTTGTTTCTTTTTGGGAAATAACTTAATTTCATGGTTTAGCAAAAAGCAAAACTGTGTGTCATTGTCAACTGCTGAGGCTGAGTATATTGCTGCTGGAAGTAGTTGCTCACAATTGGTGTGGATGAAGCAGATGCTGGAGGAGTACAACATTGAACAAAGAACTATGACCTTATTTTGTGACAATTTGAGTGCAATCAACATCTCTAAGAATCCAATACAGCACAGCAGAACTAAACACATTGATATCAGACACCATTTTATCAGAAACCTTGTGGAGGATAAAGTTATTCAACTGGAACATGTAGCTACTGAAGAACAAGTTGCTGACATTTTCACAAAAGCTTTGGATGCTAAGCAGTTTGAAAACTTAAGGAGCAAGTTAGGAGTGTGTTTGCATGAAGAATTATAGCAATTACTGCAAACTGGATGTGAGGAAGATAGAGTACCTGCCAGTTGTGCCTATGCTAAGTGTGATCCTGAACCTGAGTCTGAATCTGATATGTTTTCAAGGATCTGTGTTACCTGTTTTGATTTTATTCCCTATTTGAAGTCTGAGATTTGTCAGAATTTTATGGCTAAAAAGGGGGAGAAAATCTTATGCAGTGTGTTGGCTCTGTTGGCTCTGATATCAAGAAATAGAAGATGTATTGCTGCATTTCAGATATGTGTGTCTTTGTTTCAGAAGGTGTTTTGCTCTGATACCAAAGCATTATATGCAGATATGATCAAGGGGGAATATGTGTCTCAGGGGGAGTCCAAGGTCGTTTTGATCCTGAGTGTTTTTGCAGCTCCTGAAGTGTTGGCTCTGATATGCTCTGATACCATAAATTCAGAAGTAAGGGGGAGTTTGATGTATGCTGAGTGTATGCTAAGTTGCAGGGGGAGTGTGTGTGATGATCAGAAGTTGATCAGTAGCTCTGATATCTTGGAGTAGCTCTGATACTTTGTTTGTGATTATCAGGAGTGTGCTTCGGTAGCTGATATGAACTGAAGTTGGTTTGTGTTTCTCATGATAGTCATAAATGAATCCGCTGCTAATTACTATGATTGATTATTGTGGAGTTCTTCATTGTTGAGCTGATTATAATGAAGATTGAAGGACTTGGATGGTTTTAGCCAAAAATTTGCCAAAGGGGGAGATTGTTGAGTCTTTGGTGTTGGCTGCATTGTTTGGCAAAACCAAGGTATTGAATAGAAGCATCTTAGTATCTAGAACATTTCTTCAGTTGGAAGTTTTCTCATTTGAAACTGTTCAGTAGCAGAAATTTACATCAGAAGCTGAATGCTCATCAGAAGCACTGTAGCACTTCAGAAGCTGATTCAGGTTCTAATGCTCATGTTGACTTTTGTTGACTTAATCAGAAGCTGCATATTTTCAAGTTATTCTTGTGCGAATCTTTGCAAGATATGCTAAGGTTTTATTATGAATTAAAGCTTCTAGATTGCTGGTTGATTTGAAGAAGATTTTATTGAAGATTTGGTTCAAAGATATGAAATTCATATTTTCCTGTTATAATCTTTAAAAGATTCAGAACAGTTTTATTTGTTACATTATTGGACCAATCTTATTTCAGTAACAAATCAATTCAGAAGATTAGTTTGTTATTTATGGTGCAAGACTGAAGACTATATAAGGAGGAGTGGTGCTGCTATTCAACTCACGAATTGAAGAGTATTATTCAAAGAAATAGAGTCTTAGTTGTTTTTAAGCTTTTGCTTTGTTTTTGTACGCCACTCATATGTTTTGAGTTGGTTTAGGATTGTTATTGAGTTGTAATTCATTCTAAGCCTTTAGGTACGAATGAAGTTTTGTCTTTGAAGATGTATTCAAAACAGGGGAGTTTTGTGTTCAGAACTGGGTTAAGTTCAAAGGGTAGTTCAAGTAGCTGGGTTGCAGTTGCTTGAATAGGAAGTTGGAGGTTTTCTAATACTCAACGTGTTGGGTAGAATTCAATACTAGGAGGAAGTTAATTGCTTAGGCTGGGAACTGGGAGTCAGTGTCTTGAGTCATAAGGATTAATTCCTATAGTGGAATTCCTTCCTGGATTGGTATCCCCCAGAGTAGGAGGTGTTTACTCCGAACTGGGTTAACAAACCTCTGTGTTCTTTAGCTTTCCTGCACTTTATATTTCTGCTGAGTATTTGCTTTTATTTTGTGCTAAGTTCTGTTCAGAACCTGTTTTGGTTCAGAACCTGAAATCTCTTAAGTATTGCCTGGCCAGAATTTCAATCCCTTTGTTGGGATTAGAGGTATTCTTTCTAGCTTTGATGTAATATATGATTATGTGAATATATGATTTTGGCAAATTATGTGTTTATGAAGTTATTCTTGCTTTTCACTCTCATGCTTGATTCAAATGATATTGACAAATACTTTTGAATCTATGTTTAAGAATAATCTTCTATCAAAATAAGAAAATCTAGAAATGGATTTGGGTTTTGATAATCGCACAAAGTTTCGGATCGTAATGCTTTCGGATCGTTTGATTGATTGGGAAATCGTCGATTAAACGATACGATCGATCTCACGACGTCATTTGGGAAATCAATGACGTTGTCGAGCGATACGTGATATTTTCGCTAAAACGCTAAATTCATATGCATGATTCATGAATTATATTCTTTGCAAGATTGATGAACTCTAATCTCAATGCTTTTATTCCCTATTACTTGTCATTTTATTTCTTGCAATTAATTTCCATTAGTTTATGAACACAAGTTACGAAACCCTTAACTCAAAACAATACCGATTGTTGAACGGTTCGAAGTAACGCACCAATCCCTGTGGAGACGATAATTGAAAATACTTACTTTTGTTGTATGAAATACTGCTTCAACAAAATGGCGCCGCTGCCGGGGATTAGTGTTTAGCTATTTTGAACATCGCAATAGTTTGTGTTGTTTTGAGCTTTTGTATATATCGTGTTAGTATATATTTTTCGTTTCTTTTGTACATTATAACTGTTTGGCATTAACCCTCTTTGTTATGCAAAGAAAAGTTTCTTGTTAGTTATTTGTGTTTCAGATTCTCATTGAAAGAAATCATGGCTGATCATCATGATTATTTCAACTACTATGATCCATACGAGTATGAAGCTTATCAACAATATCAACAATATCCGTCTGAAGATGAACAAATGGCAAGAACGGAAAACACTTTAAATTTGTTCATGCAACAATCCATGATTAACATGCAAAATACCAACCAAAGATTGAGAGCATTATCATGCCAATTGGAGTTTTTGCGAGTTCAAATGAATTTTCTACCAAGAATCATGGAGGTTCAGACCAACAATCAATCCGTTTTGGAATTCGGAGAAATTGTTGAAGACGATATTGATGAGAGTGAGGAAGAGACGTTATTTGAAGGATGTGGTATAAGGACATTAATGGAAGAATTAGAGATACCACACAATGATGAACTTCCTCAAGAAAGGTCAAATACTGAAGAGGCCAGCGGTGTTGATAGTGAAGA
This sequence comes from Medicago ruthenica, assembly GCA_018208015.1. NCBI lineage: Eukaryota > Viridiplantae > Streptophyta > Magnoliopsida > Fabales > Fabaceae > Medicago > Medicago ruthenica. The sequence goes on along the minus strand of CM031378.1, from coordinate 99,392,168 downwards.
AGTGATGGATATTGAGAAGCCGGAACAGTTTCTTGACAAGGAAGAAACTTGTGAAAATGAGGGGATAAAAGTGAGCAAGGCCGAATTGGAGTTGATACAAGATTGCTTATGTTCCTTGCTCAGCTTATTCTGGATAGGGAGGTTGTGGACTCCACATCAGCTGTTCTGCAAGTTCATGGAATTCCTCCCGCAGCAAAGGAGTACAAAAGCTGATGTGCTTTCCGTCTCGTATTGGCCACCCTAACAAATCAGGCGTCGAGCTAACGACGTAAAACAAGTGCTTGTTGGGAGGCAACCCAACTCTGTAGGTTTGTTGTTTTTAATTAGTATTTTAGTTCTGTACAGTTATTTACACATGTAGGGATAGTGGCAAGAACTCAAAATTTTATTTTTCTGTTTCCTGTCATGGTCGCTACAGCGACAAATTCATCGCTGTAGCGATGAACTTTGCACTATGTCGCTGTAGCGACGTACTTGTCGCTTGTAGCGATGGATTCCAAACTTTGCGCTTGTAGCGCCAGCCAACGCTTGTAGCGATGGGCTTATAGCCTGTCGCTGTAGCGACAGGTCGCGCGCTTGTAGCGACCATATCAGGAACTGCCATTTATAGTTCCCAGGCCACTAGTAACCTTTCCCCTACCTCCCAACCACCTCATTTATTGTACTAGCCGTTCTTATCTTTTATTTTCGCATCTCTTTTACATCTGTAACATATTCCATTTCCATTTCCTTTTCTGCAAATTTTTCACTTTATTTCTCTGCAAAATCTTGCACTTTAATCTCTGTACTTGCAATTTCTTGCAAAGATCTTCAATCAGGTATGTAATTCGTCAGTCTCTGTTACTGTTTGTAGCTTATTACTTGTTAATGGTGCCTGCATGCTGATTACGAATTTTAGGGTTTAGGGTTTTGAAAAATTTTTGAACTTAGGATATGCCCTGTTGTTATACCCATTATTAGCCATAGATTAAGCTTTAGTAAATGAACTAGAATCACTTACCAAACTTGCCTTTCATCATTTGATTCATTCAAATCGTATTTTGAAAAAAAAAATTTGTAAAAATTCAAAATAATTTAGGGTTTTTGATGATGAGGAAGTTTAAGTGATTGTTACTCATTTATATTAGCTTTAGGGTTAATTTCGCATGCTACAAGTAGATTTTAATCCAGAAAAATCAAAAAAAAATTTGAAAAGGGTTTTCCTCGCTACAGTGCGCTTGTAGCGCAGGAAACCAGCAAAAACTGGGTTCGCTCGCTACAAGCGACCAACCTGTCGCTGTAGCGACGAAGCCCAGAAATTGTTTTATTTTTCTTTTGATTTGATCCTGACTTGTATCCTACTTATTTTTGTCTGTTTTAATCTTTGTGTAGGAATGGCACCAAAATCCTCATCCAAAAGACAAAGGAATGTTGAGAGTTCATCATCTCGACCTAGAGCAAATCCTCAGCCGCATGATGCGAGCCGCTTCTTAAGTTTGAGGAACCAAGAGCGGTATGAGGAGCTGAAGACAAGGAGGATTTGGTCCGAGAAGCAATTCCAGATTTCAGAAGAGGGAGAATACAGAGGGATAGCGCACATGCTTAACGAAAGAAAATGGGGAATACTGTGCACTCCGCCGAGGAAGATTAACTACGATATCGTGCGGGAATTTTATGCGAATGCGATCCCAGCAGATCCTTCAGACCCATTCACATGGACGACATATGTGCGAGGGCGCACCATTGCCTTTGATCGGATGTCCATAAATTCGTACTTGGGTAAGCCTTTGGAGCTTTGTGAAGAGGATAACCCATTAGCACCGACCATGCTGTGTGACTTTCATGAACACCAGAGGAGCGGGACTTGGGATCACGAGCTGATAGCACGAGAAATCTTCCAGGAGGGGAAGCATTATGATGTGAGCAAGGCTTCGGGTAAGCCTTTCAGAGCCTTTCGAGATGACATGACCACACCTGCTCAGGTAGTCCTTACCCTCATCCTTTATAATATCAGGCCAAAATCACACACTTCATCTACCACACTTGATGTTACACCCCTTCTCCACTATATCCTTAGCAACCGTCAGGTTGACGTTGCAAGGCTTATAGCCAATGAGATGAGGGTTGTGGCGGAGAGCGGCATCCTACCCCCAGGCAAACCCAAATGCCCATTGACCTTCCCTGGTTTGATAATGGGACTGTGTAGAAAGGCTAGGGTACATATGCCTAACCAAGTAGATGAAGAGATCAAGAATCCTATTGATGACAGGTACATCAATAGGTATTGCTCCACCCCTGCACCTCCTGCCCCACCTTCTTCCTCAGTCGGACCTTCCACATCAGCCGGACCTTCCACTGTACCACCACCAGCACCACATGACCCTAGCCACCCTCAGGGCCCGACCTTTCCACCATTGGATTTCTCTAGTTGGGACCCATCTCTGGTTAGCTCTTTTCTCATGGCGCAGAATGCGTCTAATCACCGTGCTCTCACGACTATCCAGAGTCACTTGCATGACAGTGGCCACAACACTTGGACGCCAGCCTTCTTCTCAGAGCATATTGCTTGGCCTGGGGACAGACCTTTCTTTCCTGGAGGGGCAGCTGCTGCAGATGTTGGTGATGAGGATGCCGGTGATGATGGTGATGATGATGCTGATGTTGATGACGACCTTGGCGATGATTCATCGGAGGCTACAAATAGCATTGACCGTATGGCTGCAGACTTGATGGACTCAGAAGACATGGATTCAGACTGATTTTGATGCAAGCTGCAGACTTTTTTTTTATCACTTCTTTCATTTTATTTATTATGCTTTGTATTTTATAACATTTTTCATGCTATGTACTTTATTTTGATTATGTTTTTTGTACCATGGATAATGTTATTTTGGTTTATGTTATTTATTTTGGTTTTTACATGTTTAGTATATATTACGTTATTTATGCTTTGTTATTTATTTTTGGTTAAAATTTTTTGAAATTATCCCAACAATGTTGAAAGAGAGATGAAAGATTCAAAAGCCAGTGCTTGAGCTTAGAATCATTTGAGTGATAATGATAGAATGAGTGTTAAAGCGCGCAGCTAAGGTACTCGTTTTCTTGTTTTTCTAGGTATATTCTTGAATGTGAATAAGTTCTTTACACACAAGTTAATTTATTCAGTTTTACGCAAGTATATGTTTAGTTTTGAACCAATATAGAACTAGCCAAAATGTGAGGTATCCTCAACCATTGTATATATATGCAGGAGACCAATATCATGTTTAACTCAGTTATCTTATGTTAAATCTTTTGTTGTTTTAAATTGTATAAAAGCATTGAAATGATCAAGGCAATTTTTTGAAATTGAGTGAAATACTTGACCAAATAAACCTACCCTGTGAGAAGTGTGAGTATCTGTTAACCCCTCTGAGCCTTTTGAATCAGAATTGTTAACTGTGAACTGTCAATTTTAATAAGCTCAATTGCTTATTTAAATTACCGGAGTTTGTAAAAAAATTCAGTTCATAGTTAACTCTTTATTGAATTCTGATAGTTGTTTTCTTGTGAACCCTTATCCATCGTTTTTATTGACCTTTGCCATAATGATAAAGGAACATTCGATTAGGGTGTCATGGAACTAAGTTGGGGAGAAAGGGAGGTTATGTTTATGTCAATGTAATGGTGAATGTTGATAATTGGTCTTGACAACAAGAAAAGAAAAAGAAAAGAAAAGAAAAAAAAAAGAAAGAAAAGCAAACCAAGAAAAAGAAAAGAGAAAAATGAAAAGGTTTGCAATAATTCAAAGAAAAAGTTGTCAAGATCAATCAAGAAAAGAAAAATGTATAGTTCACCAAGAGTTGTATTGGAAAAAGGAGGAAGTTTGTAATTAGATTGAATGTTCCTCTTGCTTGGCCATTTGAATTCAAATATCCCACATATGACAATTCTTTTGTAACCTAGCCCAATTACAACCCTTAAAGACCTTTTGATCATTGCCTTTTATGCTTTTGGAAATGATAATTAGATGGACACATAATTTAATTGGAATGTTATCATGTTTGTTGGATGAGTGTTCATACCTTCACAATAGATTTCAATATGTTCATATACTTTATTTAGAAGTGTGTTAGGTTTGGTTCAATTTTAAACATGTTGCTTGTTTAGGATTGTGTGATTATTTGCTTTGTGTTTAGAACTAGTTCACATTCGTAGTATGTATCTCGTTTTATGAGAAACTTAACCCTAGTTTGCGCAATCACGTTGAATCATTCATCTGACACTTATTTGCTTCAAACTTTTGATTCTTTTGCATTTTTGCTCAAAGCCATGATTAAAGCTTGTTTCCTTATTTGTTGTGTCCTTTGTTTGAGGACAAACAAAGATTTAAGTTGGGGAATGTGTTAAGTGCCTGAAAGTGGTTAAAATGCTCTTGTAATTTAGGCACTTATGTTACTTATTTCACAAGTTACCATAGGATAAGCTCGTAAATTATCATTAAATGCAATATTTGTGATCCTATGCCTTACCCCATGTTATTATTGCAGGAAATTTATGCTTGATCATGCTGAGCAAGGGTTTATGAAGTTTTTATCAAAGCCATCGCTTCAAGCGCACGCTTCCTCGCTACAAGCGAGGATAGGCAGGGAATTTGAAGGCTTCATCGCTTCAAGCGCCAATTGCCACGCTTCAAGCGAGCCTAGGCAGGGAAATTGGAGAGTCCATCGCTACAAGCGATGGACCGGTCGCTTCAAGCGACCAAGGGCGGTTTAAGGCTCCATGCTGACGTGGAGGATTCCCATTGGCCAACAAACTTCCTCGCTACAAGCGACCAGCTCATCGCTTGTAGCGAGCGTGCAAAAATTCAGAGTATAAAAGCATTTTTGGCTCATTTTCTCTGGGGAATCAGTTGGAGAACTTTGAGAACTTTTACTTCCAATTGTTAGGATTGCTTTAGTAGTAGTTTAGGACTTAGTAAATAGGGCTAGAAGTAATGATCTTCAAGGAGCAAAAGGATTGAATTGTGGAAATCAACCAAGGGCTTTGGGAAATCAAGACTTTCAGATATGATCTTCATCTTTTCTCTTATCTTTTGTATAGTTGTCATGAAAATGAGCAACTAACATCCCTTTGTTGGGATTAGAGGTAATCTTTCTAGCTTTGATGTAATAAATGATTATGTGAATATATGATTTAGCAATTTAAGTGTTTATGAAGTTATTCTTGCTTTTCACTCTCATGATTGATTCAATTGATATTGACAAATACCCTTGAATCTATGTTTAAGAATAATCTTCTATCAAAATAAGAAAATCTAGAAATGGATTTGGGTTTTGATAATTGCACTAAGTTTCGGATCGTAATGCTTTCGGATCGTTTGATTGATTGGGAAATCGTCGATTAAACGATACGATCGATCTCACGACGTCATTTGGGAAATCAATGACGTTGTTGAGCGATACGTGATATTTACGCTAAAACGCTAAATTCATATGCATGATTCATGAATTATATTCTTTGCAAGATTGATGAACTCTAATCTCAACGCTTTTATTCCCTATTACTTGTCGTTTTAATTCCCGCATTTACCTTCCGTTTTTTTATGAAACCAATTGTACAAACCCTTAACTCAAAACAATACCGATTGTTGAACGGTTCGAAGTAACGCACCAATCCCTGTGGAGACGATAATTGAAAATACTTACTTTTGTTGTTTGAAATACTGCTTCAACATACCCCCCCCCCCCCCCAACAAGGTTTATTCTTTGGCTGCACAAGAAGAGAGCAATGATGCCATTGAATCTGTTGATGATAGTAAGGTCTTGATCAATGTTCCTGAAACTAAAAAGCCTTTTGGTAGAGGTAGAGGCTCATCATTTAATGGCGGTAGAGGTGGTAGAAACTCTTCTGTGTCTTGCACCTTTTGTGGGCGTTCTGGTCATACCATTAATATCTGCTATAGAAAGCATGGTTTCCCTCCCAACTATGGAAAAGGTTACAACTCCAATGTCAACTCTGTGCAAGTTGAAGCTCAAGATCCTGATGAAAGTTGCAAAGGATCTCAAGATGTGATTGTGTCTAGCAATTCACAACCCTTCTTTACTAAAGAACAATATGACAATATTCTTGCCTTAATTCAATCTTCAAAGATTGCAACTTCTTCTCATCCCACTGCTAATCAGGTCCGCACCCCAGTTTCAATTGGTCATACACCAATTGAAGCTTCATCCTCAGGTAAAACTCCTTGTTCTTTACCAATCTCACACTGCTTAACCTGCATTAAATCTGACTTCTGGATATTAGATTCAGGAGCAAGTGACCACATTTGTTCTTCTTCGAACTGGTACACTACATATTATCACATTAAACCTATTCTTATCAAACTTCCAAATGGTAATTTTGTTGAAAACAATATAGTAGGCACAGTTACTTTAACATCTCAGCTTATTTTACATCATGTGCTATTTTTAAAAGATTTTTCTTTCAATTTGATCTCAGTTTCGAAACTGTGTTCCTCATCAAAGTGTACCTTGCAATATTTTGATAATCATTGTGTTTTGCAGGATATGATCTCTCAGGGGAAGATTGGTTTAGATGATCTCAGTGAAGGATTATACAAACTTAGACTTGAAGATAAAATTTCCAAAGTTCTGTCTGTCTACATCTCAGAGTCACACTATATTCCACTAAGTAGTCTGTGGCATTTTAGGCTAGGCCATTTATCTCATTCTAGATTGGCTATTATGCATAAACAATTCCCTTTTCTGTCTTCTGATCAATCTTTGGTATGTGACACATGCCACTTTGCTAAACAGAAAAAGTGACCATTTTATACAAGTACTCAAAGATCATCCAATAAATTTGATATGTTACATTGTGATATTTGGGGTCCCTTGTCTGTTAAATCAATTCATGGTCATAATTACTTCTTAACTGTTGTTGATGATTATAGTAGGTTTGTATGGATTATTCTTTTGAAATCCAAAGATCAGGCCCAACAGCATATTCAGAACTTCATTTTACATGTTGAAAATCAATTTCATTGCAAAATCAAAACCATAAGAACTGATAATGGCCCTGAGTTTAATCTCTCACAGTTTTACAGCGCCAAAGGCATTTTACATCAAAAGTCTTGTGTTGAAATTCCTCAACAAAATGGGAGAGTGGAAAGAAAACATCAACACATTTTAAATGTGGGAAGAGCTCTTCTTTTTCAGTCTAAACTTCCCAAAATGTTTTGGTCTTATGCTGTTGTTCATGCAACCTATATAATCAATAGAGTTTCCTCAAATATCTTGCAGAACAAGTCACCATATCAGCTTATTTTTTATTGTAATCCTGATCTTAATTCTCTTAAGGTGTTTGGTTCTTTATGCTTTGCATCCACTCTCACATCCCATAGATCCACACTTGATCCCAGATCTAAGAAATGTTTGTTCTTAGGTTACAAAACTGGTATCAAAGGTTACATTCTTTTTGATTTAAAAACCAGACAAATTTTCATTTCTAGAAATGTTGTTTTTCATGAACACATTTTGCCTTATAAAATTGATTCTACCAATACTCCTTTTCATTTTTATGATCATCATTGTGCTAATGATAATTCTGTACTTAACACTGATTGCGAATTTCCCTCTACATTTACTTCTGACATCACTAATCCACCAACTCACATTCCTGCACCTCCAACTTTAACCATTCCTACTCAAACTCCTACTAACCACCATGTTCCTGTACCTCATGATATAAGAAGGTCTCATAGAGTCAAACAATCCTCTGTCAAGCTTCAAGACTATGTTTGTACTTCCTTCACAGATCATAACAAATCATCTTCTTCAGGTACATTATATCTTTTGTCTAAGTTTACTTCTTCCTCTAATCTTTCTCCTTCACATTCACATTTTTCACTCTCTTTCTCACCCACACTGAACCCAAAAATTATGAAGAAGCCATGCAATCTGAACATTGGATTCAGGCTATGAATACTGAAATCTTGGCTTTAGTAAAGAATGGTACATGGCAAGTTGTTGATCTACCTCCAAAGGTCAAACCTATATGATGCAAATGGATCAATAAGATCAAGTATCTTTCAGATGGATCTATAGAAAGATACAATGCAAGATTAGTGGCTAAAGGCTACAATCAAGTAGAAGGAATTGACTATTTTGAAACATTCTCACCAGTGGCCAAAATCACTACTGTCAGACTATTACTTACTTTAGCATCCATCAACAACTGGTTTGTTCATCAATTAGATGTCAACAATGCATTTTTGCATGGTGATCTCTATGAAGATATATACATGGAGATCCCTCAAGGAGTCACTTCTGATAAACCTAACCAGGTTTGTAAATTGCTGAAATCCTTATATGGTTTAAAGCAAGCAAGCCGAAAATGGTATGAAAAGCTTGCATTTTTTCTCATTAAGCAAGGTTACACTCAAGCATCAGCTTATCACACTCTCTTTATTCTTCATTCAAATGATTCATTCACAGCTCTACTTGTGTATGTTGATGATATTATTCTGGCTGGCAACTCCTTATCAAAAATTGCTACAGTAAAACATATGCTTGACAATACATTCAAGATCAAAGACCTAGGCAAGCTCAAATATTTTCTTGGTCTTGAAGTTGCTTATTCTCATCTTGGCATCTCAGTTTGTCAAAGAAAATACTGCTTAGACTTGCTTACTGATTCTGGTTTACTTGGCTCCAAACCTATCTCTACTCCCATGGATCCTTCTGTCAAGCTGCACCATGATGGGGGACCATTGCATGAAGACACCTATGAATACAGGAGACTTGTAGGCAGATTACTTTATCTGACACATACAAGACCTGATATATGCTTTGTTGTTCAACAACTCAGTCAATTTCTATCTGCTCCAACAAAAGTCCATTACAAAGCTGCATGTAGAGTATTGAGATACTTGAAGGGTTGTCCTGGAAAAGGATTGTTTTTTTCCCAAAAATTCAAATGTGCAATTACTAGGATTCACAGATGTTGATTGGGCAGGATGTGTAGACACAAGAAGATCCATAATTGGTTTATGTTTCTTTTTAGGTTCTTCCTTAATATCATGGCGCACCAAGAAGCAACGCATTGTATCTAGATCTTCAAGTGAAGCAGAATATAGAGCACTTTCAGCTGCAGCATGTGAAATGCAATGGCTAATCTACTTATTGAATGATTTCAAAATGAAATCAATCAGAGTTCATGTCCTGTACTGTGATAATCAGAGTGCATTGATTATTGCAGCTAATCCAGTGTTCCATGAAAGAACAAAGCATTTAGAGATTGACTGCCACTTTGTAAGAGATAAAGTTCAAGATGGAACAATGAAGCTTCTTCCTGTCTCAAGTGTGGAACAAGCAGCAAATTTCTTTACCAAACCACTTCATCCTAAGCCTTTCATGGCTCTACTATCCAAGCTTGGCATGGTAGATATATACCAAGCACCAGCTTGTGGGGGACTGTTAAGAAATGAAGATAAAGGGGAATTACTTGAGGAACGAGTTAAAACCTAACTAATTGTAATTTTCTGCTTTAGTTTGTTAGGAGTTAGTTAGGTAGAGCACAATCTAGTATAGAGGATCATAGTAACTATTGTAGTCCCTACATTCTCTATATAAGTGTGCTTCACTCTTGTAATTGATTCATTAAGAAATAAAGTCAAATATCACAATGAACACTTTTCTTCTTTCTCAAGTCACAATTCAGATTCTTAACACGTATCTAGTTTGAGTACTGAGTTAACATATCTAGTTTGAATTGTAACTGACCAAAACCCCTAAGATGAACTTCAGAACTATACAAAAACGCTTAAAAGATACTTGAATTCATAAAACCCTAAATCATTCCAAAATACTACTAATCTATCAAATCCATAATCCAGACATTATAGAACAAGAAAAACTTTGAATGGCATTATAGAACAAGAAAAACCAGACATTATAGAACAAGAAAAACCAACAAATAAACACTACAAGCAAAACTTATAAGCATGAGCAAAGGGAACACACGTCAAAATTAACTAACATTTCAAAGAGACCCAGAAATCGAAAAGCTATAAGCATGAGCATAACAACTAGAAATCGAAAAAATCTATACAAAAAAGAACAAAACCACATAGGAATGAACATACCTGTGAGAGAGTACGGAGACTGAGGGAGAAGAGCACGAAAATGGAATTTGATTCCCGGATTATACGAATTGGGGCTAGGGTTTGTCCGAATTGGAACTAGGTTTAGTGAATTGATTTTGTGAATTTGTGAATTTGTGAATTGGGATCAATTTGGGGCTAGGGTTCTTCATCATTTGGGCTAAGGTTAGTGGTGAATTTGGGCTTCTGAATTGTTTTTATGATATTTTTTTATTTTATTTATGTTTTTGATTTATTTTTATTATCAAAATAAATGTTTTTGGTGAAACAGTTTAAATCCGATTATTTAATTTAGTTTGGTTAACTGAACTGTTTTATTTTTATGGTTCAGTACAGTTCAGATTGGTGATATGGTTCAGTTAACCATATTTTTGCACACCCCTAACACCAAATGCAATTGACTCGATACATCAAAGCTGCCAAGGAAACACCACCACAAACATGTTTCTTTATTTTCATTTACCTATTTTCTACATAGATTTGGATATGGAGTAGTTTACCGTTGCCAGGTGGGGGCCTAGACAAACTTTGTTTTATAATAAATTAATAAATAAAAGAAAATTGAACACCACTCTTTCAGCCTTGGAGGATAACATCTGCGGGATGCGCATGACGATCGGCGCAAAATGATATTTGAGATTCATATTCACTACAGTCAAACAATCCGAGCCGTTGAATATAGATTCAATAAATTAAAAAATCAATCTCAACCATTTGATCTTCATCAACAGTCAAGGACAGTGACTGCTCCACGTCAAATCTAGTTCTTTCCCTGTGCCACATAAAAAAACTTCGGTTGTGCATCTTGACCCACATGAAAGTTGAAATATATATCAGGGTTCCCCAGTTTCACATGGTAACTATGCCACAAACAATAGTACATAATCATATGTCTGAGTTAGATTCTATTGTTAATATCACTATCGTTTCTTGTCTCTTCTTTTGCCAGTACATAGGCGTCCCCCACAATGGTTTTCAACATAAAATTTAGTGTTTGGATTTAGAAAAAAATACAAAAGCAGGGATGATGAATTCACTATGGATCCAAAGATAGGCTTAATCATTAAGATATCAATTGGCAAGTACATCATTCATCCAGGCACACAACCATTAAACATATCATATGTGAAGAGCAAAAAATAAGAAGTATACAATTGATAAGTAGAGACCTACCATGTAGCGGGCATAATGGTTCTCATTTTCAATAAAGTTGATATAACACTAATATTCTAGCATAATATCTATATTTAAGGCTACAGTTATCCAACAATGCACGATTGGTATGGTTACAAGAATGTAGTTAGGTTAATTTGATGCTTGCTTCCCTAAAGGCTAAAACTGTTGGAAATGCAATGCCATTAACCTGTTACTGTCCTGTTCAGCAAAAAAAATGAACTTCTGAAGTGATGAACTTGTGAAAATCAAAGCCTATTTATCAGATTGAAACTTTAACCTATCAGTTATTAATAATGCAAGAGTCGAGAGGAAGTTAAAACTTGGGTATGGAATTTGCACGCAGGAACTGCTTAAGAATGTCCTTGTCTTCGTCAATTTGTTTTTTCTCCGTAGCATCCTTTGGTTTCACTTTTCTTTTCTCTTCCAGCATCCACTTGAAAACTTCACGTTGTTGTTCGTCAGGAATTGGAGCCATCACTTCCATAGGCATTGTCGCAGGAACCAAGAAATCTTCGTAATTTAGGTCCACTGAACTTGTGCTGGGTTCAGGAGGGACTTCGACAGCAGCTTTGCTCTTATGCAATCTGTGTGCTGTTCTTTTTTTATGAATCTCCATTGAATCTCTCCGTTTTGCACTTGCAAACAGAAAAGCTGTGAATTATCAAATACGTATCATGGAGCAACAAAAGCAAATTAGGGAAATAAATCCTTTCATGATATGTTTTTAATTCTCCTTTTTATAGCTATTATACAGGCTTGGCCCAATCAAAATTTGTAAACATTTAAAAAGAGATAGATGGATAGATGTTAATTTTCACACAAACTCACACAACAAGGTCATACAAAAATTCTTACCAAGAGAGGAACCGTTCCCACAAATCAGTATATTGTAGGTGTTCTCTCTAAAACAAAGTCAAATGTATGTGATACACTATAGTTTCCATTTCCACTTTTTTCATAACATCAAAAAGCCTAGAAGGGTTAAGAAGTTGAGGCCTATTATGCATAAATGTTATAGCCTATGATGCAACATCATATACAACAACAACCAAGCCTTACCTCACTAAGTGGGATTGGCTACATGGGTCAAACGATGCCATAATATTTTATTATATATAATATCTCTATGTAACGTCATATGATATCAACAAAATATAACCGTAAGTACTATCGGTCAAACTGATTATTTTCATATCATCCCTTTTTAAACTGATAAAAAATTTACAAAATCTTCAAATGGCATCAACTCTCTTTAAGGGACAAAATCACCAGTAATTGGTTGAGACAGTTATAACTTGATACAGCAGTGAAAATAAATCAAGCTGCCAGTGACTTCACATGGTGAAATCGTTGAACATAGATATCCCACCAGACTGCAGAGTATACAAGGTATTATTAATAAAAAGACACCAATCACTAAATTACCATGTTCTTATAATTTTATCAATCATCATTGTAAATGTAACAAAACACATCTTTCAACTGGCTGAACAACTGGGACTTTTTACCTTAAGTTTCCTTTTAAAATACGAACTGTACGAGTTGGACAAAATTTCGATTAGGTAAGTCCAAAAAGTACAATTTCTCTGATCACAGCATGCAGTTACATATTGATTAAACATTCATTTCCTGAGAAAAGGGACTGAAAAACAATGCCCATTTTGCAATAAAAATCATTGAGAAGCGCTAATTATTTCCCGCAGATGCTCCTTCCCATGTCCGCAAAAACTCAAATGAAGACAAGTGATCCATAATTCAACTCCATCACCTTTGGATTCAAAAATTTCCTTTCCCTTTTGGATTCAAAAATTTCCCTTCTTGAATGACAAATTATGTGACAGAAACACTCTTGCTATTACACTCAAATCGATCATAACATAGTCATATTTACTAAAGACAATCGGAACAGTTTTTTTTTTCCTTTTCCCGGCACAAGCATCAATCAATTATAAGAAATAAGTATAAAATCAAGAAAGCACAATGCAATCAAAGAAAGGAATATTATTTGAAATTTGAATGGTTTCTTGCGAAGTTAAAGAATCCTGCTAGCTTAATAAGACACAGCATTAAAAGCTATAAAAGATGTGTTAGGCAATATATCAAACATATGATAGGCAAAATGCGTGACAAGGAAACAACACATTGTGGCCTACAATTACAGTAATTGAAAATGACCCATTAATCATAAGTTGACGATAAATAAGAATGGAGATGGAAATTGAGAAAAATGTAACTGACCTCCAAGTGCAAGATTGGAAAGCAAGAGAAAGCGCCAAACGAATTTGAAGCGCTTCATGGGTAACCCAGTTGGAGGTGCAGGTGGTGGAGGAGTCTCATTCATTGAAATGACGATAACGATGATGATGATGGAATTTTGCTATCAAGCAATCGTGAAAATCCTTGAAACACAATAAAAATGGCGTGATTGTATTTTCATTTTCATTCATAGAAAATGATGTGTATATCTTATAATAATAATGATCACATTTGCAAAAATAATTATAATTTATATCTTAAAATGATTTTTTTTTAAATAATCTTAAAATGATTATCACTTTCCAAGTTACTATTATTTTGTCTATGGAAGAGGGAGATTTAAGGTCAATTTTGACCCAAAATCACCCCTCTGGATTGATTTCCTTTTTTTTCCCTTAATGAATAAGTGATTTCCACGTATTTTCAGTCTTATTTAATTTGTTTGTGACTTCGTCGTGCACGTCTCTGTTTGTTTTGATTTCTCGTCTTTGTGCAGTGTGTTTTTTATTTTTCGTCTTAGTGCGGTGTTTATTTGAATCATGTTGAAAGATTAGCTTTGAGCAAGTGCATATCTGATCAATGACTTTGACGTCGCAACGTTGCAGATCTGGAGACATGAGTATTCCGGATACGAATATAGTCATATTTGTAGGCATATGTACTTTGTCGTTTTATGCTATTAACATGGATGTTGTGAGTTTGTTCGCAGATTCATCCTTTTTGTTTTTAGCGACTTTGGATTTGTATTGTATTGATATACTTTATCAATATGAAAGAATAAATATCGTTTATTTTTGTAAAAAAAAGTTACTATTATTTTTTACCTTACATTTATGATGATAGAAATATACTAATAGTTAATATGAGAAATTAGGATAAAAATCAATCTTCTCTTAATTTGTGTGAAATGATAAAATATGACAAAAATCGAGAGACAAAGGGAGAATTAGTGAAAATTGAATAAATTAATTTAGTTTCTAAACTATGTAAATATAATAAGTAGTTCATAAAGTATATGAAATTCGTCAAATTAATCCTCAAAATATATGAAAATTTGTTTTAAACTTTTTTTTTCCCTTTACAAGGTTTAACTCCAAGGGTCAGTTGGCTAAATATGTCACGCTCATCAAATTGATGAGTGCTGTATGGCTATCAAGACATATATGGCTGACATAATTTTTGTGAATTAATAGGGTTGACTCGTTAAACCGATCCTTAAAACAAAACTTCACTAAGTTTTCCAGCTAATATTTTTTATGAGAGTTTTCACAAAATGGATATTCTACTATTTTTCCTTCGCTATCATTTTTTCTTTCTTGGTTTCTTTTTAATAAGGTTTTGTTTAAGACATATGATCAATGAACATCCAATAAAAATATTTTGATATATATTGTATGGGTGTCAACTTCTTCTTTGTCTTCCACTTTCCTTTGGCATGATCTAAAATTCTGTTTGGTGGAAGGTCTTACTAATTGCTAGTGATCTTAACTCAATATTAATTAATGAAATGGGGTTATTCACTTACTTGTAACCTATATGTCATGTAGTAGTATATCCATCTTGTGTTGTAATGGGATACCTTGAAGAGTACTATAATGCAAATACTCTATTTTCATCTCCACTCTTCAAATATATTGTCATATATAGTTTTGGTTAATTGCATAAAAGCAATTTATGTGTCTTAATCAATGATGTCCTAAATTAAAGACGAAAAATATTAAATTTTATTTTCAAACTAATGTTGTGCTATATGGAGTATTACATTCAAAGCATTATAGTTTTCATCAATACGGTCATGATGTATATAGATACAAAATATGTAATAGATACAAAATATCCACCAATTTATACGTGACTAATTTGGCAGAATTTCATCCATCACCTCTAATAGTCCTTCGAAACATATTTTCTTTGTGTACAAGACTCAAATGAAATCTTACTTAAAGACATACTAGTCCACTAAATGATTAATAAAAATAAGTTTTTGTTCCAAACCCTTTAAATTTTTTTTTATGAAACTACAGACTACAGTATTACACTCATTTAGTTATTATTTTTCTTAATTTATATAGGAAAAACCTTGGATTATTTATTGTATTTTGAATGAGAGTCAGTACTGAGTACAACTATACCACTGTGGGATTTGTCTCCATCTAAAATGGGCATCTGAACCATAATGATGAGGCTTGGTATTGTTTGTTGAGTCGCGCCGCTCTTGTCTACCATTTCGGTACTATGAAGAGTCAAGTCTAACTAGTTACATACGTTATTAGTTACTACTACTATTACTATTACTCTGAAGCAGACAAAATCTAAAATCAACGGTGCATCCTATAAAGGGGTTTCTCTAGACACATAAAGCTGCTTCCCAAACATGAATCATCACTGTCATGATTGAGAGAAGAGAACCTCGCTCGATCATAGGTCAAATATTTTTATATTAACATTTTTCAAATTGATATGGGACAGGAAAGAACGTGGGAGAAAAAAGAAAAGAAGTGGTCATGTTGCTTTCTCATCTGAAAATAGTATGCTTAAAACCTGCATTATACAAAATTTTAATACTCCTTTTATTAGCGTGCTTCCCAATTTAATACTCCTTTTATTAGTGTGCTTCCCAAATATGAATTAAAAACATGCTATAATTCAACTACAAAATTAGGCAACTAGAATTTCAGCATATAAAGTCTTGAGATTTTTTTTCTTCATTTAATAAGAAATAGATGAACAAGATGGAAATTTCTTTTTATCGTCTACTTGCTCAAATCATATATATATATATATATATATATATATATATATATATATATATATATATATATATATATAATAAGTTCACAATTCACAAAATCACACTCCCATCTATTATAGAAGTAAAAATAAAAAGGCTTAAATGCAGTTTTACCCCCCCTATTTTGACTCAAACTGGATTTTACCCCCCCTATTTTAAAACTCGGATTTTTAGCCCCCCTATTTTATATTTTTCAGGATTTTACCCCCCAACCAAATAGCTTGTCTGGTGATGTAAGACGCAGTTGGCAGACAAAGGAAACCAACCAATGACGAAACTTCATGAGCTTCTGCAATGCGTCCAAGAGGAGTTCGAGACAACATTTCATCCATGTACTGCTTGTTGCGAAGCAGCTGTCACAATAGAAAACAATTAGCAACAATCGTAATTAGAAAGGACAAGAAAATGTAATTATTTGGAAATTTATCAAAAATGTTGTATCATTATGAAAACAAAAGTTCACCAGGAGTCTATTTGTTGAAGTTATCAAATTCAGATGTTATAGTAATTTTAAGTCAAGTTGTTCATTTGTATTATAAATAGGGAAAAAGGTTTTGTACTACAAATCTAATTGATGTTAGTATGATTCATAACCAGACGCAGTGTATACAAAATCAGGTATGAACTCTCTGAAATATAAAACACTACACAAATAATAATAGAGGATTGGAGGATGGTGAATACGCTAAATGATTCAGCAGGTTAATATGACATGTTCAGATTCAATCTAGAATAACAAGTGTGGCAACTATAAGATTTTTGACCTATTTTTCTCTAACATAAATCTCTGTAGGATCTTTAAGCAAGAAAGGATATTCAATGTCCCATTCAAGTAATCCTATTATTGAATCCTTCAGTCAAAAGGAAAGCAACTTACTCCAAAATAAATAAATAAAGGAAAAGAGAACATTACATGTTCAACAAGTGGTGTATTGGTGGCAGCAGGAACAACACAAGTGCTCCTTATGCCATCTTTTGCCCATTCACAAGCCAAATTTTTTGTAAGCTTAGTGATTGCAGCTGAAAACATCATTGGACAGTAAGCATTCAGTTTTCTTGATCACACAAACTTTTACAACAAGCAAGTTCAACAATTAGTATGGCTATGATGATAACTCCCACCTTTACTTGCTGCATAGACTGATCCGTCACAAAGCTCATTCTTTGTTTTTCGTTTCATTGCAACTCTCAGCAATTGCAATTTTTTCTCTTTGATTCTTGATTTGTGAATTCTTGTTAAATTCACACTTTCTTGTGTTTTCTTGTGAGTTGGAATTCTATTTTCCCTCAATTTCGTCTTCTATTTCTTTCTTGATCAAGAATCTTCTGTTTTGTTCATCACCATGTCTGAGAGTGTCAATGGTGGATTCACCAACACTAGGTAAAATGTGGTTGGGGGGGTAAAATCCTGAAAAATATAAAATAGGGGGGCTAAAAATCCGAGTTTTAAAATAGGGGGGGTAAAATCCAGTTTGAGTCAAAATAAGGGGGGTAAAACTGCATTTAAGCCAAATAAAAAATAAATACACTCCCACGATCCAGTTACAACGATGCAACTTCTTTGTCATTTTTCGTCCTTCACCTTAATATCCAATCATCATTTCATTTCCTAACATAATAACTAACTTTATTGCACCTTATTCTCGTAACCATAAACCATTAATCAAATTCAAACTAATCTAACTCCTAATTAAGATAGATAGATATAAAATAGTAGTATCAAAAACCTAGTCAACAATATTCTTAAATTGAACCAGTGAACTAAGCTAGCTTAACCATGGACTAATCCATAAGATAACGCCATGAGAAGGATTGCAGCCTCTCTCTCATCCTGGGGGAAAACTTGTTGAACACCCAAATTCTCACTCAAGCTTAATTTCAAATCCTCAAAAGTGATAAACTCCTTTCTACTTTGATGAGATGGTTTTGCTTCAAGTTTGTGCTTCTTTTTCATATGCACTGTTGAACAATCAAACTCAATTTTGGATTTATTCTCTTTTTTCTTCTGCAACTTTTTTCTCTTCACAGAAGCTGTCTGATCAGCAATTGTTGTACCATTTGCCGATGCTGCAGCGGCAGCCAAAGCACGTCTTGCCTTCCTTTGTCTAATTCCACAGGCGTTGCAAAGTGACTGTCAAATTTCACCATCAAAGTTATTAGCAAAATATTAGAAAATAATGTTCTTCTAATTCTACTTACCTAAGTAGCACTAATATTATAATCAAATAAGCATTTTATAATTTTGCAAATTTAGGGTATTGAGTTTGATTCATAATTATAAAAAATTTAAAACAAAATGATTGTTTTAGGTTCAATTGAATCTTTAATTTGGAGGTTTATAGACATATCCAAACATATACTTTATTAATTTGATTTTTTATGAAGGGTGGAAGTGGATCATATATGTATACCTTTGGGCCTCTTGGTCCACTCCTCCATAGAGGGGTCTTAGTGGTGTTGCAATCAGAGCAAACCCTAATAGTTGAATAATTATTGCTGCTGCTATTATCTGTTCCTTGTGGTGACACTGGTTGCTTTTGATCTTCAAACTTAATCAGCTTAGAGTTGGTTGTTAAGTTAGAACTACCCGCTTGATCTGAAACCATCATCTTCTTCATTATTCTCATCTTTGAAGACATCCACTTCACCGAAGTACCATCCTCATGATCAGCTTCTCGATTATTATTAATTTCATCGCTGATTTGTTCTTTCTTCCAACGAATTGTCAGCTTGTGTTTACTCTTGTAGTTTTCATGGTTTTCTGCAGTTGAAGAATTCCATGATCCACTTGAGGGAATATTAATCTTCTCAACCTAAATAAGATCAAATCATCAAATTAATTAAAGGGGATCAAATCACAAAGACTGGTGGACTTAATTATTATGAATACGGGGGAAGGGATTAATTATGCTACTATATATAATGATTCACGTAACATATATATGCATCTTAATTAGTATATATATATATATATATATATATATATTACCTCTTGATCATGTGGTAAGTGGTTTGTTTGGCAGTAATAAGATGGTTGTTGAACTTGATCTTGTGGGTTTAAGAGAGTAGGATATGATGCTGATAGAGAAGAAAATGAAGAAGAAGAATTTGGACTAGAAAGGTCATGGTTTTGATCTTGATTAAGATCAAGAGGCATGACGGACGAAGATATTGAATGGCGATAAGGTGGTGGTATCATATTGGATGATGGATGCATAGACACATAAAATAATCAAGGCTGAGAGAATTGAAGGGAGATCAGATATGAATCAGTGCAAGCAAAGTAGGAGTATATATGCAACTGAAACGGTATTCATTGATCCTTTTGTCCACTAATATATAAAGAGGATTAAGAGAGGGAGAGAATGGGATCACAAGATATATGTGGCAACATGTCTACTCCAGGCCTACTCGTCATATAGTGAAATATATTCCTCAAAAATATGTCCTGTCATTATTAATTTTTAAACCCTTTTGCCAAAAAAATTAATTTTTACACCCTAGTAGTTCTTAAATTATTCGAGTAGACTCTATGGTCAAAAATTGATGTTTGGTCATCAAAACCGTTAGATGAAAATTAGAAGGGGCAATTTTCTCCATCTTTCTATTATAGTGAAAGTGATCATGGGGGAAATATGAATAGAAGTAAAAATAATATAAATGTAGGGATATATAAGTGTAAAAATATAAGATTATATATGTACTTATTAAAAACTGAATTTGAATTTGTGTTGTTTTGTCATATTATTAGATGTATATCATCAACTTAATTATCTAAGTCTTTCTTATTTTAATCATAGGTTAATTTTAAAATAAATATCACTTGTATGTGTATATATTTTTAGTCTCCTAAAATTATCAATTTAGACTTGCCTACACCTTAAGAGAAAAACATGCTTGTTTGTATACGGCTTCATGAACACACTCCGAAAACAAAAGAGATAAACACAATCTCTTGATAGAGTTGGTAGCTCAATTGGTTTGAGTTAAATGAAAAGAAGAAATTGATGTCTTGGGTTCAAATCCAAGCAAATAAATAAATATTAATCTAACAAATTTTTATTTGGTTTTTGGTAAAACTTTTGATATGGTCATCATGGATCAAGTCCAAAACTAAAGATTTTTCATATGATTTTTTTCAATAGAACACTTAACCACTCAGATATCTAGGAGTAATTTTATCAATAATTTGATTCGTAGTCCTTTTTCTTGCTTGGTTTGGAGACACCATTGTTTTTGGTGCTGTATTTCTCATTGTTAACTTTGCAACCTTTCGATCCTAGCATTTTTTAATACTTTGATTGTCAGTTTTTAATATATTATCTTTTTGGCCTTTTTTTTTTAAAAAAAATACTGAATTTTTTTTAGAGAATATTCACTCGCTTAGATCTCTTTACATAATTTGATATACAATTGATATATTTAATTTATTATTTTGAAAATATAACTTCTAATAAACTATAAATGTTTGAGTCTAAATACAAATGCATATAAAAAACGAAATAGTGAATGAATCAAATTTAAATATTACTATTACTTTACTAATATGATTAAGAAGTGATACCAACAGACATTGAGTTTAATAGAAGAAATTAGACTCATGCAATATGAGGAACTAAGATTTGAATTATGAGAAGAGGTTTCTATATTTTTACTTCAAATGAGATTACTTCAAGTTGAGAGAATATATAAAAATCCAACAACAACAACAAACAAAAATAGTTAATTTTCCAACAAGAGCGGTAAGCATATATATGAAGGAAAATACAAGGGAAAAAAATGGTAATTACTGAAGTATTACTAAGACATTCACGTGAGTTGATGAGAGACAAAGAAGACAAATAAAAAAGACAAAATATATGGAGTGTGTGGAATGCTACTACGCTGACCCCATACGTATGACAAAAGCTTATCCGCAGAAAGTAGTTTTTACTTTTCATCACTGCATTAACTACTAAAACATCCTCACTGTAAAGTTGAAAACATTTCAACTTTTCATATTCGGTGGTGGGACTCTGGAAGAACGATGTGAAAATCAAAGAAAAAGAGTTGCATGAGCATGTCATGAGCAGCTAGTAGCTTGCTTGACATGCAAAAATCAAAATCATTGAATGCTTGTGTGCAGGCAAATGGACAGATCCCGACGGAAAAATGAAAATTATTTTTTGAGAACGGGACAAGCCAATTAATTTTCAAGTTTTATTTTAACCCCTTTGGTCCCCATAACTGCGCCGTCTCCATCTTCACAAGTAACAAACGATAAAAATATATATGGCAATGATTTTACTATAACACACATGCACATGGTGATCAAGTCTTGGGTCTTTTTTCCTTTATAGACCGGTTACATCAATCATCAAGCTTGATCTTAACAAACCGAAAATGTGGACCGAACTGAAGTAGCATTTCATAGAACTTAAATGTTAGGTTGGTATCATCAAACATTTCGACACTCAGGTCGGTAATAAAGTAAAGAGTGAAAGATTTCTAAGTATTGTAACTTGTGTTATGATGAAAGGGGTTGTTTATAGGTGTTAGTAGTCGTTGGAGATTAATGGAGCGACGGTTGCAGACGTCGTCCTTCAATGTCATGATCCGGTAGCCACGAGGATATGTTTCAACTTGTTGTGACATTACAAATTGCAGGATCCTAGCTAGGTCAACTGAATGGGTTCAAAAAGTAAACATGTTTTGGAAATGAACCATAAGGAGGCTACGAGGGACAGGTCTGAATTTTCATAACTATGAAATAAGGCTGGCAATGAATCGAGCTAACTCGATTAAAGTTCGGAACTCGACAATTAACTCGTTGAACTTGGTTCATGAACCAAATGAGCTGAACTTGAGCTCAAAATTAAGTTAGTTAAATGAACGAGCTGAACTTGAGCTGTATAGAGTTCGACTCGATCGGTTCATGAGTAGGCTCGATAATATATATATATATATGAATCTTGGAAAGGTAATTTAAGGATATTCTCAATTGAATTGTCAAACATATTATGCAGTTCAAAGAGAGTTAACAAATTGCTTGGACCGTAGATCTCACCATTTAGGCCTTGAGATCCTAAAGACAAGGGTTTGAACTCTTGGAGTAAGGCTGGGCGCCCTCCAGGAGGGTGCAGGGCCCACTTGACAGTCATAAATAACCCTAGGTGAACTCCCTAAAGGACACCCTCTGGGGGCGCCCTCAGCAGCTTACGAGGGCGCCCTAGTCATGGTTTTGGCCCTTTACGATTTGGGCCCAAAACTATGGCCGGATAGGCCCAAGTCGAGGCTACAAATAGTAACCTTGGGATCATTCCCAAAGCATGACCTAAACAGACTCTGAAACCCTAGTTTTCATACATTGTACTCACAGCCGGTACAGTTGGCGCCCACCGTGGGGCTACGGTAAAACTAACATAGCCACCATCTCTGAAAGAAAGGCAGTCGATCCACGGCCACTGAAAATCACCAGAACGTCATGAATCCACCGTGTTTCTCAGGAGTAACCCTGAAACTTCCGAATCCGCCGCGATTCAACCCTAAATCTATCCCTAACTCTAATCAAACGTTCAACCTGTTCTTTGTTCAAAAAACCAATCCTCTCCCTGAGATTCGCGATCATAACCGCTAATCTTCAACCACCAATCTTAATCTTTATAACCGACCCAAACGATCGTCATCGTCGCCATTGATGGCGGACCCGGCGGTCTTGGAAGCCCTACAGCAACAAATCCAGCAGCTTCGCGACCACAACGAAGCTCTGCAAGCGACAATGGAGACAATCCAGCAATCAATAACACGCTGAGGGGAACGAGTCCCAGCAGGACGAGTCAATAGATCCAGATCCACAACCACTTTCCGCTGATGTTTGGAACGCGCCGGTCCCAGAAAACTTCAAGCCACCCTCTCTTTCGTCTTTCGACGGAAAGAGCGATCTAGTGGAGCACGTAACAGCTTTCAACACCCAGATGACCATCATCGGCGCTGCTGACTCCCTCAAATGTAAGCTGTTGGCAGGGACCTTCAAAGACGCCGCCCTCAGGTGGTACATGAACTTGCCCCGTTTCTCAGTCGTCAGTTACCAAGACATGACGAGCAAATTAACACACCAGTTTTCGGCTAGTCGCCACCGCAAGGTGTCATCTACCAGCCTCTTCAACGTCCGCCAAGGGTCGAATGAGACACTCAGTGAATATCTTGCAAGATACAACGACGCCACAATTAAAGTCATGAACCGGAACCAGAAGCTGTTCGTGGGAGCTTTCCAAAACGGCCTCCGCGCCGGACAGTTCAACGAATCGCTGGCGCAAAAATCGGCCGATTTCATGGAGGAGATCATGTCCAGGGCGGAATGTTACATAAAGGGAGAGGATAGCAACGCTGAAAAGAAAGCGAGGGATTCCAGGGAGCGTGCCCCCAGCAACTACGACCATCGCCGCAACTATTATCCACCCGCCCACAGAGACAGAGCGCCATACAAGCGTCACGTCCAAGATTGGCGCGCACCCCTGCCGGAATCCTTCACGGCCCTCAACACTCGCCGTGAGCAGATTTGGAGAGATGTGTACTATTCTAGGCTCATCCCCGAACCCCCACCGCCGAGAGAAAACATCATGGGAAATGACAAGGAAGCCTGGTGTCAGTATCACCGCATAAAAGGACATACCACAGATGATTGCATCCACCTGAAGAGAGAGATTGAGAAGCTGATTCAGAATGGTAGGCTAAGAGGATACGTGAAGGAAAGCAGAGAAGGAGACATGCGTCCCCCCGAAGACCCCCAAAAGGAGAAAGATGTGGCGAAGGATGATGAGCGCCACACTTTGAACACCATATCCGGCGGCTTCGCAGGAGGAGGATAATCCAGCACCTCCCGAAAAAGATATGTGAGGCAGGTAATGCTGGTCGATGACCACGCCACGACGGAGCCAAAGCGCCAGACAGATATCACCTTCTCAGGCGAAGACCGCAAAAGAGTGATCCCCCACGATGACGATCCCATGGTCATTACTGTGCAAATCTTAAATTGGGATGTCAAGAGGGTGTGGATTGATCCTGGAAGCTCCACAGACATCCTTTATTACTCTGCTTTTGAAAGAATGGGACTGGACGAGGACCAGTTGCAACCCTTCAAGGGAATCCTGGCTGGCTTCACAGGGGAGCAGGTACACGTTCGTGGATACAACACCTTGAAGACAACCTTCGGCACAGGTAACAGCGCCAAAACCATCAGGATTAAATATTTAGTGGTAAACTCGCCCTATTCTTACAACATCATAATAGGCCGCCCGACCTTCAACGTCCTTGACGCTTATCTTTCCACTAAGTTCCTTGTCATGAAATACCCGCTGGACAATGGACGGGTCGACACCATCAGAGCAGATCAGAAAATTGCACGAGAATGTTATCACAATAGCTTGAAGCTGCAGAGAGAAAGGAAAGGAACCAGCAACCCAAAAGCACACCAGGTGAACATCGTTAGCACTAATCCAGAAGAAGAGTTTCAGCAAGAACGCATAGAAGCAGCGAGAGGTCCAAAGGAAAGTTTGATGGATGAAGAGCCGAGCATAACAAAGCCCCTAAAGACAAATCTGAATCTTACCGCTCATCAGCTGACATATATGCTTAGCGTTCACCCCGCCGAAGTGTGTCGTCGCCTCGCTTTTTATCCAGTCCAGCAGACAGATGTACTCAAGCCAGTCAGCACGCCTGCCGGGCGTACCGGAAATTTCACAAAGAAAGGCAGCAAGACGGACCTACCAAAGGGAACAAACATGGTTCTGGGATTTCACAAACCTAAGCACGTCCCTGATTCAGCTACAAAGTAGGGAGAAGCTCGCCACAACAATTCAAAGGCGAACTAGAGGGTCAACAAAACCATTTTAATTTTTACTTTGTCTTTTATCTTATGTATTGCGATATTTATGTACAACCTAAAAGAAAAGGAGCAAGGGGCACTCTTTTCGCCCGCAGTAGTAGGGGGTTTTAATGAGGCCCCGCTTTCTTATTAACATATATATATATATATATATATATATATATATATATATATATATATATCACTTGTTTTATATTACTCACATGGCCTGTAACAGATCAACAACTCCAAATCTTAAATGAGATCGCCATCTGATTCGTGAACCCCAGCGAGGGTTGCCACCTAATTCCTTAACCCCAATGAGGGCTCTAAGACGTCGTGAGCTTAAAAAGAGATCGCCACCTAATTCTTTAACCCCAATGAGGGCTCTAAGACGTCGTGAGCCGAAAATGAAATCACCACCTAATTCCTTAACCCCAAAGAGGTCTCTAAGACGTCGTGAGCCGAAAATGAAATTGCCACCTAATTCCTTAACCCCAAAGAGGGCTCTAAGACGTCGTGAGCCGAAAATGAAATCGCCACCTAATTCCTTAACCCCAAAGAGGGCTCTAAGACGTCGTGAGCTTAAAAAGAAATCGCCACCTAATTCCTTAACCTCAAAGAGGGCTCTAAGACGTCGTGAGCCGAAAATGAAATCGCCACATAATTCCTTAACCCCAAAGAGGGCCCTAAGGCGTCGTGTGCCGAAAATGAAATCGCCACCTAATTCCTTAACCCCAAAGAGGGCTCTAAGACGTCGTGAGCTTAAAAAGAGATCGCCACCTAATTCCTCAACCCTCTAAAGAGGGCCCTAAGGCGTCGTGCGCCAAATGAAACAACCCGACAATTCTCAACATTGTTATGAAACGAACACAAGTAATGACCACCGCCCAGGAGGTGCTTTCTAAAATGAATAAATTCGAAGATAAAAGGAACAGACGAGAAGTTTAAGGAAAACAATGCATCATTACAAATTCAAAGAAGAATACTGAGTTCAAAATAAATCAAAATTACAACAAGTGAGATTATGGTTCGTCCACTAGGGCGCCATCTACAATAACCTTAAAGGAATCAAGGGCGGAAAGATTGACGCCAGGGTGCAGAAGGGCGACTTGAGCTTTAGCTCGTTCAAAGCTAGCATCGAAATTCAGAGCTAGCTCGCCCTTCGCCTCGGAAACCTCAGTCTTAAGCTGATCCTCCTTTTCCGCTCCAGCCGCGACATCATTTTGCAGCTTAGCGATAACCCCGTCCTTTCTAGCAAGATCCGTTGCATAACCAATTTTCAGATCGGAGATGCGCTTTTCACACTCAAGCTTCACCGCCTCTCTGGCTTCCTTCACTTCTCTCTCCCTCGCGTCCTTGGCCTCCTTCACCTCTTTTTCCAATGCCCTCACCGTAGCTTGAAGGGCCTCCTCATTCTGCACCAATTCTTCATACTTCCGATCCACCGCGTCCAAGAGCATTATAGACCGCAAGCAATGAACTCCCACATCCCTTGTCATAAAGGGAACAACGCCCTGGTTTCCCGCCTCCGCGTCTTCTGGATTAAAAACCAACCTCTCTTTGACATAGGCACCGTAGTCAAAACCTTTATCCCAGAAAGATTGCATCGATCCACTGGTCTTGATGGCGTTAATCGAGGAAGGGGAAGACGTTTTCTTACCTTTTTTCTCAGTTACTGCCTTCCCTTTATCATCTTTCCCGGGCGACGCCTTATCGTGCGTGGCCGCTGTGAGGGACTCAGCCTGAGACTCGGGCGGATGATCAGCCTTCCTCTTCGGCTTGCGTGTGATGAGTCCAGCAGGATCAGTGGCTGCCAACCCCTGAGCAGCCTTCTTGGCCTTCATTTCCTCGAGATATTTTTTCCTCTCCGCCGCAGTCATTGGCACCATGTCCTCTACAGAAAATGAAAACAGAAAAGTTAAGAGGACAAGAAAATAGAAAAGCACAGTATAGGCATAAATAAATAAATTCGACTCACGTAAGTACGCGTCTAAGTTATTCACATCCCCTTCCCTATTCAACAACTCCCGGATGTTCATGGGCAGCATTTTATCAAAAAAACAGACGACGCCCTGGTCGTATGAGAAGCGTGGCGATCTGAACCACTCAATAAAGAACTCTCTCTACATAGTTTAAATCACCTCGCCTCGTTCCAAAGCTCGTGCTTGTTGGGCTAATAGGAATACTCTCGGCGGGCTAGCACCCACTAAGGCCCCCAAAATAGAAACATGGAGCTAGTACCCATGTTGGGCTAGTATCCGTGTTGGGCTAGTACCCATGTTGGGTTAAACACCCATGTTGGGCTAGCACCCATCGTGGGCTAGCGCCCATGATTGGGCTAGCATCCATGTTGGGCTAGTACTCATAAAATTTTTTCATATAGCTTCATGATCATTAAGCCCCACTTGCTGGGCAAAAGGTCATAGGCAAATTCCCCCGTTAACAGTTTAATCACTTCGCCTTGTCCCAAGACTCGTGCTTGTTGGGTTGTGGACCGTAGATCACACCATTTAGGCCTTGAGATCCTAAAGACAAGGGTTTGAACCCTTGGAGTAAGGCTGGGCACCCTCCAGGAGGGCGCAGGGCCCACTTGACAGTCATAAATAACCCTATGTGACCTCCCTAAAGGACACCTGCTGGGGGCGCCCTCAGCAGCTTACAAGGGCGCCCTAGTCATGGTTTTGACCCTTTACGATTTGGGCCCAAAACTATGGCCGGATAGGCCCAAGTCGAGGCTACAAATAGTAACCTTGTGATCATTCCCAACACATGACCTAAACAGACTCTGAAACCCTAGTTTTCATACATTGTACTCACAGCCAGTACATTGCTATGCATGTGTTTTTTCAAACTTAAGTCCCACATAGGAGGTATTGCAAGTTTACATAGGAAAACTACATTATAAATATGTGCAGAACATAATGTCAAGGTAAATCAAAGTGCCTTGCGTCGCAACTTTGCACGCTGTGGGCATGTGTTGTTTCACTTTTATTAAAATGATATACACCTTCCATTAGTTTAATAATAGTTTGAATTAGTTTAATTTAATTTTATTTAAGTAACCAATGTTACATGGTACTTGCTTCCTGCAAATTTTGCATGAATTCGTGAGAATCAATTTGTAAACGTGCAAGAATTGTGTAATTATGATTTCTTAATGCATATTTAAATGTTTAATGCTCGCAAATTATGATTTGAGCTAATGAATTGAGTTTAACGAGCCGAATCAAGTCGAACCGAGCTATTTGTGAACTTTAAACGAGTCGAACTCGAACAAAAAAAATGTTCGTATCAAACTCGAGTCGAGTTTCGAGCCGAATCAATTCTTATCAAGTCGAGTCGAGTCGAGCTCAGACAAGTTCGGTTTGACTCGACTCATTTTCAGCCCTACTATGAAATGTCCCCAAAAACTGTGAAAAATGAGATACTTTCACATCACAAATTGATTTTATAATAGTGGTTTCAGAAAAACACATAGGTTAGTGAGTTAAGAATCATATTTTAGACCTAAGACTAATTTCTATATGAGCCTTTTTTAAATATATATAATGATATTTTAGTAGATTGCACTATATTTGTTTAACTTTTTTGAAAGAATATTTGTTTAATTTTTTAATGCAAATCCTTTTGTTAAACTATTGTTATTGGTTTGTTACCATTTTTTCAATTCATAATAAAATTAATATAATTTTTTTGTTCATAGAATTTTTATTTAGATAAATTTTATTAGTTTTAGTTTTAAAAATGGTGAAATATAGAGGGTCATGTTCTCATGTTATGACAACACGAGAGACTTCTTTTTATTAAGTATAATTGTAATATCCCGCTTAATACTTGGATAATTATCAGTGTCGAGACGACATATCAAAGATATTTTTGGGAAGGGCAATTTGGTAATTGCCGTGTTTAGATTTTTATAAAAGTGGAAAACCATAATTAACTTTCACTTCTCATTCTCCTTCTCTCTCTAAAATTCAACTTCTCTCCCTTCTCTCTTCTTCCTACCTCACGCCATCCTCCTCCCTCCCTCCATAATCATCAACTTCATTTTTAAACACCCAATCCACATGCTAGTAAGCAAGTTTGTGATTTTGGTTCAAAGGAGACAAAGAGGAAGCAAGTAAAGATCAAGAGGGAAATTAAAGAAAACAAGAAGAAAGGAAAGAGTGATGAGCTAGGGTTTTGAGCTAAAGCTTGGCAAAGATCGGAATCAAGTATAAGGTGAGCTCCTAGTGGGTTTTAGAACCCTCCTTGCTTAATTTTGAAGTTTATAGTCATTTGATTATTTGTGTGATTCATAGAACCCTAACACCCTTTGATGGTTTTTCCTTGATTAATCATGATGTAGTCTATCTCTATGCCTTAGAAATTCGTCTCTTGAGTTGTTTTGATGACTGGGTATGAGTGGTTTAACCAAAAGAGGTGGAGATCACATTTGAACATGTTCCATGCTGTCTGATGATGAAAATCGGGCCCCGATTTTGTGACATCGGCCGCCGATTTCAATGCCTTAAAATCCAGATTTTTGTTACGTGAAATTTCGGCCCCCGATTTTAGAAAATCGGCCCCCGATTGTTCAGCCACCCAAATTCATGTTTTTGAGTATAAAAATGCATATAAGGTAGGATGGGTAATAGGAATGGCATAGGGAGATGATTACTCAATATTTAAGTTATGTAGAGGCGTATAGAAGCTAGTAATGGGATTATCCCTTACTAAGCAACTCTATATATATATTAAGTATGTGCAAACCTATGAGCAATGAGAGTAGGAATGCTTTGATAATTATAGTTTAAGACAAGATTATATAGTGTTGGTTTTTCCAAGATCATAGGTGGTTTATGATAACGATAAACCAAAGGATTTATAGATTACAGATTATAGATTACAGGATGATTATAGAATTAAAGAGACTGATTATATGTTCATACGTTAAAGTTAAAGAATTAAAGAATTAAAGATTAAAGATATTGGCGTGTTTACACGTTTTATAGTGGCGTGCTTGCACGTTTTACAGTGGCGTGTTCATCAGACTCCGGGATTCGCCGGATGGGACTTCTCCGAGAGGGTGGTCCACACGTTTTATAGGGAGTCCGGTGTTAGCCTGATATGATAGGAGTTTCACCGGTTTATAGGGAGACGTATCTCGGGGTTGCTCCACCCGGGGTGCCCTCCGTAAAATGAACTCAGATAATTGCTTGTTCAACGCTAACAGCTAACATAAAACTGCTATCGAACTGTGTATATGTTTTGTGTTTCATAGTTATAGTTAAAGTTACAGTTACAGTTATAGTCACAGGAAACTCATAGTTATAGTCATAGACAGTTATCAGAAAGTGATCCTAGGTTTCCCCTCGATCACTGAGTTAAAGTTATAGGCAGATTACAGTTATGGTTCTAGATAGTCACAGCAAAGGCTATAGGCAGTTCAAGTTATAGTTACAAGAGGACTTATAGTCATAGGCAGATAAAGACTTGGCGATCCTAGGAAATCCCCGAGATTGCCAAGGTAGGCATGGCGACCCTAGGTTCCCTGTGGTTGCCAACAGTAGGTTGGGTAGAGCTCACTGAGACATTATGTCTCATCCCATTCCTTCTGGTGCAGGTTTACAGGTTAGTCAGAGGTTCGTGACGAAGATCTTCATAGAAGTACTGGATGGAGTGCAAGTTGCTTGTTGTGTACCAGCTCAGAAGCTTGACAGACATTGTATGAGTATTTGTAATAGTTATGGATTATTTGTACAACGAGTAAACTTGTATTCATTCATTGTGATGTATTATTGTTATTATTGAAATTTTTAAATGTATCCAGTATCAGTTTAACGCACATGCTAATATACTAGTTAAAGTTAGTATGGGTGTTACAATTGGTATCAGAGCAGGTCGATTCAGACCGTGCCATGGGTCATTTAAGATTCAATAAAAGTAGTGGAATCATTGGGTTCCAGATGTTGTTCTAAATGTCATGTCTAGTTGAGCCTGATCAACTCAGTCTAGTATATGACAGTTAGGATAAATGTCCGAGAGCTGAATGTGACCAAGGAGGAAAGAAGTACACGAAGGGTAAAGGTTAAGACGTCAGATTCAAAGACGAATTTGGAAGTGTTTAATGTCAAAGGATGGTTCTCTAACAGTGAAGTAACTGGGCCAGCTAACGGCAAAGTTTCAGGAATATAAGAGGTATTAAAGAGTAAGGTCAGGTACCTTAACTAGTTGGACGCATCATTGAGTGATGCCTTCTCCGAGGAGATGTGTAGAGTAAAGGATTATGGAATGCACTAAGAATGATTTGGGATCTTAATGGGAACCAAAATTTTGAAAGTTAAAGTGAATTGTACAATTAGAGTTTTTCCGGCTGCAGATGCAAGGGATTGTGATGCCACACCCAGCGACTTAGACTAAGGAATGAAAAGTTAATTATTGGAAACTCTGGACTTTCAGTAAGGATAGAGAGTGTAAGGATGGAAGGACTTGCGCACTTGACCGGATGAGATTTTAATATCCGATATGTAAAAGATTTATTTAAGTATTAAGCGAAATATTGGATGGATGAAATAGATTACCTTCCTTTGTTATGGGACGCCAAGATGCTTGGTATGAAGAATGCGAGCGTAGCGATAAGTAAAGGAAACCCCGGTAAGGGTATGGATTAAAGATTGAATCTTATGTTGGCGGATTATAGTAGACCGGCTTTGAAGATTAAGCAGGAAGAATGTCACTAACGTACGAGTTACAGTTAAAGTTATGGTTGAGGTTAAGGAGTTCTAACTTTTATGTTGATGGGCTCCTACACGAGTATTCAGTTAAGCCGACAAAGATCACCATATGTTGGTAGGTGTTAAAGATGGTAGAAATATATATATACCTTGGATTGTTCGAAACCATGAAGAGGGCAACGGTCGAGAAGACATATGAAATGTTATTCAGGTAACGAGATTAGATTGGAATTGTGAATACAGTAATAAGTTATAGGAAGGATCCAATGGAAAATGTTAAGTATTGAAGCTTACAGATTTATTAATCGGGTATTCGAAGAGGTGTATCATGTGTTTGAATCTACAGGATAACCGATAAAAGTTGAGTATTTCCGAAGAAACCCGAGGATTAACCAAGAGTTATGTTAGAGTTTTGTGGACCTAAGTGTCTTGGAAAAGGTTGTGGACGTGAAATTCTTACGGATAATTATAGGATGAGACTCAATTCATAAATCGATTAAGTATATGATAGATGAGAAATTTCCGGAAGTCATAGAATGTTTCTAGAAGTTACCACAAGTGAAAAATGTATGAACTTAAGTTGTTTTAACAGGAGCATCGTTGGGCTCGTATTATTGTTAAAGACTGTTTACAGGTTTCGGCGTGTTTCGTGAAAGTAAGAATTTCGTTTATGTTCGAAAGGAAAAGCAAAGTCAAGCGTTGAGCAATCAGTAAGTTTAACAGGTGGTTTAAACCATAAGAGAAATTATAATGTAAGATGGTTACGTATGGTAACTACGAAGTTGTAAAGTCAAAGGATTGGCCAAGGAGAGTTTATATGGTAATAGTGGTGTATTATTTCTATTCCAAGGTTAATTGTTTAAATCAGAGTTGCGCAGCGGAGAAGTAATCCAATTATGAGTTAACAGACAAATCAAGCTGAAGTTTAGAGAAAAGGATGTTTGTGAAGTCCTTGCCAGATGAATTACATGAAAGGTATTCAGAGATTAATTTTCAAGTCACAAAATGATTATAAGTAGTGATGACTTGAGCTTATCATCAGATCTTATCATCAGATCTAACAGGAAATTTTAATAGATAAATCGAGGAATGTTTTAGACCTCAAAACTCATGAGATAAAAGAATCCAAGCGGTTTGATAACTTTCAAGGATGTATTTATAGCAAAATGAATTCATAGCGAAGGAGACCACATTTCATACGATGATCTAGCTGTTTAGCTCAGTAACTTAAAGTTAACTTGACTAGTAAGTTTAATCAGAGAGGAATTATTCAGTGGCATGCAGTTAATCCGCACCATATCCACGTTATGCTAGCAGGTCGCATGTAACAGGCATGTAACAGGTTATGATTAGTATTATGTATACTGATCAGGCAGAGTTTATGCTACTTAGATAGTAGTGTAACATTTTTTTTAGTCATGAGACATGTGTTAGTAATCGTGGTACGCAGTCGGTAATGTTTTAACGGGAAAGTCTCAGTTGAGAAGTTCAGGAATTCTGAACTTAATGTTAACAGTTAAAGGAAGGAAATGTTTTACACCGATCAGAAGAGTACTCATAGTTTATAGTAAAAGGCTACATGAATTCAAGTCATGAATTAAAGGATTTAGAGTTTAAGAGTGCTATTTGGAATAGCGAACAGAATAGAGTTTTCTTTTCGAAACGGAGAATGTCCTTGGACAAAATAAATTATAACGCCAACGAAATATAACCATAATTTATGTTATGGGATTGTGAATGTTCAAAGAATACAAGGATGAATTAAAAGTTAAGAGAGTGACCTTGGTTGACGTGGTTTGTCTCAAGTATATTTTGATTAAGTGTGACGTTCTATTAGTTGGACAATGATGAAGCGACGTACCGTGTATCCGATAGTAGTGTACACGTATTCGAGCGTGTATGGAAGCTTTGTGCTATGGACTACATTATATGATGATATGTTAGACGGCTTATGCCACATGTCACTTATATTGGATTTTCATAAGTTTGAAAGTATTGGTAAAGAAGAAAGTTCCTAAGATCTTTGGCTACATGTTATTTTTGATTCTTTTAATCGGAGCACGAGTGGCTCATAAGATTTCTCGAGCTTTAAGGATTCCCGCAGTGGGAATGTGAGCAATGCTCATGGTTGTGATAATAGCTACACCAGGACTACAGAAAGAAAGGGACGTAAACCAGAAGTTCAGCCATTACTTTGAATTTGAATTGTGAAGATAGTTGTAATAGATTTCAATTCCGTTTGAGAAGATTCCATATCAGATACCTTCCAGTGTGAGAATAAATTTATATGAAGAATGTTCCGAGTGTAACAGTAAAAGGTCCTCTTACGAGGCGAGAGTTAAAGACAAGAGTTCTTTGAACTAAAAGTAATGTAATAGATTCCTCGGAAAGTAGGAATAATTGAGGAAAATCGGATCGACTCGACGTCTTCAGGTTAAGATTAAACGGTCAATTAAAGAAGAACTGATAGAATTCGGTAAGTGAAATCCAAGACTTAATAGTTTTAAATTGGATTTGTAAAGAATATGTCGAACGGAGATCATAGTCAGATAAGATGGAAATGTTGGTTCAGATAACCATACGTCCTAACAGGTAGTAATTATGTATTATACGTCAGACCTTTCGGTTGGAAAGAGATTGTCACATGTTTTTGATCTACAGAGATGGGAATCATGGCTAAAGAACAAGTTTTAACCAGTATGGTTTAATCGAGACGCGTGACTAATCTACATGTCGGACCCTAGAGTTGCCATGAAATCCTAATATGCTGATATAATTGGAAATTTTCATAGTAGAGAAAGAGGTAGAAAGGATTTATTTTTCAGGATCTCAGAAGGATTTTCTAAATTTCGAGGACGAAATTTCTTTAAGGGGGGTAGAGTGTAATATCCCGCTTAATACTTGGATAATTATCAGTGTCGAGACGACATATCAAAGATATTTTTGGGAAGGGCAATTTGGTAATTGCCGTGTTTAGATTTTTATAAAAGTGGAAAACCATAATTAACTTTCACTTCTCATTCTTCTTCTCTCTCTAAAATTCAACTTCTCTCCCTTCTCTCTTCTTCCTACCTCACGCCATCCTCCTCCCTCCCTCCATAATCATCAACTTCATTTTTAAACACCCAATCCACATGCTAGTAAGCAAGTTTGTGATTTTGGTTCAAAGGAGACAAAGAGGAAGCAAGTAAAGATCAAGAGGGAAATTAAAGAAAACAAGAAGAAAGGAAAGAGTGATGAGCTAGGGTTTTGAGCTAAAGCTTGGCAAAGATCGGAATCAAGTATAAGGTGAGCTCCTAGTGGGTTTTAGAACCCTCCTTGCTTAATTTTGAAGTTTATAGTCATTTGATTATTTGTGTGATTCATAGAACCCTAACACCCTTTGATGGTTTTTCCTTGATTAATCATGATGTAGTCTATCTCTATGCCTTAGAAATTCGTCTCTTGAGTTGTTTTGATGACTGGGTATGAGTGGTTTAACCAAAAGAGGTGGAGATCACATTTGAACATGTTCCATGCTGTCTGATGATGAAAATCGGGCCCCGATTTTGTGACATCGGCCGCCGATTTCAATGCCTTAAAATCCAGATTTTTGTTACGTGAAATTTCGGCCCCCGATTTTAGAAAATCGGCCCCCGATTGTTCAGCCACCCAAATTCATGTTTTTGAGTATAAAAATGCATATAAGGTAGGATGGGTAATAGGAATGGCATAGGGAGATGATTACTCAATATTTAAGTTATGTAGAGGCGTATAGAAGCTAGTAATGGGATTATCCCTTACTAAGCAACTCTATATATATATTAAGTATGTGCAAACCTATGAGCAATGAGAGTAGGAATGCTTTGATAATTATAGTTTAAGACAAGATTATATAGTGTTGGTTTTTCCAAGATCATAGGTGGTTTATGATAACGATAAACCAAAGGATTTATAGATTACAGATTATAGATTACAGGATGATTATAGAATTAAAGAGACTGATTATATGTTCATACGTTAAAGTTAAAGAATTAAAGAATTAAAGATTAAAGATATTGGCGTGTTTACACGTTTTATAGTGGCGTGCTTGCACGTTTTACAGTGGCGTGTTCATCAGACTCCGGGATTCGCCGGATGGGACTTCTCCGAGAGGGTGGTCCACACGTTTTATAGGGAGTCCGGTGTTAGCCTGATATGATAGGAGTTTCACCGGTTTATAGGGAGACGTATCTCGGGGTTGCTCCACCCGGGGTGCCCTCCGTAAAATGAACTCAGATAATTGCTTGTTCAACGCTAACAGCTAACATAAAACTGCTATCGAACTGTGTATATGTTTTGTGTTTCATAGTTATAGTTAAAGTTACAGTTACAGTTATAGTCACAGGAAACTCATAGTTATAGTCATAGACAGTTATCAGAAAGTGATCCTAGGTTTCCCCTCGATCACTGAGTTAAAGTTATAGGCAGATTACAGTTATGGTTCTAGATAGTCACAACAAAGGCTATAGGCAGTTCAAGTTATAGTTACAGGAGGACTTATAGTCATAGGCAGATAAAGACTTGGCGATCCTAGGAAATCCCCGAGATTGCCAAGGTAGGCATGGCGACCCTAGGTTCCCTGTGGTTGCCAACAGTAGGTTGGGTAGAGCTCACTGAGACATTATGTCTCATCCCATTCCTTCTGGTGCAGGTTTACAGGTTAGTCAGAGGTTCGTGACGAAGATCTTCATAGAAGTACTGGATGGAGTGCAAGTTGCTTGTTGTGTACCAGCTCAGAAGCTTGACAGACATTGTATGAGTATTTGTAATAGTTATGGATTATTTGTACAACGAGTAAACTTGTATTCATTCATTGTGATGTATTATTGTTATTATTGAAATTTTTAAATGTATCCAGTATCAGTTTAACGCACATGCTAATATACTAGTTAAAGTTAGTATGGGTGTTACAATAATTTTCTTTTATTTTGAAGATCGTTAATAATCTTTGGATTGATGTTTAAATTTCTCTTTTTTTTTGTCAAGTAGTCTAGTGACTATATAGAGCTCACATATTTTAAATGTGGAGAAATGGGGTGTACGAGGTTTGAACCTCAGCTCCTGCATATAATATGCAATATCCCTACCAACTGAGGTAAGTTCACGGTCACGGGGATGACTGATATTTAAATTTCTAACCAAAAGGTTCGATGTTAATTTGAAGAATTGTGGAATAATTGTCATAATTACATATAATCTCTAGAGTGCGTCTAATGTATAGACCTAAAAGAAGTTCAACAAATTACCTTTACTTGTTTAGTAAATCTTAATTTAATATTTATATTTTTTTATAATACAAATTTACTATTTGTAACGATCCTTATTGGACATTCTTTAGAAGCCCGTATTTAAAATTTATATGCATAAGAAAAATGCTTATTAGTTCTAACTTATCTTCTTAAAAAAAAAGTTCTAACTTATCTCTTAAGACAAACCAACTTCTTGTTTCCCTCTTTCTCCTCCTAACGTCTCTCAGAGTCGGTATATGACATACTTTTGAACCTATAGTAAAATTTGAGCACACATTTTAAAAAATAATAATAATATTATTATTAAAAATATTATATATTTGTTGAGATTTTATCTTTCTCATAGTTTCTATATCTTAAAACGTGACAACAATAATTGATGTGAATTTTTGTTGTGCGTCGAAGCAACAAAATGTAAGATATTTTTTTTCTTCTCTGTCTTTTTACGCAAAATGTAAGATTTTCTCGAGTTTATATTTTTTTATTATCTTAAATTATTTTCCTTCATGAGAGCTAAATTAAATAACCAAAAATAAAATAAAACCGAGGGCCTATAATCCTAGCTCTTCTAGCATAGGACCTATGAAAATATTTCTCTCAAGGTAGAGATCAAAGAGACAGCATGGACCTGTGAAAATATTTTTCAAATTTGTGTTAATTTGAATTGGTAACAAAGATATATTAAATTCTTAAAATGAACAATTTTGTGCATTTTTTTAAAACAATAAAAATGTCAAATTATGATTTGTTTTCATTATTTTCAAATTGTATCATGCATTTTATAACTAGCATTTCATCTCTCTCCATCACATGCATTTCAAGAGTCTCACACCATATTACTAACAAATTAAAATGAACACATATTGTTAAAAGTATCACATTAAATGATATAATCTAAAAACGAATTTAAAAATATGGTTAGTCATCACCTTACACACCGATTTGTAAAATTGAGTTAGGTTCAATCAAATTCTAATATGATATCGTCGTCATGATATCTACCATGCATGAAAACTCTCATACACCCCCTTGAAGAAATGACCATCCTCTTCATTCCATTTTTCTTCTTCTCTGCTTTCATTTTTTTTTTTCATTCACGGATATTTTCTCTAATATCAAAGGATCATCAATATCTTGGATATTGTTCATTTTACTTACATCAAGAAACTCAGCAACAAACAATATTTCGGGTGCTCAACGACGAACAGGAAGCCTTTCTAGTGGACGATTTGTTATGAGTGAGAGTGTTCTATGCTTTGCTATTTCTTTGTTACACAAGTTTCTTACCAGATTCATTTTTCCATTCTCTTGTTAAAGTTTTCCATGCACCCCAAAAATATGGTGGTACTGGTATATACTCCTTTGATTCTTTAGTCACTAATGATTTTATTACTATTTTTTATGATTCTACTACGCTATGGTAATTAAGTATTTTTTCTTCTATGTTTCTTTCCAATGGTAGTTAAACATTCTCATTCTCTTTATGTTTCCATATATGGTAGTTTAGTCTATTCGTTCTCTATATGTGTCTATCCTATGATGGTTAATCATTTTAATTTTCTATAAACTTCTATCCTATGGTGATTTAGCATTTTTCATTCTCTATGTGTTTATATTCTATGATAAAACATTTTCATTCTCTAAATGTTTTATCCTATGATTATGTTAGGTGATTAGGGGATCCTGGTGGATCAACCACATTGGGTCAAGAACAATTACATAAGTGAGTTCGACACCACATCTTAACCAAAAATCTTAAGACATTAATTTTATAGATCCTCTCACTTATGTATTGTCCAATCTCTACTTTTTCAACTATCATAGAATACAGGTTGAATTATCCACTATCACTGTTTCGTTATTATATTACTCGTGTTCTAGATGTCAAATCTAGGAGTGAGAGGTGGGGGGTGATGTTAAGAGCTCTACATTAAATGCAATGTGATATAACAATGTGTTTATAAATAGAGATAACCGTCATCACACGAACATATTTTGTAAGATTGTGTTAGGTTTTACTAACTCAAATTCTAATACATAATTCATAAAATGAACATAGAAAATATTTTTACAAGTAAACGGAACCTTAATTTTTTAAAATTAAATTGATGAGATTTTATTCGAGCCGAG
Organism: Medicago ruthenica; assembly: GCA_018208015.1. Lineage (NCBI taxonomy): Eukaryota > Viridiplantae > Streptophyta > Magnoliopsida > Fabales > Fabaceae > Medicago > Medicago ruthenica. Next base: position 99,352,861 of record CM031378.1, on the reverse strand, counting down.
GTTAATTTGTGATTTTTTGTTTCTGTTTTGAGAGGGAAGTTAATTTGTGCGAACTCATGAATTTTATTGCAATGGTAAACTGCCAAATTAACAGTAATGTCCTGTCTTTTTTGCTCTAGTTTTTGAGAAGTACAGTTGCATATCCTCCATCGTTATTAGAGTATAGACCTAGACCTATATAATCTATAATTAGCTTTAAGTTTACAATTTCGGTTATCATATCATCTTGTCATTTTTATCTTTACATGGAATGTCCTATTATTTGGTTTCAATTTTGGAAGGACGAAAATTGATTTTAGAGGAGTAAAATTGATTTTGACATGTTTAAATGTTTTAAAGTAAAATTGATTTTGTTTGTAAAAATAATTCTAGTTAAAGCTAAAATTGGTAGTTTTTGACTTTAATTTTCTCTGTGCACTATTTTTATTTTTATTAACATTTGTACTTCTTCTTACACGCAAAGTAGGTATATGTTAACTCATAGGATCATTTACATATTAGATCACAAAAGTGAGGGAGACGTAATTTTACATTGGATCACAAAAGTGAGGGAGACATAATATCTCCACCTAAAAATCTTAGTCATTAGTCTTAGAAATCGTGATTGGGCCTAACACAACCCCACAAAATCGGCTTGTGAGGTGAGGATTACCCTCACTTATAACCACATTGGTTCGTGGACATAAATGGTGGGTGGCCCGATAGCGGAAACTTGATAGCAGGTGGCCTAATGGATCTTGAAGAAGCTCTGATACCATTTTAGAAGTTGTGTTTGAGCCTAACATAACCCCACAAAACCGGCTTGTGAGGTGATGATTGCCCCCACTTATAAACACATTGTCAGGTCATCTCCTATCCGATGTGGGACTCTTAACAGAGCTCAATCTTTGAGTTCTAGTTCCGCCATTTTCGATCCTTTCCTCTTCCGTTGATTCAATCGCTTTGATTCTTCTTCTTCTTTGGCATTTTTTCTTCAATTTGTGCTTGTCTCAAATGGCGAACCAGAGTTTCGAATCGTACACCAATTTTGCTACCAACGTTTCTAATCCCTTCTACCTTCATCCGAGCGAGACTCCGGCGGTGGTTCTGGTTACGTCTCCGTTGGAAGGAAACAAAAAATTTCAATCGTGAACAAGATGTGTTTTGCTGATGGATCTTTACTCTCTCCTTCGAGGAAGATTACACAATTAGGTTTTTGAAAGGTTTCAACGATGAATATGGCTCATGTTCGATCTCGAATTATGATGATGGATCCCTTTCCCCCTATTGCGAAGGCATTTGCTCTTGTTACTCAACAAGAACGTCAATTTCATACTCCACTACTTTCAGATGCTGCTTGTGAGGTGATGATTGCCCCCACTTATAAACACATTGTCAGGTCATCTCCTATCCGATGTGGAACTATTAGAGTTCAAATACATTTTTCCATCCAATATAAAACCGTTACTCATATTTGAAATACTAACAATAAATAAATGATAACAATGACAAGTAGGACAGAATTTTTCTCGAAAAAACTATCCTAGAATTTATTGTCAAAAAAGAAAGTACCATAGAATTTAAAACCAAAAGCCTTTTATAAAATACGAATAGTAATTATAACTGAATGATGAATAGGCAGGATAGCAATCCTTGAATAGTATTAATTATAATCCAAACAATACAACAACAAAATATCTTAATCAACAGTATCATATCCCAGAGAGCAAACATCAAAATTCAGACATAAGTACTAGCAAGATCTTCTGTACCACACATTTATATAAAAACATGACAAGTCTAAAAACAATAAGGATCATATAAGAGCTTTTTTCTAGCAAAATTAATTAAAACAACGATTTTCCTATGTATGTATGACTATGAAATGAAACGATAAATATATAATGATTGTAATATTTACGATCATGAAGTAGGCTACGTATGGGGTTTGTAAATCACTCTTGTACACGTTTGAGGCTTGTGGCAATGCTGTCTCTGACAATGACTTGGTGAGAAATTATAATGTAATTTCTGTCTGTAATATAGAGTAAGTCCAAAATTACAGTACTTTTCAAAATTGGGGCAAAGGGGCCATTGCTTTTCAGCTACATGCCAGTTTATTTTCTTTCAATTACAGAATGCCCATGGCCCCTCAATATCCCTATAGATCTGAATGTGTTATGGTGGGTACAGAATTTTCATGGGCAAGGGTAAGGCTGCAGGTAAAATTTAAGTTTAAGATTACGTAATATTGTGGAATGGGACACCACAAACATAATCAGCCTATCAAGATTGAAATCATTATCATTATAAAAACCATGATTTCATATTTTAATTTGGATAGTCTCCGTAAATACAAATCATAAAAAAATTGTGAGCAATACCCCTCTTCTCAGCACGTTATGTGTGTGAGTTACGCAGCTATATTCTTTTAAACCAATATTCCGTGTTAATCATGGGCTAAATAGTTAATGGGATTCTTCGTAAAAAGAATAGTTTAGAGCCTAGATTATCATTAAATATTGCTTTAACGTTGTAAATTATTAGTATTATTTTACACTAGTTGTATAATTTGTATCTGAGGCAGTTTGGTTGAATCTTTATTGGTAATATATAGTTGAGTTGAGTTACATACATACATAGACACACACACATACACACACACACACACAGATATATATATATATATATATATATATATATATATATATATATATATATATATATATATCCTTGTTTTTCTTTTGGTTAGAAATATCTAATTCAAATCCTGCCGTTGTACTTACAAACTCAACCAATAAAAAAAACGGTAAAGTAGATATTACTCATTAAATTAGAATTAATTATATTTGTACAACAATTTTATAATAAATTTTGGAACAACTTTATTCTTCTCTTTTTTTATTGATCAAAAACAACAGAGAATAAGAACATAAGAGAAAATTGATAAAAAATTATCTCAAAAAGATTGTACAAATATTATTTCTCTACAATTAATCATATAAACCATGATCAAATTGTGTCCCGTCTCAAGCATTTGACACACTATTTAGAGGCACAATAAAAATACATTTTATTTAATTATTTAAAAATAGATATTATTCCTTCAACCAAAAAAAAAAGATGTTATTTAATTGTTGAGAAAATGTCTGGTTGTTGTTGTGATGTTGTTTAATTGTTTTCTCTTTCTACATTTTCTCAAATGCAAAAATATACATGTTTTGGTTATATAATCCGAACTCCATTTTGAAGGTTTTCAGATTATATAATCCGAAACCTTCTTATTTAAGCCTAACTGATAAACTTTTCTCATTTTCAATAGTTTCTCTTTTTGCCCTAAAACTTCTCTCTCAACACCTAAAATTTGAAATTCCCATATTTGTGTGATTCTTGAAGGTTTTTTTTTCGATCAAAAGCATCACAATTCAAACCTTTTCAAACACCAAACACAAGGTAAGGTCGCATTACTTCGATTTATGGTTGTGTTTGAATATTTTGATGTAAACTTTGAATATTGGTGCGACTTTGTTTATTCTATGTTTAATTTGTGTTTTTTTAATATGTTTCCATTCTTTTTTTTTTTGCATATGATTTTTTTTATGCATTTTCAAATCAATCCCGAATCGTCATTTTATAAAAAAAAAAACAAAGGTGTTAACTAATTAACACATGTATTGTTCCAGGCTGACACGAGTTGTATTATATCATATGAAATGTGTCAACTTATACTCAGTAATTTATCTTTGGAATGGTCTAGTATGGGATTTGACACATTTCAAATTATATAAGCTGAACTCTTATTATAGTTTTCGATTTTATTTTCTGAAGCATATATTTACAAGTTTTGGATAAACTAGAACAAAGTTTGTGTTTTTCTGAATTTTTAGCTCGAATTATATAATCTGAAAATCCAAAAAAAAAAAATTCAGATTATATAATCTAAAATGATGTATTTTCAAATTTTAGAGAGCGCGTTAGAAAAGACTAGAGTGGAAAAAGAAACAACCAAAATATTTTTGATCTTGACCAACAAAAAAAGCAAAAATATTTTTGACAAAATTGGACTTCTCAATTGTAGGCTCAAAAAAGAGCCGACTATTTTGGCCCCCAATTGGCCCATTTTTTGTGCAAATTTTTATTATAAAAGTAATATTAAAACACGGTCTCTCTGACCTTAACTAAGTTGGTAGGAACATTACATAATATATGTAAATGATAGGATTTGAACCTCATACACCTCATTTATTCATCTTTTAAAAGATGAATTTATAGCCACTACTTATTTGACCAAAAAAATAAAAATTTGATTTCTAGGTCAAGATTTTCATTGTTTTGTTTTTTGAGTTTTTGGCGCTTTAAAAATTCGTAATTAATCTGTCTCTTGTCGAAAGATTCTAGTTTTATGTAAAAAAAAAAACATAAAAAATCGTGAAAAAATTCAGCCTCTAAGTCGTTTTTCTAAACTTTATGTCTAAAGAAAAAATAAAGATAAAAAATAGGAAGAATCTCAAATTACAAAGGTAAAATCTGTGTTTTTATTTTTTACAGAGTCATTTTTCAAACTTCGCATATATTACAGGGTCAATTTAAACAATTAATCATTTATTTAAATTTAAATGTCAATTTAAACTACTAATTATTACATTTTGGTCCTTCAAGCATAATTCTGTTAGTCAATTTGGTCCTTAACCGTTAATTTTAACTCCAAATGTCTAAAGTGGAATACAAACAATGTTGGTCCACCATAGACCTTATTAATTCTTTTAATTTTAACCATTCGATATTTTTTTATCAAAAAGTGATTGTTAGATCATGAAGGTTCATTGTATCTTATGGTATACCATCAATAACCAACTTTTTTGTTCATTTCTTCATCTTCCTTCATCTTCTACCTCATCTTCATACAATCTTCATCAAAAATCCATAAAAAACCCAGATAAAACAGATCTATCGCATGATTCAGATCTATCACAAATAAAAAACAGAACACTTACAATGATGAATGATTTCCAGATCTATCACATGTTTCAAACACAAACTCATACCCATAAGTTTCCAGATCTATCAACTTAAACTCATAAACTCATTCTGGTCATCCTTCACAAACAATCGCAGCACCATTTTTTCGAATCCCGGCTAAGCGTGACAGTTGGTGTGAACAGCAGATATAGAATCAGATTTTTGATAAACCAGCTAACCAACTCATAAATTCATTCTCCCTCAAAAAAAAAAAAACTCATAAATCCATTCTTCCTTCTCTAACCAACATCTCCAGAAATCACTGGAATTTCTCTGTGAAACCAATCAAACAAAATAATGGGTTTTTTTTTTCAGTAACCAATAATAATAACCTTCAATCTTCTTCTTCTTTCTCCAAAGATTCTCCCTTTTCAGGTACCCTTTTACTTCCTTATGGTGTCAACCTCATCAAAATCTTGTCTTTAAAACAATAACAAATACCATTTGCATTGTATAACTTATCTCTTTTCATGTTTTTTTCTTTCAGGATTAGAGGATGTTTTTGTGAGCTTCCTCTTTGGAAAGAAAAAGGCAACGGATGTTGCTCATATGTATGTTTTTTTTGGTGTACACCAAATGTATGTATATATACTCAGTTAATGTTCTCATTATTTTATTGTAATTTACTTAATTATTATATTCCAATGATTATTATGTGGGCATATATATCTATTTTAATTATATTAGCTATTTATCATTTAAGGGCCTTAATTGACTAGTGATCAAATAATGAAAAAGGCTTATTAGGTTTCTATTAAAATAATAATTAATTATTTAAGTGATATGGGCTTGGATACGGGTGGATGTCTAGATGGTCCATTAACGGAATAATGGGAAACCCTAATGGTCATCCAATATAAAAGAGGATATGATCCCCAATATACCGTACATAGCAAAACCGCTCTTCTCCCCATCTGAAGCGCATTTGGGCATAAGGGTACAGGTTGAGGAAGAACCAAACCAGCCGCCGCTGACCTTGCTGTTGTTTCAGATTGCTGCTGCCGGAAAACTCTTTTGTCATGGATCCAGGTATTCCTATGACCTTGAACTTTGAATTTCAATAAATCAAACATGTTGTATCTGATCATAAACGTGTGTTCAATACTTGCTTCCGCTGATGATTGATAATTTAAATTAAATTGAACCTGTTTATGAGATTGAATATCTAACAAGTGGTATCAGAGCCACTTCATGTTTGATTTATTGGGATTAATTGGAAATTATACCTCTGTTTTGTTTGAAGTTTTTTCCCAAATTCCTATGAACCCTAAATTATAGGATTCAAGTTTCTTCCTTTTTTTCGCAATTAATCGTTACGATGATTGTTCGATAATTTTTTTTTAATAAATCATTGTGAATTGCGGAGTCATTGATTTTTTTGTTTTTGGCCTTATTGTTTGATTGCCATGACATTTCGGCGCTTGCAATTTGAATGCGTATTTAGTCATTCCCGTGTTTTTTTTTTTTTTTGTTGATTGTTATTCTTGTGAAATTTACTATCATATATGTATGTGGTCAACAATTAACCGTATTGATTTAGCAAATATCTTTGTTTTAGGATTTACATTTTTTATTAGCCTGTTATTTGGCCATAATGAGCAATTCAAAGCATCATTAAGTAATTTTTATTTCATGTGACACTCGGTTTGTGTTGTGCACGGCATGTGTGACACTGAATTTGAAATATAGAAAAATGGTTATTTGCAAATTTGTTTTGTTTTGTTTCTTAAGGTAGTGGTTTCATGTAATTTGGCTTTTATTTTTTGTTTATGGATTTTTTCTTTTGGTCTTATTTAAAATCCATTATTTATGTGTACATGAATGTCATCAATATAAAGCTTTGTTTTATAAGGTGTATATATGTGCGTATAATTAAATTTATGCTATAGATTAGATATATGCGATTATGTTCACTTTCCCGCATACTACAGTGCATGTATGTGCACTGTCCTTTGTTCAATTCAATTTGCGAATTCCTCCCCGCAACAACGATACTTTAATAATCATAAGATTATTAAAAGATGAATATAAACATACAATCTGCATTACATTTGTGAGTAATGTTTCTTTTGTGAATTTTTTAAGACTTTCCCATGTAATTCTATTGAATTGTCTAGTAAAATTAGTTGACTCGATTGAAACAATAATGTTGCCCAAGTAACCTCTGTTGCGTAAATTGATTTCAATTAAGCTTACAAAAGGACGTTGTGTAAAATTATTCATGCGAGTTGTAGTCGGCCCCAAGGAAGGCGCAACTTGGCCGGATAATTGTGCACTTGTGATGATAAATATGTGTCGATTATAAAGTTATATCCATGTGAATAATGGGATGCCCCAAGGTGACCATTATTTGACCGGATTTATCGTCAATATTTGATCGTTGCGCTGAGAGTATCGCTTGCAGTTAATTTTTTACAATCCGAAGATTGAAAAATTAATGATGTGCTTGATATCTTGTTTAAGTCTTATTTAATTGGCATATAATGAAATTGTGCACGTCTTTATGGTTATTATGACATGCCTACTAAAGTTATTGTATGTTTGTTGTTCTCTTTCGTTTTTTTAGTTGCTGCTGCCACCGCTCCCAATTTTGCTGCTCAAATTAACACTATTCCTATGTTGAGTGGGATGAACTTCAAGTCATGGAAGGAATCTGCCGAGATCGTTCTTGGATGCATGGACTTGGATTTATCCTTGAGGGAGGAACGCCCCGTTGCTACTGCCGAGAATCCAAATGAAGCGAAAATAGAAAAATGGGACCGATCAAACCGTATGTGTCTTATGATCATCAAAAGATCCATACCAGAGATGATTAGGGGCTCGATTACTGAGAGTGAGAGTGCTAAAGGGTTCCTTGAAACCGTGGAGAAGTTCTTTGCTAAGAATGATAAGGTTGAAACTAGTAGTGTTTTATCCAAACTCATCTCAATGAGCTACAAAGGTAAAGGGAACATAAGGGAGTACATCTTGGAAATGTCTAATCTTGCCTCCAAACTCAAGGCACTGAAATTAGAACTTCCTGAAGATTTAATTGTGCACTTGGTTTTGATTTCTCTCCCGCCACACTTTGGGCAATTTAAGGTGAGTTATAACACTCAGAAGGACAAATGGACTCTGAATGAGTTGATATCTCACTGTGTGCAAGAGGAGGAGAGGCTGAAGAGGGAGAAGACTGAAAGTGCTCACTTGGCAACCAACTCTCAGAATAAAAGGAAAAGAGCTGCTGGAAATTCTTCACAGAATAAGAAGGCAAAGGAACAACCAACTGAGATCAAATGTTTCTTCTGCAAGAAAAATGGTCACATAAAGAAGGATCGTTCTAAGTATGCCGCATGGCGTGAAAAGAAGGGTAATTTTCTCACTTTTGTTTGTTCTGAAATTAATTTAGTTTCTGTACCTATAGATACTTGGTGGGTAGATTCTGGTGCTACTACTCACATTAGTATGTCTATGCAGGGCTGCCTGTGGAGCCGTCCGCCAAATGATGCTGAAAGATTCATCTATGTGGGCGATGGCACTAAGGTTGCAGTTGAGGCTATAGGAACATTTAGATTATTATTAAAGACTGATTGTTATTTGGATTTATTTGAGACTTTTGTTGCACCGTCTATTAGACGGAATTTAATTTCTATTTCTGTTTTGGACAAATTTGGTTTTACTTGTTCATTTGGAGATAATAAAGTTAGCCTCTCAAATAATTCAAATGTTGTTGGTTACGGGTCTTTAATTGATAATCTATATATGCTTGATATTGAGCGTTCCTTTAACGAAATGTTGCAAATAGAGTCGCGAGGTACAAAACGTAAATTAAAATGCAATTCCGCCATTTTATGGCACAAGCGATTAGGTCATATCTCTAAACAGAGAATTCAGAGGCTTGTGTCGGAGGAAATTTTAGAACCTTTAGATATGTCAGACTTTGAAGTTTGCATTGAGTGTATCAAGGGTAAGCAAACAAACAAAAGGAATTTCAATGCCGAAAGAGCTAAGGACGTCTTAGAACTAATACATACTGATATTTGTGGTCCTTTTCCGTCAAGTTCTTGGAATGGACAAAGGTATTTTATTACGTTCATAGATGATTACTCGAGGTACGGCTATCTGTATTTAATTCATGAGAAATCTCAATCCCTGGACACGTTCAAATCATTCAAAGTTGAAGTTGAACTTAAACTTGGAAAGAAAATTAAGGCTGTCAAATCTGACCGTGGTGGTGAATACTATGGTCGATATGATGGATCAGGAGAACAACGTCCAGGACCCTTTGCGCTTTTCCTCAAAGAATGTGGAATTGTTCCGCAATATACAATGCCGGAAAAACCCAGCATGAATGGAGTTGCAGAACGACGAAACAGGACTCTTAAAGATATGGTGAGGAGTATGATTAGTGTCGCGTCGAATTTTGGATATCAAGCTATTGGGAAGCGTTGAATCACTAATTTTAAATCACGACTGAACTTTTAATTTTTCGGGGAGAAAAGGAAAAAAGTTTGAAATTACCTTAAAAAAGAGATTTTAGGTTCGAGAGTCGATTATGCGAGGGGAAGGTATTAGCACCCCTCACATCCGTTGTACTCAACGAGAACCTCTTAGTCGACTTAGACTTAAAATGTTTTCAAAGTTTTGCTTGCATGTTTGAACATATAAAAAGGGAAAAAGAAAATATGATACGAAGGGAAAAAAAAGAAGATAAAATACAACGAAGGGGAAAAAAGAAAGTTTTAATTAACGGGCTTGACAAGAAGTGGATCCTGCTCCTACGTATCTCCCGGTAGTCGGAGAATTCAAAGCGTACCTAGTTCTTTGGTAGAAAAAATTTGTATGTTGGTTTGTTTTAATTAAAAAAAATTGAAGACGCACAGAGGCGTAAAACGTTTAAATGATAAAAGAGACGAACGCACATTAAGGCGATAAACTCGCACAAGGCGTAAAAGTTTTGAAGATAAAAAAGACAGACGCACATTAAGGCGATAAACTCGCACAAGGCGTAAAAGGTTGAAAACGAACACACAAAGGCGCGAAAGGTTCGGATTGACCACGAGGACCAAGAAAAGTTCAAAATGGTCACGAGGGACCAAAGAAAGGTTAAGCGTGCTAGACGCGTCAAAAAAGGGAATGACGATTACCCGAACGACGAGACATACGTCACGCATTCGTGCAACCGAGGTTTGGGGAGACATACGTCAAGCCATTCCTTTTTCATTCAAGTTTTGTTTCGTTGAAAATCAAAGAAATCTCAAAGGGACAAAACACTTATTTAGAAAGATGAACAAATCATGAAAATATGCATAAGTTTAGAAAATGCACAAGTTCGGCTCAATTTGAGTTTGGTTTAAAAAGTGAGCAAGTTCGGCTCAAGTTCGTGTTTTGATTGAAAATCATGAACAACGTTGTTGTTCAAGTTTGGTTTTGAAAATAAAGAACTTAGCTTATTGCTCAAGCTAGTTTTGAAAATTCTAGAACATAACTTGTTTTGCAAGTTACTCCAAATTAAATGCACGAACTTGTGAAATTTCCAAAGTCATGCAATATTCTTGATATGGTTGAACAAAAATGCATTTTAAACCTCTTTAGGTTCTGAATCAAGGGTTGGAACCCCAAAAATTTGGCATTTGGAAGCCTGATTCATGTTCTGAGTTTCACATACTTCGCAGAGCAACCAGAACTTGGCTCTGCGAAGTCAGGTTCTGATGTGGTCGCACTGCGAACATAACTTTGCTCTGCGAAGTATGGGAAAAATTGAACTCAGAAGCTGTTTCTGAACAGAAGTTCAGAAACTGCTCCTGAGCAAGCTTCAGAACCTAAAGGGGGTTAAAAAGCTTTGCAAATTTGGAAGAAAAGGAGTATAACAACTCAGTTTTAATGCTTAGTCACTTTGAGATTCCTTTTGAGTTTCAATAGGGGTTTTTGTACAAAAATGAAATTAAACAAAACAAATGATGCAAACAGCAAATCAAAATGAAAGATAAGGACTTTAGGATACTTACAGAACTCCTAGCAATGCTTGTGCAAGAGGTAGGAAGTGGCTTGCTTGATTGATTAGAGGTTATGGACAAATAACTCTAATTGGTTTTGCTTTTGAGTTGAACTGTTTTGCTACTCTCTCAATGCTGCAATGTGATGGGTTTTGGTGTAAATTTTGTGTGTATTGTGTGTATATGACTGTGAAGATGAATGTGTGAAATCCTTGTGCCAAGCATTCCTTTTATAGGCCAAAATGCAATTCAATGCAATGATGGAAAATCTATAGAACCTAGCTGATTTGTGGGCTAAATCACTTTGCATTTAATGCTAAAGGATAGAAATTACTTTGCCTTGTGCCAAGGGTCAAGACCTTGACTGATTTCAGCCACAAAATGCAGTTGCAATGATGAGAAAAAACTGAAAAACAGGGCAGCTGCAAATTGTGTGATTCTTGGGATCAATCCTTGCAATCTTGGAAGGTCAAGCAATGAAAACGTGTACTGCCATGTACAGAGAGATTGGGGGAAGCAAAAAGAGCATGTGGGCTGGTGTGTGGAAGGAGAAATCCAGCTGAAAACAGGGCACACCAAACAGCTTTTTGGGCAAGAAAACCACTTGTGTTTGACTGGTTTTGGTGGAGAAATAAGGAAGAAAAGGGATCAAGCAGCTGGCTGGCAAGCTCAGGTTGGATGATAGGTCAATTGGGAGGGACAAGAGCTGACCAAGGGCAGCCAATTTGCTTGGGCACATGCTAGGTTGGATGAAAATTCTTCTTACCTTTACCTTTAATGTCACACATTAAATCTTGCTTTGCTGCATCATTTCAGCCACAATTGGCAATAACAATGATAATAATACTAATAATAATAACTACAAATGAAAACAAAAGAAATAAATCAAAGAAATAAAATTCTGCAGAAAAATTCGCAGAGGTCGCAGTGCGAAGGTGACTTCGCAGTGCGAACTCCCCTTTTTTTGATTTTTTTTGTATTTTCCTTAAAATAAAACAAAATAAAATAATAAAAATGAATAATGATAATGGTAAGGGTAATAATGAAAGTGATAATGGAAAAATAATAATGGCAATAATAATAGATAATAATAAAATGAAAAAGTTAATAATATTAGTAATTAATAATAAAAATAATGATAATAATAATAATAAAACATTAATAATAAAAAAAGATAATAATAATATTAAAACAAAAGCAATGGTTTTAATAAGGATAATGATAATGTTAATAAAGGTGGTAATGCTTATGGTGATAAAATGTAAATAAAATCCAATAACAAAAAATGAAATAATAAAAAGGTAATAAATGATGAAATAATAAAAGATAAAACAAAGAAAAATATGAGTCAAAAGATGGGGTATGACAGATGCCCCTATTTAAGTTTCTTCGCCCCGGAGATTGAAAGTGAAATTTTGAAATGGACGGGTCGAAGAGACTTAAATATAGAGTACACCATTTTTGACTAAATATTTTTCTCGAATTGAAAATGCTATGAATATATGCATGCAATGCTACGAATGCTCGTAATGCAAGAGTGAATGCAAAGACGGCAAAGATGACCCGATTGGGGATAAAAAGAGACAAAGGGATACCCAGATTCGTTAAAGAAGCGGGATCCGACTCTACTGGGGAACATAGTTCCACTGGGGAAAGGGCTGTCTACTACCAGAATGATAGCTTAATGATGACAACAGATCAAGGTTACCTTGGTGATTTCACCGGGGATTTCATCTAACCTACTACCATTATGATGGTAGCTTTATGATGGTAAGAGAAGACAGAGTATGCTAAACACTGGGGAAAAATATTTTACCTACTACCGTGGTGACGGCAGCTTAATGAAGGTAAAATATACACATCAGCTGTTCGGGTTGTATTCCGGACTGCCACTGACGACAAGAAATAAAATGGATGTCAATTGTTCGGGTTGTTGCCGAACTGCCATTGACGACAAGAAACAAAATCGAATGCCAACTGTTCGGGGTGTTGCCGAACTTGCCCTTGACGACAGGAAATAAAATTGAATGTCAACTGTTCGGGTTGTTGCCGAACTTTCCATTGACGACAGGAAATAAAATTGAATGTCAACTGTTCGGGTTGTTGCCGAACTTGCCATTGACGACAGGAAATAAAATTGAATGTCAACTGTTCGGGTTGTTGCCGAACTTGCCATTGACGACAGGAAATAAATTGAATGTCAACTGTTTGGGTTGTTGCCGAACTTGCCATTGACGACAGGAAATAAAATTGAATGTCAACTGTTCGGGTTGTTGCCGAACTTGCCATTGACGACAAAAAATGAAATTGAATGTCAACTGTTCGGGTTGTTGCCGAACTTGCCATTGACGACAGGAAATAAAATTGAATGTCAACTGTTCGGGTTGTTGCCGAACTTGCCATTGACGACAGGAAATAAAATTGAATGTCAACTGTTCGGGTTGTTGCCGAACTTGCCATTGACGACAGGAAATAAAATTGAATGTCAACTGTTCGGGTTGTTGCCGAACTTACCATTGACGACGGGAAATAAAATTGAATGTCAATTGTTCGGGTTGTTGCCGAACTTACCATTGACGACAAAAAATGAAATTGAATGTCAACTGTTCGGGTTGTTGCCGAACTTGCCATTGACGACAGGAAATAAAATTGAATGTCAACTGTTCGGGTTGTAGCCGAACTTGCCATTGACGACAGGAAATAAAATTGAATGTCAACTGTTCGGGTTGTTGCCGAACTTGCCATTGACGACAGGAAATAAAATTGAATGTCAACTGTTCGGGTTGTTGCCGAACTTGCCATTGACGACAAAAAATGAAATTGAATGTCAACTGTTCGGGTTGTTGCCGAACTTGCCATTGACGACAGGAAATAAAATTGAATGTCAACTGTTCGGGTTGTTGCCGAACTTGCCATTGACGACAGGAAATAAAATTGAATGTCAACTGTTCGGGTTGTTGCCGAACTTACCATTGACGACAAAAAATGAAATTGAATGTCAACTGTTCGGGTTGTTGCCGAACTTGCCATTGACGACAGGAAATAAAATTGAATGTCAACTGTTCGGGTTGTTGCCGAACTTGCCATTGACGACACTGGGGACGCGGCTGACAAGCCGTTCCTTACAGAACTGCCCCTTCAATTGGGGAGAAAGGTTGCACAAGCTGTCCGTTAAAGAACTTGCCACTTGGCACAAAGACAAAATAAGGATACGCTCAAGCTGTTCATTTGTTGAACTTGCCACCTGGCGATAACACTGGGGAATATGCACAAGTTGTTCGTTAAAGAACTGCCACTTGGCATAAAGACATAATAAAAGATGAGCAAGTTGTTCGTTTGAACTGCCACTTGGCATAAAAGGTGACATCTCTGGACCAGACAGACTGGGGATGACACTTGGGGAAAAGGAGTTCACGAATTGTTCATGATTGATTGGTGAGACTCAATGGTGGTTAGAGCAACCATGTATGAATGATATTGTAGTATGTTGTATGCATAAATGTACGTATGCATGAATGTATGAATGTATGAATGTACAAACATCTGAATGTATGAATGTACAAATGTATAAATGTACGAATGTACAAATGCATGACTCTCACTGGGGATGTCGTGTGAAAGATTGACTTGTAATGGGGATACACAAATCGTTCGTCAAAGAGTTGCCCCTTGGTATAAGAATACGATGAAAGATTGCACAAGCTGTTCATTAAAGAACTACCGCTTGGCGACAAAGGAGGTTGACATCACTAGACCAGACAGACTAGGGATGACACCTGACTGATTTGATTGGTTGCATGACCGATAAACTTGGTGAAACAAGATTTAGACCGGTAAAATGAACAGTGGACCGACGCCGCATTGCAAACACTCGGTGATCTTCAATGGGGATGATACCACAGGGGATACATCCAAAAATTGACGGGGTAAAGCCGCAATAACTGATAAAGAGATAAATACCTCACGGGGAGATTGTTATTCCACTAGGGAATTGTGCTAATCCGCTGGGGAGAAGAACTGGTGCTTCCGCCGGGGATACTTATGCTTTGGTTGGCAAATCCTTGCCTGAATTGTCCCTTCGGGCTCTCGATTCATCGGGGATATTCCCTTTTGATTCACTGAGGATTCTGTTGGGGAATCCCTTTTTGCAATTGGCCATGCTCGGCCTGCGAAGCTTCATCCGCTTTCAGGACAGACATTGATGTACATTCTAAATATTCATGAGTTCAGAAGGAGTGTGTTTGTTATTTTATAAAAGATAAAAGACTCACAAAATAAATTTTGAAAAAGAGTTTTTTTGTTTTAAGGTACTATCATCAAAAAATAGAAATGAATGAAAGAATAATTGGGAATTTGATAAAAGGTAAAGTATGCTGGGACATGAAAAATTTATTTATGGGGTGGTGGCCTGCGAAAGGCGTGGCTCCTTTGTGACCTTGTTTGGGATTGCTGATGACAATTGGGCTTTTTGTAGAGGACCGAGGAATATTAATGACGACTGGGCTCTTTGTGAATTGTAGGGAGAGTGCCAAGCATGGTTGGGCCTTTTGTGCACTGATATAGTCGGGTTTTGGTTTAAAATTGTGGGAGCCAATGAAAACTTGGGCTTTATTTGCGATTAGATGCCCATGGTGATTGGGTTTTTTGTGAGTAGGTGCCAATGACAATTGGGCTTTATGGTTGGGTGCCAATGAATTTTGGGCTTTGGTTTTGTTTGGATACCGAGCAAGGTCGGGCTTTTATGATTGGATGCCGAGCGAGGTCGGGCTTTTGATTGGATGCCGAGCGAGGTCGGGCTTTTAGGATTGGATGCCGAGCGAGGTCGGGCTTTGAGTTTGGATGCCGAGCGAGGTCGGTCTTTGTTGATTGGATGTCGAGCGAGGTCGGGCTTTGGATTTGGATGTCGAGCGTGGTCGGGCTTTGTTGATTGGATGCCGAGCGAGGTCGGGCTTTGAGTTTGGATGCCGAGCGAGGTCGGGCTTTGATGATTGGATGCCGAGCGAGGTCGGGCTTTGAGTTTGGATGCCGAGCGAGGTCGGACTTTGAGTTTGGATGCCGAGCGAGGTCGGGTTTTGATGATTGGATGCCGAGCGAGGTCGGGCTTTGAGTTTGGATGCCGAGCGAGGTCGGGCTTTGGATGAAGTTATGTTTGGGTGCCGAGCAAGGTCGGGCTTTGGATGAAATTATGTTTGGGTGCCAATGAGAATTGGGCTTCTATTGGTAATGTGGGTGCCAATGGGAATTGGACTTTTATTGGTAATGTGGGTTGGTTTAAAGTTTCAGATTGCATGATTCAAATGAGATTTGCGCAGGCAAATTTAATGCTCCCATTAATCCAAGATTGCACTAAAAATTTGAAACAATACCAAACACAAAATTTATATCATACAACTCAAGTTAAAAATATGTTTATCAATGAACCATACCTATCACACATTTAAGTAAATGAACAAATTGAATATTAATTGAGAGGGGTATTGAACACTCCTCCGGCAAGTTTGCTAACATTCCGATCGAGTTATGTGTCCATCTAATCATCATTTTTAAAAGCACAAAAGCAATGATCACAAGGTCTTTGAGGGTTGTAATTTGGCTTGGTTACAAAAGAAATGTCATATGTGGGGAAATTGAATTCAAAAGGTCAAGCAAAGAGGAACATTCTTTCTAATTACACACCTCCTCCTTTATTCAATCACAACTTTTGGTGATTTATAAATATTTTCCTTTGATCTTGACAACATTTTGATTTATTGATTTTTCTTTTTCTCTTTTCTTTTTCTTGCTTTTTTTTCTTTTTCTTTTTCTTTTCTTTTTTTGTTTCTGGTTGTCAAGATCAATTACAAAGTTTCACCATTACTTGACATCCACAACCTCCCTCTTCTCCCCAACTTAGTCATAATGATACCCTAATTGAATGTTCCTTTTTCTTTTGGCAAAGGACAATAATCATGATGGTTAAGGGTTCAAAATGAAAGTAAAAAATATCAGAATTCGATAATGAATTAACTATGAACTGAATTTTTTACAAACTCCGGCAATTTCATTAAGCATTGTGCTTATGAAAATTGGCAGTTCATAGTTAATGATTCTGATTCATTAGGCTCAAAGGGGTTATCAAATACTCACTTCTCACAGGGTAGGCTATTTGGTCAAGTGTTTCTACTCATATTCAAAAAATGTCTTGATCATGTCAGTGCTTTCATACAATTTAAAACAACATTCAGATTTAACATAAAAAGATCGAGTTAAACAAAAATGCCGGTCTCCTGCATATATATAATGATTTTGAGGATTCCTCACATTTTGGCTAGTTCTAAATGGTTCACCGGATAAACATATTAACAACGCAAACTGTATGGTGTAACTTTTGTTCTAAGTACATATTCTCATTCCAAGTTTAATCCTAGAAAAACAGGAAACATGTACCTTAGCTTTGCGCAAATCAAATCAAATTTTATCATTACCATGCATCTGTGGCTGAATCAATGGATCAATCCACATGATGTGATTGGATGCCGATCAAGGTCGGGCTTTGATTGTGAATTGTGAGTGGGAATGCCAATGAAAATTAGGCTTTATTTGTGATTGTGTTTGTAAGGGCCAATGAAAATTGGGCTTTGGGTTGGAAATTGTGAGGAATGCCAATGACGACTGGGCTCTTTGTGAATTGTGAGGGAGTGCCAAGCATGGTTGGGCTTTTTGAATGATTGTGTACCGAGCATGGTCGGGTTTTGTGAATGAAAATTATGCTTCACGTTTATCCACACATCTGAATAAGACCAGGTCATAATTTCATCTTGTAGAGTGTGCCCCCGCAGAGGAAAACTGTGATGCCAATCTCTTGAGGGTTCTCTTGGTGAGGTTGTTTTGGGACGACGAGCCACTTTTCTTGATGGGATGACGCGTATTGTTGCGAAGGAAATGCAAACACCGATGACTTAATTCGGATTGTATGAAATCCTTGGTAAGAAGGGAATTGAGTTTTGGACTCGAAAACAATTTTATGCATGTTACGAATGATGTTGATGTAAATGCATGAAAAAGTTTTTTTTTGGAGCACATGCTCAAATTGTTAGACAATTGCAATACTGCCTTTGCAATTCCCTATAAAGTAAAATGATATGCAAAAATTATTTTCATGAATGCGAATGTGTGGTATGCATAAGTATGGTATATGAATGTTCAAAATTCCCCCCCATCCTCACATGTAGGCTCTAGAGATGAGATTTTCTAAAAAGGTCCCTAGAGTCACGGATCTCACATGGAATTAAGGTCGTCGATTGCGAATACTCGCAAGACTTCAATTCATTCCACATGAAAATCTCCTCTAGGCGGGGTTTGGCATCCTACCTCACGGACATACGTCAACGCGGGCTTCCGCTCACAACCACCATTCTAACTTAGTTTTCTCTCGAGCTCGGGTAGAGAGCCTCACACGTCCGGCATTAACCCGAACAATGTGGAGTAACATCGCTCAAGTAACAACCCCACAATTGATATATATGGATATGAAGCAAAATGATATATGTAAATATAGAGCAAAAAGAATAGAAACAAATAATGATAAGAAGATATAAACACGCAAGTAAAATGAAACAATTTAGCCTAAAAGCCGACTGAGATAGGCTTGACTCGTCATACAAAAAACAAAGTGTTTTATGTGCAGATTCCTCAGTGAAGTCGCCATTTTTGTCGCGTCGAATTTCGGATATCAAGCTATTGGGAAGCGTTGAATCACTAATTTTAAATCACGACTGAACTTTTAATTTTTCGGGGAGAAAAGGAAAAAAGTTCGAAATTACCTTAAAAAAGAGATTTTAGGTTCGAGAGTCGATTATGCGAGGGGAAGGTATTAGCATCCCTCACATCCGTTGTACTCAACGGGAACCTCTTAGTCGACTTAGACTTAAAATGTTTTCAAAGTTTTGCTTGCGTGTTTGAACATATAAAAAGGGAAAAAGAAAATATGATACGAAGGGAAAAAAAGAAGATAAAATACAACGAAGGGGAAAAAAGAAAGTTTTTATTAACGGGCTTGACAAGATGTGGATCCTGCTCCTACGTATCTCCCGGTAGTCGGAGAATTCAAAGCGTACGTAGTTCTTTGGTAGAAAAAATTTGTATGTTGGTTTGTTTTAATTAAAAAAAATTGAAGACGCACAGAGGCGTAAAACGTTTAAATGATAAAAGAGACGAACGCACATTAAGGCGATAAACTTGCACAAGGCGTAAAAGTTTTGAAGATAAAAAAGACAGACACACATTAAGGCGATAAACTCGCACAAGGCGTAAAAGGTTGAAAACGAACGCACAAAGGCGCGAAAGGTTCGGATTGACCACGAGGGCCAAGAAAAGTTCAAAATGGTCACGAGGGACCAAAGAAAGGTTAAGCGTGCTAGACACGTCAAAAAAGGGAATGACGATTACCCGAACGACGAGACATACGTCACACATTCGTGCAACCGAGGTTTGGGGAGACATACGTCAAGCCATTCCTTTTTCATTCAAGTTTTGTTTCGTTGAAAATCAAAGAAATCTCAAAGGGACAAAACACTTATTTAGAAAGATGAACAAATCATGAAAATATGCATAAGTTTAGAAAATGCACAAGTTCGGCTCAATTTGAGTTTGGTTTAAAAAGTGAGCAAGTTCGGCTCAAGTTCGTGTTTTGATTGAAAATCATGAACAACGTTGTTGTTCAAGTTTGGTTTTGAAAATAAAGAACTTAGCTTATTGCTCAAGCTAGTTTTGAAAATTCTAGAACATAACTTGTTTTGCAAGTTACTCCAAATTAAATGCACGAACTTGTGAAATTTCCAAAGTCATGCAATATTCTTGATATGGTTGAACAAAAATGCATTTTAAACCTCTTTAGGTTCTGAATCAAGGGTTGGAACCCCAAAAATTTGGCATTTGGAAGCCTGATTCATGTTCTGAGTTTCACATACTTCGCAGAGCAACCAGAACTTGGCTCTGCGAAGTCAGGTTCTGATGTGGTCGCACTGCGAACATAACTTTGCTCTGCGAAGTATGGGAAAAATTGAACTCAGAAGCTGTTTCTGAACAGAAGTTCAGAAACTGCTTCTGAGCAAGCTTCAGAACCTAAAGGGGGTTAAAAAGCTTTGCAAATTTGGAAGAAAAGGAGTATAACAACTCAGTTTTAATGCTTGATCACTTTGAGATTCCTTTTTAGTTTCAATAGGGGTTTTTGTACAAAAATGAAATTAAACAAAACAAATGATGCAAACAGCAAATCAAAATGAAAGATAAGGACTTTAGGATACTTACAGAACTCCTAGCAATGCTTGTGCAAGAGGTAGGAAGTGGCTTGCTTGATTGATTAGAGGTTATGGACAAATAACTCTAATTGGTTTTGCTTTTGAGTTGAACTGTTTTGCTACTCTCTCAATGCTGCAATGTGATGGGTTTTGGTGTAAATTTCGTGTGTATTGTGTGTATATGACTATGAAGATGAATGTGTGAAATCCTTGTGCCAAGCATTCCTTTTATAGGCCAAAATGCAATCCAATGCAATGATGGAAAATCTATAGAACCTAGCTGATTTGTGGGCTAAATCCAGGCTAAATCACTTTGCATTTAATGCTAAAGGATAGAAATTACTTTGCCTTGTGCCAAGGGTCAAGACCTTGACTGATTTCAGCCACAAAATGCAGCTGCAATGATGAGAAAAAACTGAAAAACAGGGCAGCTGCAAATTGTGTGATTCTTGGGATCAATCCTTGCAATCTTGGAAGGTCAAGCAATGAAAACATGTACTGCCATGTACAGAGAGATTGGGGGAAGCAAAAAGAGCATGTGGGCTGGTGTGTGGGAGGAGAAATCCAGCTGAAAACAGGGCACACCAAACAGCTTTTTGGGCAAGAAAACCACTTGTGTTTGACTGGTTTTGGTGGAGAAATAAGGAAGAAAAGGGATCAAGCAGCTGGCTGGCAAGCTCAGGTTGGATGATAGGTCAATTGGGAGGGACAAGAGCTGACCAAGGGCAGCCAATTTGCTTGGGCACATGCTAGGTTGGATGAAAATTCTTCTTACCTTTACCTTTAATGTCACACATTAAATCTTGCTTTGCTGCATCATTTCAGCCACAATTGGCAATAACAATGATAATAATACTAATAATAATAACTACAAATGAAAACAAAAGAAATAAATCAAAGAAATAAAATTCTGCAGAAAAATTCGCAGAGGTCGCAATGCGAAGGTGACTTCGCA
The DNA here is from genome assembly GCA_018208015.1 of Medicago ruthenica. NCBI lineage: Eukaryota > Viridiplantae > Streptophyta > Magnoliopsida > Fabales > Fabaceae > Medicago > Medicago ruthenica. The sequence continues at coordinate 99,331,655 of CM031378.1, read as the reverse complement.
GTGCGAACTCCCCTTTTTTTGATTTTTTTTGTATTTTCCTTAAAATAAAACAAAATAAAATAATAAAAATGAATAATGATAATGGTAAGGGTAATAATGAAAGTGATAATGGAAAAATAATAATGGCAATAATAATAAAGATAATAATAAAATGAAAAAGTTAATAATATTAGTAATTAATAATAAAAATAATGATAATAATAATAATAATAAAACATTAATAATAAAAAAAGATAATAATAATATTAAAACAAAAGCAATGGTATTAATAAGGATAATGATAATGTTAATAAAGGTGGTAATGCTTATGGTGATAAAATGTAAATAAAATCCAATAACAAAAAATGAAATAATAAAAAGGTAATAAATGATGAAATAATAAAAGATAAAACAAAGAAAAATATGAGTCAAAAGATGGGGTATGACAATTAGTCATTCTTCTCTTCCAGAGTCATTTTGGGGAGAGGCATTAAAGACCGCAGTTTATATCCTTAATATAGTACCTAGTAAAGCAGTAGCTAAAACCCCTTATGAGTTGTGCACTGGGAAAAAGCCCAGCATTAAACACTTGCACATTTGGGGATGTCCAGCTGAAGCACGGCCTTATAGGCCTCATGAAAACAAGTTGGATGCAAAGACAATTAGTTGCTATTTTGTTGGGTACGTTGAACACTCGCGGGTACAAGTTTTATAACCCCATTAGTAGAACAATTTTTGAAACGGGAAATGCAAGGTTTCTTGAGGATGTAGAATTTGGAGGGGAAGGAAACATAAGGAGTGTTGTCTTTGATGAAGAAACTGTTACTGACAATGAGCAAGTTATTGTGCCTGCTTTTGTTCCAGAAACAGATCCAGAAACAAACAATGATGCTATTCATAACATCCTTCAAGAACAAGACAACACTGAGTTTCTTCCTCAAGCACCACCTGAAGTTCAAATTCAACAACCTCAAGAACCGCCATTAAGAAGATCCACTAGAGAGAGGAGAAGTGCAATTTCAGATGATTATGTTGTATTTCTTCAGACACATGAGGATGGCATTGGTTTGACTACGGAAGACCCAATCAACTTTAGTCAAGATATCCAAAGTCCTAACTCTCTTAAGTGGGTCGATGCCATGAAGGATGAGATGAAATCGATGGCTGACAACAATGTATGGGATCTCGTTGAATTACCTGAAGGAAAGAAACCCATTGATTGTAAATGGATATTTAAAACTAAACGGGATTCAAAGGGTAATGTTGAGAGATATAAAGCTCGTCTTGTCGCCAAAGGTTATACTCAAAAGGAAGGCATTGATTATAAAGAGACTTTCTCTCCGGTTTCTTCGAAAGATTCTCTTAGGATCATAATGGCATTAGTAGCTCATTTTGATTTAGAGCTGCATCAGATGGATGTAAAGACTGCTTTCTTAAATGGAAACATTGAAGAAACAATATACATGGTGCAACCAGAGAATTTTGTGTCAGGTGAGCCAAAATCTATGGTTTGCAAACTTAAGAAATCCATCTATGGCCTTAAACAGGCTTCCCGTCAATGGTATTTTAAATTTCATCAAGTTATATCCTCGTTTGGTTTTGAGGCTAATCAAGTTGATGATTGTTTATACCAAAAGTTCAGTGGGAGTAAATATATTTTCTTGGTATTATATGTAGATGATATCCTTTTGGCAAGCAACGATATAGGCTTATTGCACGAAACCAAGAAATTTCTCACAAAGAATTTTGAGATGAAAGATCTTGGGGACGCCTCTTTTGTCTTAGGAATCCAAATACTTAGAGATCGCCCTCGAGGTATTTTGGGATTGTCACAAAGGAGCTATATCGATACAGTTTTGGATAGATTCTCCATGAAAGATAGTAAACCAGGAGACACACCCGTTGCTAAATGAGACTATTTTGTCTCAAACAGTGCCCCGTTACGGATCTTGAAAAGGAAGAGATGCAAAAGATTCCCTACGCTTCGGCTGTGGGGAGTCTCATGTATGCTCAAGTATGCACTCGTCCCGACTTAGCTTTCATTATAGGAGTTCTTGGCAGATATTTAAGCAACCCTGATATGCAGCATTGGACGGCAGTAAAACGTGTTATGCGTTACCTGAAGAGAACAAGAGACTTTGTGCTCACTTATCAGAAGTCAGACAACTTGGAGATCGTCGGATATTCTGACTCTGATGTTGCAGGATGCCCGGATAGCAGACGTTCCACATCTGGTTACATCTTCCTCTTGGCTGGAGGAGCCGTCTCCTGGAAGTCTGCTAAGCTGACTTTAGTGGCTCCCTCTACCATGGCAGCGGAGTTTGTGGCTTGCTTTGAGGCATTAAATCATGGAACTTGGCTGCGAAACCTTGTCACTGGCCTACGCATCATTGGGAGCATCCAGAGGCCCTTGAAGATTTATTGTGACAATAGTGCTGCCGTGCTTTACTCCAACAACAATATGAGTGCTACGAAATCGAAATTTATCGACATCAAGTACCTTGTTGTGAAAGAAAGAGTTCAGGAGAAACAAATTTTGATAGAACAAATAGGAACAGACTTGATGCTAGCTGATCCACTAACTAAAGGTTTGGTACCTAAGGCTTTTCATGGACATGTTACAAACATGGGCCTTGGTTTTTCGGTTGCCTTAGATTAGTGGGAGTCAATTCCTAATTTTTTTGTTTAATGTTCTATATTATTGATGTAACTTTGGTACAAACTTTCAGTTATGTTTGATTTTTTGCAGAAATAAAACTTATGTGGTGTTATTGTTATAACAATATCAAGTTTAATTTTATTATGTGCAACTGCGGTAGTTTTAATTGCACCTATTGAACTACATTATGATCTCAATAAAGACTTATGTTGGACCAGTTGGAAATAGGCATGATTTAGAGATCACATTGCATGAAATTTCCATGCCACTCACCCATATCGATCTATGTCATTGAGTTTATAGATATGGTGGTCGTCGGGGTTCCGTCACGTTATATGTCAGTGACGACAACCGCGGTGGTCCCATTATTAATGTATGAGATGGACCAGATTGTAAAGTTGAAATCTAACGGTAGATAGCATTCAGATGTGCACCTAAAGAACCTTGATATAATTATTGTTTAGATATATTGCCCAAGTGGGAGATTGTTGGAATATTTAATTGTAATTTACTTAATTATTATATTCCAATGATTATTATGTGGGCATATATATCTATTTTAATTATATTAGCTATTTATCATTTAAGGGCCTTAATTGACTAGTGATCAAATAATGAAAAAGGCTTATTAGGTTTCTATTAAAATAATAATTAATTATTTAAGTGATATGGGCTTGGATACGGGTGGATGTCTGGATGGTCCATTAACGGAATAATGGGAAACCCTAATGACCATCCAATATAAAAGAGGCTATGGTCCCCAATATACCGTACATAGCAAAACTGCTCTTCTCCCCATCTGAAGCGCATTAGGGCATAAGGGTATAGGTTGAGGAAGAACCAAACCAGCCGCCGCTGACCTTGCTGTTCTTTCAGATTGCTGCTGCCGGAAAACTCTTTTGTCATGGATCCAGGTATTCCTATGACCTTGAACTTTGAATTTCAATAAATCAAACATGTTGTATCTTATCATAAACGTGTGTTCAATACTTGCTTCCGCTGATGATTGATAATTTAAATTAAATTGAACCTGTTTATGAGATTGAATATCTAACAAGAGGATGTTTTTGTGAGCTTCCTCTTTGGAAAGAAAAAGGCAACGGATGTTGCTCATATGTATGTTTTTTTTGATGTACACCAAATGTATGTATATATACTCAGTTAATGTTCTCATTATTTTATTTAAACTTAAATATGCCGTTAGTCCCTGCACTTTCACCGTATTTTGGCATTGGTCCCTGCACTTTTTTTTGTTTGGAATTGGTCTCTGCACTTTGTAAAAGTTTTGCTATTGGTCATTCCGTTAAGTCCAAGTTAAAAAAAAAAAAAAACAAAACTAACGGTGTGCCAAGTGGACCAATCATTCCACGCCACGTGGCACACTAAAAGACAAAAAAAAATCCAACATTTTTATTATTATTTTATTCATTATTTTTAAACTAAAAAATATCATTCGTCCCTGCACTTTCAGTATTTTTTTATATTGATCCCTGTACCTTTTTTAAAAAAATAAATTCAATGATATTATTATATTTTATTATTATTTTGTTCATTATTTTTATTGAGAATAAATATAAAGAAATAAAATAAAAAATCCTTTTTAAATGAACAAAAATAATTTTATAATTATTCTTTTAAAAAAATAATTGGTCCACACGAATAGTTTTCTTTAATGAACAAAAATGATTTTTTAATTAGTCTTTCAAGAATAATTTTTTAAAAGCTTTAATTTTATATTGTTCTTTTAAAAAATTAAAATAAAAAAATTCTTTAATTTTTTTATAATTATTTTCAACGAAAGGCTTTGATTTTTTAATGAACAAAAATGATTTTTATAATTATTCTTTTAAAAATTAACTGGTCCACATGATTAGTTTTCTTTAATGAACAAAAATGATTTTTTAATTATTCTTTAAAAAAACTTTTGTAAAAGCTTTAATTTTATTTTATTCATTAAAAAAGTAAAATAAAAAAATTAATTTTAAAAATAAGAAACAAAATAATAATAAAACATAATAAAATCATTGAAAGTTCAGGGACCAATATCAAAAAGTATTGAAAATGCAGGGACTAATGATATTTTTAAGTTTAAAAATATTGAATAAAATAATAATAAAAAAGTTGGAATTTTTTGTCTTTTAGTATGCCACGTGGCGTGGAATGATTGATCTACATGACACACCGTTAGTTTTGGTTTTTTTTAACTTGGACTTAACGGAAGGACCAATAGCAAAACTTTTACAAAGTGCAGGGACCAATTCCAAACAAAAAAAAGTGCAGGGACTAATGACATATTTAAGCCTTTTATTTATATTAATGAAATGAAATGTGTCTATTTTTTCAATTTTTCGGCTTGTTTATGTAATCCCTGTTTTTTATGGATTTTTGATGAAGATGGTATGAAGATGAGGTAAAAGATGAAGGAAGAAGATAAAGAAATGAGCAAAAAAATTCGCTATTGATGGTATACCGTAAGATACAATGGATCTTCACGATCTAACGATCACTTTTTGGTAAAAAAGATCGAATGATTAAAATTAAAAGAATTAATAAAGTCTATGGTGAACCAACATTGTTTGTATTCCACTTTAGACATTTGGAGTTAAATTAACGGTTTGGGACCAATTGACTAACAGAACTATACTTGAAGGACTAAAATGTAAAAATTAGTAGTTATGTGACCAAAATGAAAACAACAATTTACTTAAGGGACCAAACATTCAATTAAGTCGTTTGTTAACCATGTCTATGATTTATTTGTATTTTGGAAATAAAGAATATATATAATTCCTCAAATTTCTACATCACTTCTTCAAGATTACATTCGAGGCAAAAGTGTCACCAGCATAAGAATTCGAAGGAATTCTTCGATGATCAACATAAAGGAATTTGAAGTAAAAAGGCTTCGAGTCATTTGAAGATTTAAATTGCATAACTTCCCAAAGTAAATTGTCAAATCAAAGGTGAATGTTGGGTTTTTATTTTGTGTTGACTGCATTTTTGTTAAAACAAGAAGTTCTAGCAAGATGTTGGATCAGATGTCCTAGACATGTAAGTACGACATCTTGACTCAGGGTGTTGTATTTTATTTCGCATTCTTGGAAGATTTGTTTTTAGCGTGAGATCACTGAAGATTTGATTGAAGATATGATTCACGTCACTTGTGCTCCAAGAGGCGTGTGTTTCTAGAAGCTGCTTGTATCGGTTTATGATTTGCCGTATTTTCATATTAAATGTCCTAAACATTTTAGGAAACATTATATTTGCTTCTATGAAGATTGTAGCTGAAGATTCTATTGGATCAGCTTATTTGTTTAGCCCGAATGAAGACCAAGCTCATGCATTCTCTGGCTATATAAAGAAAGACTCATACCTTGTGTTACTCACTGAAGCCGTCATTTGAGAAAAATGTCATTTAGGGTTTCGAGTCTGTTTTTGTTATTTTGTGAGCCACTATTTGTATCACCTTGATGCATAGAGCTGGACTGTTTAGGTGAGTTGTATTTTGTTCTTTGTAAACCTCTCTAGTGCATCTAGCAAGAGTAGGTTTTGTTTATTGGAGTGTCTCTCCTAACCGATTGTAGTCTTTGTTAAAATCATGGGTTGTGTGATTGTGAGGAGAAAGTGAGAGGGGTTCTCATATCTAGAGGGAGTCTTAGATAGAAATACCACGGGTAGTGATTAGCTGAGAAGACAGTGAACCGGATGTTGATCACATAGGACTTTGAACTAATACTATTATAGTGGATTTCCTTTCTTGGCACGGATGCATCCAGATGTAGGTGACGTTGCACCGAACTGGGTTACTAAATATCTTGTGTTCTTACTTTCCTGCACTTTACTTTGTTGTTATTTATTGTTTATTGTTTTATGGTGTCATAACCAAGTATTCAAAACATTGCATAAGACATTTCGAGTGTCCAGGACATCTTGTAGGACATATGTCCACTGCGTGCCAGAATTTCAATGAACATATGAAGTTTTATCAAAGAACGGTTAGATTTGAGAAAACTTTAGCCCCTAAGATTCAAAAGGTAGAAGAAACTTGCAAGAGAAGATTTCAATATGGGTAAAAGAAACTTGGCATTCATTTACTTTAGAAGTTAATTGTTTCTTATGTCTATAAATAGTATAATCAAATTCTATGTAAATGAGTTCATTTTCATTCCATGAAAATAAGTCTATTATATAACACATCCGTCTTTATAGGACAAGAATCTTACTAGTTGTTTGATTCGAACCATGTATGCAACTCAACTTTGTTTACAATAAATATTATTTCTTTTATATTTATATCTTGTTTCTATATTTTTTACAAATACATTTACATTTCTTGTACATTTTACTTAGATTATTAACGGTCACACATTTAATTTTTTGCGTCTTTAACTAAGAATTGTGACTTTAAATCTATCAACTAAGAACTCTTTAAGGATCTAACTTGAGTCATATATTGACATTTCGAGTTCATCTACAGGAAGGATAGAATTCATACCAACATTCATATACGTGCATATGTCCCTATGTCTAAGCACAAACAAAAGAAATTACACCGAAACAAAACAAGGAATAGAAACTCTTGAGTTTAACAACTTATAGACAATCCAAACATCACTAGTCTCACATTCTATGTTTGCCAAACATCGACGCAAGCATTTACTTTACAATACGAGTGACAAACTTTCACCTCTCAATCTATTTATATGATAAAAACAATATTTTTGTTCTTCGGTACTAGAATGTGTGTGGATGCCTTCGTAGTAAATTTTCTTACGGGTATGTGAGATGTTATAAGTGCCTTGTAAAGATAAAAGATCCGATCGAGATCTAGGATCCAAATTCAACATGAAAAATGCTTGTAACCAAAGAATTTGCCTCATCGGTACCGGTGCGACATGTGGCAACATTTGGTCACGAAGGACTACTCCATTTCTTTTTGGGCTTAATTGCACTTTTGCCCCCCTATCTTTTGTCAATTGTGCGATTTTGCACCCCATCATTTTTTTTGAGCGATTTTGCAACCCTATCATTTACCCCTTTCTGATTTTGTAGCTCCCTCGTGTGTTTTTTTTGCCTTCGCCTTGACTTCGCTCTGCGATAGGGTGCAAAAAAACACATGAGGGGCTACAAAATCAGAAAGGGGGTAAATGATAGGGTGCAAAATCGCTCAAAAAAAAGGATGGGATGCAAAATCGCACAATTGGCAAAGATAGGGGACAAAAGTGCAACCAAGCCTTTCTTTTTTAGGAAAGAACTAATTCATGTGTTACTTTTACTATTATTATTATATTTTTAGAGCCTTGTTTTACAAGTTAATTCAAATTCAAAGGTAATGGCTTAAACTATATTTCCGAAAGCCCTAACATTTAGAGTCATTGTTGGATAATAAAGCACATAATGTCTAAATTCACTGTTTTATAAGACAATAAAATGATAAATTATTCCTGACATCTACCATATCTTTTCCTATTTTTCTACTTAAAATTTTATCTTGAGTTAGGGGATGAATTTGAAACCAGCAAGACAAGATATAAAATTAGTTATCATTTACATATCTTTATTATACTAAATGTTAAGTAGTATTGTCATAACCCTAATGATTAGCCTTAATTTTGGGGATCGAACTAGGCACCCACATGCTTCCAATTCACAACTCTTACCACCAAAGTACTGATGTTTTTTATGACATGCGATTGCTTCAATGTTGTGTATTCAACACAAATCTCGGGTCCTCTTTCTTTCAATCTCCACAATCCCTAAATCATTTCTCACTCACTTTCATCTCTCTCACCATCATGCAATTGAACCTAATAACCATAAATCCGTCCTTTTTTACGAACCTAATTAATTTTTATGAAAAAAAAGTCCAAAAGAAATTGAATCAAGTAACACATGAAAATATCATTTTTTTAAAAGCCACTAACGTCATTGTAATTTATTTATTGATAGCAGTTCATTTTCATTATTAGCGTTTCTTTTAATTATTATTTTTTCTTTCTATTACCACATAACGATTCCTTTTTATTATTTATTTTTCTTTCGGTTACACATAGCAGTTTCTTTTCATTGTTTTTTTTCTTTCGATTACCACGTAGCAGTTTCTTTTCCTTTCCATTTTTATAGATTTAACCGCTTTTGCTGATAGGACCAATTTCTTGGTGCAAGCTTTTGTATATATATTTTCTTTTGATTTGTCATTTTTATTGCATCCTATCTTTTGTTTTTGTTGCTTTTTGAGGTAGTTTGATAACATCTTTATCTTTATCTTTATTATACTAAATGTTAAGTAGTGTTGCTCTAACCCTAATGATTAGCCCTAATTTTTAGTTTTGAAAAAAATTTATGAAAAAAAATCCTAGTAATATATATCATGTGACGCAGTCGAAAGCGAAGGCTAGCAAGCACTAAACCTAGATTGAAAAGAAATAAGTTTGCAAGCGACAAACTTGTGAAAATAGGGTTCCGGAATCCACTAGAAGTTGAGAAAACTCTCTAAAATATTATTGAATAAATAAAAGTTTCCTCTTAGGCTACAACTGTTAAGCTTAAATAGGGAAATAACAATACCCTAATGGGCCGAAAAATAACAAACTGAAATAAAACAAAAAAATAACAAACTGAAATAAAACAAAATAACAAATATGCTAAAATATTAAAAATACTATGAAAACCCTCCTACATCATCAGGGGTTTGTTTTGTATATATATATATATATATATATATATATATATATATATATATATATATAATGTTTTTATTGGATTATCTGCAAAATTATTAGAGAATAATACATTTTTCAAAATTATCTAGTTTTTCTTTACCATACAGTTATCAAACAAGTGATAAAATAAGGCTCTATCATGAATATTCCTATCATATTCATACTCTCATATATAGTCATATCCTATTTGTCTTTAACTTATCCTAATCACTATATATACGAGCTTTTAATTCTTCCTAAAAAGGACATTTGTTTTTATTTTACAATAATGCGTAAATGTACTGTTAGATTTTAGTTGCTCATAACACCAAAGTCATTAAAGAGGTATTCATATTAGTCCATTAAATTATTTACTATTAAATCAATGGTTATAATCATAATTGTGCATGGTACACCAGTTCGTGCACAATAAAACCCACTCACTTTTTAAGTCACCTATGATCCTCCGTATTTGTTGTCTTAAATGTATAATAACCATCATAAGGAATTAAAGATACATTTACCAAATGCCACAGCAATGTATATCCTTGTTTGTTTTGATTCCGTGTGGGGTCAATACCATGGAAGGGAAGAGAGGTTACAAGCTCTATAACTAAGTACTTTGGTTTTAGAAATGTATATATAAATAAAGAAGTTGTAGACTTCTTAGTTCTCACCAGCTAGACATCAACACCACACCCCTCAACTACCATACTTAAATCATAGAGAGTTTCCATTCTTTTTTTGAGAGGAGATAGTTTCCATTCTTAAAAGAATAAAAAAGACATTGTGAATTATGTACTGAAGAAGGAAAAAAAAAACATTTCTCTTTCGAAATTTCATATGTGTGAAGGTTACAAAAATTCATTGATATGAAAGGAAGTGATCAAGTCATGGGTTCATGGGATCTAATGGAGAATTTAGTTAGGAGAAAGTTATTTATCTTGCTATTATTTTTGTGGGTTTGTGCAGTCACTTCCTCTGTGACTTATGATCACAAGGCCATTCTTGTTAATGGGCAGAGAAGATTTTTAATTTCTGGGTCCATTCATTATCCAAGAAGTACACCTGAGGTAATATTTATATTCTATATGCTGCATCAAAATTGTTATTCTTTAAATAAATAACTTTTATATATCTCAATTGCATTTTAATAAATGCAGATGTGGCCAGACCTTATTCAAAAGGCTAAAGATGGAGGCTTAGATGTTATACAAACTTATGTGTTCTGGAATGGACATGAGAGCCTTCTCCTGGACAGGTAATTCAAACTTTATATATTTATTTTTAATTTAGTTTCATTTGTCAAAATGTTAACTAGAAAGGTAATTCAATTTTTTATGTACAAAAATTTAGTATTATTTTGAAGATAGGTACGATTTGGTTAAGTTCATCAAGGTGGTGCAACAAGCTGGCCTTTATGTTCATCTTCGCATTGGTCCCTACGCATGTGCTGAATGGAACCTTGGGTAATCAATTTTTGTAACCTGCCTTATAATTCTGTATTATGTGTAGAACATAACATTATTATTATTTTGACAGTAAGAACATAAAATTATTATTGGAAAATGACAATAATGCTTAGACTATACTCAAAGGTCTTCTTTATATATATATTTGGTATGCAGGGGATTTCCAGTTTGGCTCAAGTATGTTCCGGGTATTGCATTCAGAACAGACAACGAGCCTTTCAAGGTTCGAAACTTAGAATTTCAATATTATTGTGTTATTATTATTACCACTAGCATGCATTGTGTCTCTTTCAGTTTTTTCTTAGTTGCAAGATTTCATGCGAGTACTGGACAAAATAGTGATTTAATGGAATAAAAAATGATGAAATTGTAAATAGAATAGATTAAATTAAAAGTGTGTTTGAATGAAGAATTGGAAATTTTGAGGAAATTAAAATTTTAGTCGATTCAACGGCTTCAATTGAATTCATTTTATTAATGTTTAGATAGAGTAATAAAATTTTTCATTCTTAAACTAATTCAAGGACCTATTTTAAAATAAATAAAAAATACTGACCAATTTACAAAATTTTAAAATTTAGGGATCAATTTAAAATTTTTGAAAATTATAGTAACCAATTTGAAATTATTTTGAAATTTATATTGAACAATTTACAAAATTTGAAAAATATAGGGACCGGCTTACAAAATTCGAAAGAATTATGAAGACTAATTTGAGATTTACATTTTCAAATTATTAATTTTTAGATGATATTTGAATTTTCATTAAATTTAGCTTTGACCAAATAGTTTATAAATTCCTTTCATTTTAAAAATTCTCTAAATTTATATCGAAACAATAAAATTTACATAGAAGAATGTGAGTTACCCTCTAAAACTACATAATCAAAACATTCTCACATTCAAACATAAGAGTAAAATTAAGAGAAAAAAGACTACATCAAAATTGGTATCAACCATACATGTAATACATGTAAGTATAGGGAAAATATTTTGTTTGTCACAAATATTTGGACATACAAACATTTTTTTTGGCAATAAAATAAGTTTCATTCAAATGTCGAAATAACAAGAGTCCAATCGAATTGACTATGAGTTGGGACATTTCTCTTCCACATTTTGAAAGCCAAATACATGCTATCAATACACATAGAAATATTAGCTATGAGAGATAAAGAGTTTAAGATTCTCGGTTCAAACTCGTATGAATGAGTAAATATTCATCTAACAACTAATTACTAATATTTTTTATTAAAAAACACTGAGAAAATTTAGAAGGCAAAAGTATGTTAACAAACCAAACTTTTAATCCAAACAATCAAACTAATTTTTTTTCCACATGTGACCAATGGTTAAGAATAATGAAAGATACATAGTCTTTAATTGCATCCATCCCTTAAAAAAAATATTGTTGGTGTTGGCTCATTTCGAATATATGTGGTCTTTGAACACACAAACTTGAGAAAATGTTGAAAGAGAATAATTTAATAACGCATATTTTTAAAATAATTATATGATACGTATTTTTGTATATATACCTAAATAGTGTGCCAAAATGCTTGTGACCAAATTTCCTCAAACGAATGCTGAAATAAAATTGAAAGAACAAAGTTATTGATATATTTTTTTTATTTATTTTAACCCACTTGGGTTGTTTTGGTGGTGTTGACTCGAGACCTCCTACTCAAAGTCGATTCTCATCGGTACCAATTTGAGTGGGTTAATTTAGCTTCTTAAAAAAAATATCTTATTTTATTTTTTTTGGTCAAGCAATTTGGTGACTAAAAATTCACCTTTTCAAGGGGAATAAGTGAGGTGTTCGGAGGTTCGAACTCCGACCCTTACATATATCATGCAATGTCCCTGCCAACGAAGTTAAGCTCATGGAACATGTGATATCTACTTTATATAAGGGTTGATAGATTATATTTATTATCACTATTTGATTATGATATTCTATCAATTTTCTAAGTATATAATTTTATGGTGATGTAGGCGGCAATGCAAAAATTTACAACTAAGATTGTCAACATGATGAAAACAGAGCAATTGTTTCAAACACAGGGAGGTCCAATAATTCTGTCACAGGCAAGGAAATGTGATTTAAATAATATTTGTATAATTGTATTCGTATTATTTCTTTTGCTAATAATTGTATTCGTATTATTGCTTTCAACTTCACATATTTATTTTTATATTGCTAGAAAGGTTTAAGCTGGCCAATTACATTATTGCAATAATAATGATCTTAATTAATTGTTTTTTAATTTGTAATTGAATATGGTAGATAGAAAATGAGTATGGACCAGTGGAGTGGGAAATTGGTGCTCCTGGTAAAGCTTACACCAAATGGTTTGCTCAAATGGCTTTAAGTTTAGATACTGGCGTACCATGGATTATGTGCAAACAAGAAGATGCTCCTGATCCTATTGTAAGCACCTTATAGAGTTTTTTTGGTTAAGTAGTTTAATATTAAAAATTCACCCTTAATAGGAATGAATAGGAAATTCAGGGTTCGAACTCCGGTCCCTACATACTGCAACAATACTGCAACACATATGTATCTGCAACACAAAAAAAAAATATTTTCCTTGAATTAATTTATGTGTCCTACCTATGTAGTCACGTCTTGAATTAATTTATTTCGAAAGTGCTTTGCTTAGTATTTTTTGGATTCGGATTTAATGCCGTCAACAATTCATGCATTCAAACATAAGTGACAATTGGATCAAGGTTAAATTTCAAGCTTAGTATTTTAGTTAAAAAAAAATCAAAATTTATATTGCAAATTGGATCGACCGATCTCGAACCAACGACGTACTACTTTGTAAATATGTGGAATTGCTGATCGAAAGAAGCAAGATTTAACTTTTTGTAGAGATAAATTTTATTTCTTTTAGTCTAATTGATTCTACTCACTTGTCTTTTTGTCTCTAATTTGTATCTATATTGTGCAATAGATTGATACTTGCAATGGTTACTACTGTGAAAATTTCAAGCCCAACAAAAACAACAAACCTAAAATGTGGACGGAGAATTGGACTGGCTGGTAGGTCAAAACAAAAAAAAAAAATCCTAAAATATCCTATGATCATATCTAAATTATTTATTTTAATTACATTTCCTGCTATGCAGGTACACAGAGTTTGGTGGTGCAGTTCCACGTAGACCAGCAGAAGACGTGGCATTCTCTGTTGCAAGATTTGTACAAAATGGTGGCACATTTGTTAACTACTATATGGTAAGGAAAAATCATTGCCATTATGGTTTATATATTCATTTCATGCTTTGTATACTCTGAATTTAGTGTAATATGTATCATTGTTTTGGCCTAGTATCATGGAGGAACTAACTTTGATCGAACTTCTGGTGGACCCTTCATTGCTACAAGTTATGACTTTGATGCTCCCCTTGATGAATTTGGTATGTTCTTTTAAATACATAAATAAGTTTTTAAATAAAAAAAAAACTTGTTTATTGGAAGGGAGTTTCATTATGTTTTTAGGAACCACACAAATTGAGTGAAATCTGTTTTCACATTAGTATGAAGTTTGTTCAACTATTATAACTATTTTTTTATAGAATTTAGAGAAAAATAAAATGGAAATTATATTGATTACGAAAGAATGAATACCTAAGACTTATATAGCCAGTGAGAAGAATAACTAACTAGTGTAACTAACTAACTTTCACATGCAATGACTATATCAGGACTTTTAAACCAGCCAAAGTGGGGGCATTTGAATGAATTACATAAGGCAATTAAGCTATGTGAACCAGCTTTATTGTCTGTTGATCCCATAGTAACATGGCCTGGAAAAAATCTAGAGGTAAAGATCATATCAACTAGTTTTATGAAAATACCCAACAATAGGATTTTGTATTGTAAATTTAATTGCTTACTTTTGTTAATGTTATCTTAGGTACATGAATTCAAGACAAATACTGGTGCTTGTGCTGCCTTCCTTGCAAATTATGACACCAAAAATGCGGCAACGGTTAAATATGGAGATGCACAACATGAACTTCCACCTTGGTCTATTAGCATTCTTCCTAACTGCAAAACTGCAATTTTCAACACTGCAAGGGTAAGATAATTCTTATTTTTAAGACCGTTCATTGTTTGGTTCAAAAAGGAAAACCTAGCCGAACCGAATGTTTACAACAGTGCGATAAAACCGAACTGAACCATTAATATAAGTTCGTTGTATTTTCAATGTTGAGTTATTTTTCAAGTATGACCATTAATGTTGATATTATAAATTTTATACAGCTTGGTACTCAAAGTTCCCTAATGAAAATGACTGCTGCAAACAGTGCATTCAATTGGCAATCATATAATGAAGAACCAGCTTCATCCAGTGAACATGATTCCATCACAGCATATGCATTATGGGAGCAGATTAATGTCACTAGAGATTCTACCGATTATTTATGGTATATGACAGAGTAAGTGTCTTTCAACTGATTATATGTCATAGACTAAATAATTACAATTATCTTCTTCTTCTTCTTCTTCTTCTTAATAATAATAATTTTGTTCATACTTTGTACTCTTTCTTCATCTACTAAATACTAGCATCACTTGTTCAGTGTCAACATTGATCCGAATGAAGGTTTTGTAAAGAATGGACAATCTCCTCTTTTTACAATATTGTCAGCAGGACATGCTATGCATGTTTTCATTAATGGACAACTTTCAGGTCAATAAAATTAGTCAATTATACTTTTGTTTGATAATTTTTTTCTTCTATAACAAACTATAGTTTTACTTATCCATCTCCTGTATGAAGGCAGGTTCTGTGTATGGATCATTAGAGTTTCCTAAATTAACATTTAGTAAGAATGTTAAGCTAAGGGCTGGAAATAACAAGATCTCTTTGCTTAGTGTTGCTGTCGGTCTCCCGGTTGGTTCTCTTGAAATTTTGTGACATCTCGACTGTTTTCAATACTTTTTGTATTTTCAGTTTTTTTTTTCTTAAATCTTTTCAATTAATCGTAGAATGTAGGTGTTCACTTTGAGACATGGAATGCCGGGGTGTTAGGCCCGGTCACACTCAAGGGTCTAAACGAGGGGACCAGAGACTTGTCACAACAGAAATGGTCTTACAAGGTTTGTTGCCTGGCAATGTTTCGGTTGGTAGAAGAAACATTGTATAATGTTTTTCAAAATAAAAAAATGTTGTTGATACTTACTTTTGTCATCACTTAGAAAAAGTTTAAGCATAATATAATTTCTTGTTTATTTTTGTCTTGAAGCATTATATGTGTATCATTCATTTTTATTTGTGATTTCGCTTTTCGGAAATAATGTAACATTAAGAGATTCCGTTTAAATCTTGTTGTTGGTCAGATTGGTATCAAGGGTGAAGCCTTAAAACTTCCCACTGTAAGTGGAAGTTCATCAGTTCAATGGGTACAAGGATCATCATTGGCTAAAAGACAACCTTTGACATGGTACAAGGTATGATTAAATTTTCAACATATGATTTATTTCTGTCACATGAATCTGTGATCACCTGCCTCTGAATGGATTCTGAATCGCGTTTTGTACTTCAATGTCATTAGACAACTTTTAGGACACCAGCAGGCAATGATCCATTAGCTCTAGATATGAGTAGTATGGGAAAGGGTCAAGTATGGATAAATGGTCGAAACATTGGACGCCATATGCCTGGATATATAGCACGCGGTAAATGTGGTGATTGTTATTATGCCGGAACTTATGCCGAGACAAAATGTCGAACAAATTGTGGACAACCCTCTCAGAAATGGTAAGATTTTGTACATCTTATTTTATAATAGTGAATGGTTTAATTTGAATAACATGAAAACTTTGTTTTGGAATTGGACAGGTACCATGTTCCTAGGTCATGGTTGAACTCAAGTGGGAATTATTTGGTTGTGTTTGAAGAATGGGGAGGTGACCCTAATGGAATATCTTTGGTGAAAAGAACAACAGGAAGTGTGTGTGCTGATATATATGAAAATCAGCCAACACTTACTAACCAAGTTAATAGACTAGCTGACTTGTGGTGTCCCATTGGACAACAGATCACCCAAATTAAATTTGCTAGCTATGGATTGCCACAAGGAACTTGTGGAAACTATCGAGAAGGAACTTGTCATGCTCACAAATCATATGATGCTCCTCAAAGGGTATATTTACCATTTCATTTAGTGTCAATTCTCACTTAGTTATTTGCTTCATTCCATTAACAAACTAATAAAATTATCAGCTAGAATTTGTACAGTATCGATTTGTTGCAGTCATAGTCTTTGCATTCACGCAATTAGGGACGTCAGTAGCCGTTGGCTCGAGATCGAGCTCCGTATTCAGTTTTTTAAAATAATCAAAATGTGTTAAAGTTTAGATCATCCGATCTCGATCCAATGGTCACCGACATCTTTGACTACTTGAATATGTGGGATATTTAACCACAGCAAATCCAAATTTGTATATTATACGATTTCATATTTTCTTTTTATGTTTTGGCAGGACTGCATTGGCAAGCAATCTTGCATGGTAACTGTAACTCCTGAAAATTTTGGTGGAGACCCGTGTCCAGGAATTGCAAAGAAGTTCTCAGTGGAAGCCCTATGCAGCTAGGATCACGTGATACAACAATTTGTGAAATAAATATAGAGCAATTTTTTCGGGTATAGAAAAGTATTTAAAATCCAATAACGATGCCCCCATCAGTCCGGGCAGTTCAATTTTACAGTTCAAATTACAAAGGTCCATTCATCAGCTGATCGAAAACAATTTTGTTGATAAAAGAAATTGGATGTATATTTATGTTTTGTACATAGTCAAGTTATTACTGCATACAGACATTACCCTATTATAGGCTCTGAAGCATGGGTACTCCAAACATGGAGAAGTACCGGTACCGGGTACGCACCCGTATCGGGTACGCGTACGGTACTCGTAATGTACTTACCGAACCATACCCATTTTTACTTAGTTGATTTTCCGTAGTTGGTGCAGCAAAAACATACGAGCGGCGGAAAAATAACCAAAATTATTTTGTTTTTTTTTGTATTTCAATTCTCTCTCTTTCTTTTGATGAAAATAGTCGAGGAGGTGATCCAAAAAAGTAAATCTTTTGAAGCAACATGATAATAGAATTGTGATTAAACACATGATTAAAATACAAATAGTATTATACTATTTTTTATTAATTGATTTTTTTTTTCTAAGCATGTTTTTACAACAACAATGGTAGTAATTCACTTGGAAAATCTTTTTTCGATGTTTTATATCAACGTACCCGTACCTTCATTTTTTAAAGTTAACCGTATTACGTACCGGTACCCGTACCCGTACCGGGTACCGTACCCGTACCTATGCATCATATATTATAGGGCTTTTAATAATGAAGTACTGAAGCCCTTCGATCTTCATTAGAGTGTCAGGCTACAACACCAGTATTCTGATAGAAAGCAATTCATTTTTTTTCCTATTGAATTTTTCATGTATGAACAAGTTGAGAGAAATAAATAGTTGATTCCAATTTCCAAGTGCCATTTGGAATAATTATTCTATTATTTGGCAGAAGAATTTGGCATTCTTATTTAAGAATAGAGAAATGATATTTGAACAACTATTTTCAAACAACTTTTGTGACAATTCTCTCTCATACTTTCATTGTACTTTTATTCTCTTTCTTTTTCTCTCTCTATTTTTATTGTCCAATAAGAAGAGAGGAAAAAAGTTGTAACTAAAAGTTGTTTAAAATTGGTTGTCAAAATATCATTCCTATTAAGAATATACTTTTCTTCCAAAAAAAAAGGTGTATATGTTTCTTCAAATCTTTTTTGATGTTGAATTTTGTTCTGTATGCATACAAGTACCTTCATCCTCCTCCTCCATAGTTGACCCAAACTGATTTTTGAGTTCACCACGTTTCAGTCATTCTAATTTCTAATAGCTTAGGGGCAAAGTTTTAAGATGGACTAATAGTTAAACTCCAATGTTACTTAAAAATCATTCGAAACTAAAAGCTCTATGTTCTCTTCGTCTTCATGGCTGAAACAATGGCTTAATAACTATAAGTTTGACAAAAACAAGGAAAAATGAATATGACAACATCCAAAACACTTATATACGTTTTTCTTTATTTTTGTAAAACAAAACCTGATCACGTCAAAGTATCAACCATAAGAACCTTAGTATTGTGAACTGTTGGAAAAAAAAATAAAAAATCAAACCTTTTGAAAAACTCAAATTCGAGCTTTTCTGAACATTCAATTCAGAAACAATTTCAAGACATTCGTTTCGAAACAAAACGTTCTGAGAACTCAAATTCATCTGATGGAGCACATGGGGTAGAGTGGAGAGGATAATTGACTAATTCTTGCCGTGCTTGTGGCAATGGAGGAATAGGAAAAGCATCGTGAGGTTTTTTCGACCCCCTCATCAGTTGAGATAGTTAACGTTAGCTTTTTTATTAAGCTAATCGTAGAAATGGAATGGCTAGGTCCATTTTTTAAGTGTGGTCTTTAATTCACTGATGGTCGCGAGTTGGGTTAAGCTTATTACTGATAAGCTAGCTGAGAGCTTATAGCTTATGACTAATGATTGGTGGCTGATAGCTGATAACTTATAGCTGATGACCGATGACTTATGGCTGATAAGCTAATTGAAGTGTTTGATAAAATTAGCGGTTCAACTAACTGATAGATGTAAAATGATATAAAAGGACATTTTTATATCATTCAATTTTTTATGAAGACAAGAACAACATACATTAATAATAATAATAATAATAATAATAATAATAATAATAACAACAACAACAACAATATCATTGTCATTTGAAAATACACTAAAAATGACACATTGAGAATTAATAGTTTTTTTTTTATAACACATAGCTCAAAAATGTTTTATAACAACCTACAGATCTCAATGACCAATTAACTACCTATATATATATATATATATATATATATATATATATATATAAAACCTACAGAGCTAAAAAATACTTGCATATTCAATCCATAAGCTCAAACGAGGAAGAAAACATAAGGGGTAAAACCGGTATTTAAATAAAATAGTAAGGGTAAAAGAGGAAGAAAAAACAATGGTCTGAAAAATTATTTTAAATTATTTATAAGAAAATGCCTTTATTTTTTATTTTAAATTATAATAAAACATAAAGGGTAAAACTGGTATTTAAATAAAATAGTAAGGGTAAAAGAGGAAGAAAAAACAATAAGCTATAAGTTATAAGCTCAAACGCTACTTGAAATAGCGTCTGAAAAATAAGTTATAAGTTCCTGAAATAAACTATAAGCTTTTGACGAAAAGACTGTTACCAAAGTCTTCTTTTGTTAGACAAGTTTATAAGTTATAAGCTATAAGACATAAGCTTGTTTTTGTGCCTTGCCAAACAGACTCTTAAGTATAGGTTGATTAACAGTTGTAGATGTAGTATTCGGTAATGGATATGTAGTATTCGAAATTCTTGGGTCATTGTTATGCTTATGTTGTGGAGTTGGAGGATGTTTTGGAGGGGTAGAGGTTGGCTTGGTTGTATTGGTGTAGAGTTATTTAACTTGTTGTATTCATCTTCTTGTCGATGCTCTAGTTGTTGTCATACACCTGAAGGACTCTTGTGAGGTTTATGTAACTAATTGGAGCACATTAGAAGGTTGCTCGCAATGGATTGGGCTGTGAAGGTTTGTAGCGCATGTGGGATGTGAGAATGATATTGCGTTGATTTTATTTGAGCATTGTTCTTCTCTTTACCTGTTAAACGCATTCGATTTTTTTGTCCAAAAAGACCACACAGAGGATAGAGCCATTGATGCAGAAAAATGAAGTAAAAGTCCTAAGCTAATAGCAAATCAATTTTTGAATGCTGATTAAAAGATGTATCCGTATTAGTATCGGGAATATGATTACTTACCATGGAGAGATCTTATGAAAAACAAAATGAAATGCAAAAGGAGGACACGACATAACTATTGACCATTTTCAACTTTACTCAAAACTTTAGTTTTATTACGTTCTTTTTTCTTTTTTTTGAGAGAAATATTAAGTTCTTAGCTAGTATAATAACGCGTTTTTTTTTACATATAGATATATAATATAATAAATTACAAGAAAAAAAAGGCCAAATACCTCTTCTGGACCTCTAAGTTTGACAAAAATACCGGATAAGTCCTTTAAGTTCTTAAGTTTCAAATAGGTCCTTTAAGTTGTTAATTTATTACACCGTTGCCCTTTTAAGAACCTATTTGAAACTTAAAAACTTTAAAAATTTCAAATAGGTGCATTAAATTAACAACTTAAATGACCTATTTAAAACTTAAAAAACTTAAAGGACTAATTCCGTATTCTTGTCAAACTTAAAGGACTAAAAATGATATTTGGCCAAAAAAAAAAAAATAGATGTTAGACATAAATTTTCTGTGTGATTTCTACCCAAAAAGCCACAGCTGTTCAATGATGATTGGTTAAAACAAATACATATCAGCATTCACATAATTCCAGCTAAAATCACATCTATAATTTTTTGGTTATAAAAATCATATCTATGGTAGCGCACTGCTCATAATAAATTAAATAATTTTTTCATGAAATATAAATATTTACTTTAAAAAAGTGAAACAATTTTAATCACCGAATAACCTTTACTTCATTTTTCAGCAAAAGAAATGGAAAGAGAGAAAAATCAGGAGTAGAACTCTCAGTCCTCAGCGCATGCGATTCACGCATGACAACTCATTCCACAATATCAGTCACTCAAAAGTCAAAACAATAGCATTTGGGATTTTTTTTCTTTCAGTTCATATAGCCAAAACGTTAATATCCGACCATGATAACGGTGAATCTTTACTCTTAATACCCTCCCCTTACAACAAAAAACTTCATATATGTACTGCGTTTTCTCCCTTCTTCTTTTTCTTCTTCTTCTTCTTCTACTACTACTAGTACTGTTGTATTGATTGTATTCACAAATCCAAAACGAAACCCTATGCTTCAATGCACTATACATCAGCATTGTGATTCTGGTTTCAACGCAAAACTAAAAAAAGTAAGGAGAGGGGAAAGCAAATCCTCGCTAACCTAAGGATTTAATGCTGAAAATGGAAACACCTGATATTTGGGGATGAAGCTGAAACTGCTGACATCAATGCTTGCCATGAGAGAAGTTCCAAAATCAGAAAAGGAAGAACCACAGCTTTCTTCATTGCCGTTAATGGTGACGTAGGAAGAAGAAGATTGATAAACCAGGAGAGAAGAGTAAGGATCGTTAATGAACTTCACCGCTTCTTCCCAATCCTCTTGTAACAGATTGAAAAGCTCGTCGTCGTCTTCTTCTTCCATATACGACAGTGCATTCGCCGGTTTTTCATCGGCGTTAGGTTCCACGGCGGTGGAGTCTTCCATTGGAAGGCGAGTGACGTGGAAGTTGAAATTTGAAACGGAAAAAGAAAATGGGAGGAATGAAAAAGAAGGTTCTGGATGTTTGGGATTATATTGTGACGGAATAGTGGGTCCCACATGCGATAGATGCCGTTGATTTGAGTGACACGTGGATGGAGATGATGGTGGTGGTTGATGTGGCACGTCCTATAAGGTCGGGAATGGAAATCCACCTTTTTTTTCTTTCCCAATAAGGTCGCACCGTGTCTGTATACGAACCAACGAACGCGCACAAACAGAACGTACGCATCATTGGTAACCGAATCAATCGCTGTCATTTTTTACTCTTACTGTCAACTTTTACCTATTTCAGAGGATAAAGACAAAGTTTTTTCACCCTTATCCTACATAAAGCTTTTGGATTATTTATTTCCGTTATTAAATTATAAATTTACATATAATACTCTAGTCCGTTTCAAAATGACTGAGTATTTTGTTTATGTCAGACGTGTTAAATAAAGTGTATTTTTCCTCTGTTTTAAATTAAATATATTATTTTTTATTTTTTATACGTATTAAAAAAATGTATAAATGAAGGAGGAAAAAAAATAATTTTAAGTGTTCTTGTTAAGTATTGGTGCATTCTTTCATAAAAGAAAGTATTCGCGCATTCACCATTATTATAATGCAGAGTGAAATATATTGAATTGGAAATGATGAAAGTAGTATTAATTAGAGTTCTAATTAGAAAAAAGTAATTAGTATTTCATTGAAAAGTGAAATGAGTCAGTTATTTTGGGACAATATTTTTTTACAAAAGGGTCGCTTATTATGAAACGGAGGGAGTAAATGAAAAACATAGAAAAATGGTTTTGAGTGTCTTTGTCAAGTATGCATTCATCATTATCATAAATGCAAAGTGAATTATATTGAATTGAGAGTGATAAAATTAATATTAATTAGTTAATTGAAAAAAGAAACTAATATTGCATTGAAAAGTAAAATAGGTCACTTATTTTGAGATCATGGTTGTTAAACCCGCGAGTCTATACGAGTTTATGAGTCTAGAAGGCAAAAACGGGTATAATCGCACATAAAATCGTTTTGTGGTAGACTCGGATAAACTCCGGTAGACTCGTACAGACACACATAAACTAGTGAGTATATGACGAGTCTACGAGTCCATGAATTTAAAAAAAAATTGAAAAAAAATCTCAAAATAGGGCCCAAATTCCAAATTAAACAAAAATGCGAAGAGAAAAAACCTAGAATCTTATAAACGTATAAACAAAATTTATTTTCTCTCACATTTAGTTTAGAAACGAAAAGCCACTCTATCACCGACTAAGTCCGATCTCACCTCTTTCGCAAGTGAACACTTCATCTTCGACGTTCTCTGAGGTTTGTAGTTTGTATATCACTTCGATGTTTGAAGACGTTATCATTTTTTTTTTATGTTTTTTTGCTTTATGTAATAGCCAATTTAGAAGAAACCAGAACCTTATCTAATTACTTTTGCAACTTTAGTTGCTTTATTATGGGGATTTTTTTGCTACAAATTCGTCATGGAGTTTGAATTTTGATGTAAATTGGTATTCTGTTATATACAAGTTATTTATGTGTCACTTACAAGTTTTTTAAAGTCATTTTTTATTTTTCATTGATTTGTATGAGTTTACGAATCGAGTCTACAGATCATTTTTGAGTTTGTGTAGACTCGAGAGTTTGACAACCCTATTTGAGATTTTTTTTTTACAAATGACTTAGTTATTTAAAGACAGAACGAATATTATATGAGGTAGAGTCTATTAGATTTTTTTTTTGACGAAGAGGTAGAGTCTATTAGATGAGAGGTAGATCTCTCACTTAATATAGATTGTACCTTTTGGACGGAATATACATTGATATCCACTGATATCCCTTTTAAAAAAACATTTATATAAAAAAAATTATTTTTGATGATGTAGAATATCTTCCTTCGCTTTTGACAACAAAAAAGAGAATTGGTATAAAAATATTCGTAATAGTTTGCACTCTCACTTTGACGAGAATTGGTATAAAAATATTCGTAATAGTTTGCACTCTCACTTTGACAAAAGAATATTAATCAAACAATAAACACAAATTACGAAATTATATTAGCATTTCTTTCATATGGATAAGATTTATGTTTAACTAATATAAAGTTTTACTTTCTTTTTACTTAACAATTTCAATAGTTAGCATGACCTTATCCATTAAATGACAAATAATTAAATACCTGTTTATTTTACCTGCGAATGTACATTAAGCTAACCAATAACATTTAAATGAGATGGAAAGGAACTTTTTCGGCATAACTAGAGGTCCACTATGGTACTACCAACCCAATCCGAGGGAATAGTCTTTGATGTTGCGCGAAGATGATACTTAATCCACACACACGGAAAACACACGTTAAGATATTGGTTTTGTGCTAGTAATGGATTATATATGCATGTATAGTTTTTTCTCAATTCCTAATGATAATGAAGGTATAAATGAGATAGAAAAAATTACAAGTTATAAATTGAAATGCTATTTGAAATAGCATTTCAAGAAAACACTACAAGTGTGTGAAAACCGCTTTAAACTTGTGATAGAATGAACATTATTAAACAATTATACAAGCTTATACGTCATAATCTATAATCCGCTATAATTACGTTAGCATTTTCTTGTTGCCAAAGAATGTCGTCTCATTATTTATGATTTATAATAACATTTTTGAGTCATCGTCAACACACCACAATAAGTTATATGTGTAACTTCAATGTTAATTATTATGATAATAGTGAAATGATTCTAATAATCATGATTATGATTGATTGACAATGTAAAATTCATATTGACTATGTATATGAATTAAATACTTATATATGTCAAATTAATTTAGTTTTTTAATTCATTACATGTATTACAATATAATAACATTGCCTCTAGTATTATTATTTTTTATGACTACATTGCCTCTAGGCTATGCTGTGAGAATATGGTTATTCAAATTCTAATAAGGACGTTAGAATATTAGAATATGGTGTGAACTGGTGACTTCATTCGTATAAAACTATTCCGTAACACGTTCAAAAGAAAACACGAAGCTGCTTAGAATAAAAAAAGGCTTATGGGTTAATCCTAAGCACAATTCGAGTCATCGAGTTGTTATTGCATTAATCCACCGTTAAATTAGTCATAACAGGATATAAAGACTAAAGAGAGGAAACATACAAAATTACAGCACAAAAGGACATTTTTCTTTTTATGTGAAAATATAAATAAAGAGGAAGAGTAGAAGAAATGGGTTGTTTTGGTTATGTTTAGCTTTCAATACAGCATAAGGGACAGAGAAGAGAACACGTGAATGTGGAGACAATTCATAATGAGTTTTCTTAGCCAGAGACAGAAATCAGAAACTAGAACGAAGCTCATTTTTTCGCTTAAAATGAACCGATAATCGTGACTGTCAGAGATCTGCAATTAGCAAATTGCCTATTTATCGGGACCACACACCAATATACTATCCGAGGAAACTGACTTGTCCTTGTCCATGCTGAATTAATTACAATATATGGTAGACTTTTGTGTGATACTATATTTTAATTGTTGATGTATAAGTGAGTAAGAAGATTTTTTTATTAGATATCGATAGGGTTGAACAAGGGTCGGATTTGATCCCAATAAGCTCAATCCATCATATACCGTGGATTGAATATCAAGGTCCAATTTCAAATTGATTAGGCTTCAGTTAAATCGGTTTTCAGTTGATTGGTCGGTCATGGGTATCGTTGGTTTTGAAATCAATATCTGGAATTGACCTATACAATCCATACCAACCCACTCCAACAACCCAATAGACCCGCAAACTTATCCGCCCCCGCCCTTTACCTTCTTTCCTTTCTATTTTTTCGAGTCGCGGTAGGGTCGGTCCAATATGTCCAATCCTAGATATTAGATGGAAAAGATGTTACCAACAACACATGTTCTAATTACCGATTATCCTATGATGTACAGTTTCACTTGTCCAGTTGATCAAAGTCTAATGTTAAGATCGCATAATTTTTCATGATCTAATAGCGTGGTTTTAAACTAGGTTAGTATCAGATTTTTTTTCTAACAATGGTGATTAGGTCGTGTGTCCTATTGATGATGAGTGTCAACCACGGTGCTTGTATATGTGGATGAAAAACTCCCGTTTGAGATGATACTCAGATGAATGGATGATCGCTCGATGAGGATATTATTAGTGTATCAAATGTGAGTAAAGTTCTACATTTAGTAGAAAAGTAGTTGTTGAGTAATATGTGAGAGGACTCGTAACTCCAATACTTTAAGATTTTAGATTTAGATGTGAGATCAAATTTCACTTGTGTTCTTGCATAAAATCCAATCTTATGATTCCACGTACCCACGCATGACCCAACAATAATTTATGATCCTCTCTAAATTGAACAAAGTTACGTCTCATTATCACATAGAAAATTTGAAGTGATTATCAAGCCATTTTATTTGGCAAATGCAAACTAATTACTTCAAAGTTTAGATATATCTTTAATTACCAATGAAGTTGGACCCAGTAAAAGGGCTTAGACTCTCACAACGTGACAAAATTGGAGTTTGAATCCGACTGAGAGATGCCTATATTTTAGTGTCTGACATACCTTAAAAATGATTACTTATCCTAAAAGCAATTTCACATGGCAAAACACCAAAACATGTTCTAATTACCGATTATCCTAGCCTATATTTTGTTCTAATTCCCAATTATCCTAGCCTATATTTCGGTTCAACGTTTTAAGTATCCATAATTGATTATGGACATGTAAAATTGAGTTTGACTTATTTGGTTGCTCTACAATAGAATTGATTTTACCTTAACAATTGATTCTAACTTGAAGTTATGATTTGTAGTTTTTGTGTCTAAACATGATTTTTACATTAAATTTATTGTTCAACTCACTTTTACGTAAACGCATTCAAACATAAATCAATTTACATTCAAATCAATTTTAAGTAAAATCAATTTTACAAAATTAATTCATTCATTTGTCACTGCAAAACCAAACATTACCCGTAAAAAGGAGTGGTCAAAGAGAACAAAATGTCATCCCCAAAAAGAGGATCGTGATTGCCTACAATCTGAGTTCGCACAGTAGTTAACCATGATCATTGATTTGAGATTGAACGGACGACATCACAAAGTTAGTTTCAATTCACAATATTATCCGTCAAATAGATCAAATGACTGGGAGTGACGGTGTAATGCAGTTACAACAGGAAATACAATTCCCAACACAGAATATTGAAAGAGAAAGATTTTCACCATCAACATTATTGTCAAGTGAAATCTGGATTCGTGAAAAATAAGGAGGTGAAAAGATTTTAACATATTTGAAAACATAATTTATGATGTTTGTCGTGTGAAAATTGGTCCATCGACAAGAAAATGAGAAACTCAACTAGTAGTGAGTAAATGAAAGGAGGCGGAAAATAATGAAAATAATTATCTATTTATCATCTATATGAATATGAATATGATGGCTGAGATGGTACTAGCAACCTGTAACACCCGCAGTTCTTGTTAAATCGCAATTGTCGTGAACCACAAGAAGTACTCTATAGTGTGGTCTTCATAATATTCACCAATAAGAGGTTTCGATACGAAATGACATGGCATAAAATTGCAGAATGGGTGAATTTCTCATCATCCAAATTTGAATGGAGCTGTTTGACACCATTTTAATGTATAATCAAATCCCCATGAAATATTCTTTGAATCTTGCTATTGTTCTTGTATATGTCATTGTTGGTGTTGAAATCATCTCATTTTTTATTTTTATTGAAAAGAACAAACATGATCGATTGTTTGGATCCTTCCTAAATATACAGAAACAAAACAAATCTATTGCTGGGAAGTACTACGTCGTCGAGTTGAAAATGCAAACATAAGATCCACACTCAGCACATCTATTCAGGGAGGACAAAATAATGCTATGTATTGTATTTAACCCTGATCTTTGTCGAAAAATAGAAATGCAAAGTTTTCCCACTAGAGAATCAAGCATAAAAATCCAGCAACTCATAACCTTCTCAAGCATTAAACATAACCAGCAATGTCACTGACAGTTTAAGCACATAATTTTTTAGTAAGATGTAAAACTACAATGTCTCAAGTAAATTTTCATTTAAAGCTATCTGCATAGCAAAAATTTCATACAGTTTGATGTTCAATGATTAGACATACACGCCGCAGGCAAGTAGGAGGAACAACGACCCAAAACCCTGTGAAGAAGATAAAGACACGGGCATAAGTTTCCAATGTTATACCAGTATCATGTCAAACAATGACAGAACAAAAGTAAGTATAAACAATACATACCAAGAAAACTGATGCAACTGCTCCCGTTGTCAGCTCCTGAACAAGGGAACGGGTTTTCCTAGAAGAGGTTGCTTCATAACTGCAAAAAACACAGCTTTCATTTGAATGATAACAAGATATAACAAAAAGATGTCAGCTGAACATCCAAAATTTCATAGCACAAATCAGTAAACCTCTTATCTCTTAAAAGCTTCAAAATCGCACTCCTCCAGTAATACGTCACAAAAATACAAGACTAAGCTAATTTGAATAAACTTTTCACGAAGCACTTGAAGAAAATGAAATTTTTAAAAATATTGCAATAACTCCCGAGCTTTTTCAAACAATAGCTTTTCACAAAAGCTCAAATCATGATTCTGCATCTCAATCTTTTAAGCTTTACCATGTAGCTTCTTTTCAAACAACAACACCGATCAGCTTGTAAGAACTATTTCTCAAGTGAAGAACCATAAACATATCTTAATTGAGAAACTCTCATAAACTATAAGCTAATCCAAACTAGGTCGAGTCAACGTTAAACACTCCCATCGCTAATAAGTTACAAAACCAATTGTATCAATCAATTCCAGTGTCACATTTCACATATATGCCCAGCCTTATAAAAAAGTCCCCTTTCACGGCAATCAGCTTTGCTTCATGAGATAACAAAGGGAAAACAAACAAGCAGCAGACAAATGATAAATGCATAGAGCAATTTTATTTATTTTTAGGTGTATTTTAAGTACAGTTCAATTGTGTAGAGTGAAAACTGCACAACGTTTTTAGATCCAATGGAAGCTCTAAAAATTGCAAAATCCAATAAGCACATGATACATGTTCAAGAAATAATGTGTTACAACCTAGTCCTAAAGCCCAAAATCTCTGAAGTCTACGAGAGAATGAAAAAAGGTGAGATGCACCAGATCAAACTCCTTAAGAAACAGTTACTAGATCTCTAAATCAAATCGAGTGTAGAAATAGTACAATTAAATCGGTAAATCCATGCAAATTAAGTTTAAATGAGATCGGAACATACATGAAGAAAGAAGCGGTTAAGATGAGGCCGATTGCGAGTGTGAAAACGGAGAGTGTCGGGTACAACGAATCAGGAATAGGACTCGCGATCGCTTTTGTAGCCTTCCACATACAAATACAAAAACGCAAAATCAGAATTGAAAAATTCAAATTCAAATTCAAATTCAAATTCAAATCGAAATTGAATGCATTCAGAGAATTACCATGATACAATGTTCAGATCTTGCAGCTTCAGCTTAAACACTCTCGTTCTCGTTCTCGTTCTGACTCACACCAAACTCAGTTATGTCTTCACCGTGTTATTTTCCGGTCAACTTTTTCTAAACAGATTTTCTTTGTAATAAGCCCAGCTTACAATGCCCATTTTTTGTTCAACACCCCCACTTTTCACTAATACACCTTTTTATGAATTGATTTTTGGAATGTAGACAATTTATATCAAATATCTTTACACTGTATTTTACCATTTAAGTTGTACTGACAAAACTTTGAAGTATTTTTTTATCTTTCCCAAAAATGCTAATATTCGCAAGTTAATCAAGGGATGCTAATATTCATTTACATAGTTTTGTTTGTTTTCTATAGGTTGACGGAGTTAATCTTATTTAAGATGTGTCGAACACTATTTATAAATAAATTTCACATTTGGTTTGCGTTACATTTTGAAAGTATAACCCCATCCACTAGATCCCATACCGGTTCGTTTTGTTGAGAATAAACATTTGGATATCTCTTTTAAGTTTTATATTGAGAAGGTGTCAAATGTCATCTAAAACATAAGTGACCAATGATCTCAGACTAACTAAATATTTTTTTGTGTAAACCGGGTATCCTCTGCGCGCGCAACTGCGGAGACCAATCCTCGAGCCTTGTGGGACCCAAATAGGCGGCAAACTCTCCCTAAGAGTTTTAACGATACTGCATGCCCAAGGCTGGATTAGAACCGATGACCTTGGTTAAGCTAGAAGAGACCCGTGTCATCTAATCTAAGCGCTCTTGGGTAGACTAACTAAATATAAACAAATTCATTTGTAAATTAGATTATAAAATATTTAAAAGTTCGATCAAAAAATTGTTCAAAAATATATTTATAAGTTATTGACTACTTCATCAACTTAATTATAAACAATTTTAGAATGACTAATCCTAAATGACTATTTTAGTTTCATGACCTATTTAAAAATATCCAAGGAGTCTGAAATATAGACATTTACAACACTAATATAGACAAAATTTATTCAATTAAATAATATTTTAGACTAATGTTTTCTATCACAACAATAAATTTATTGATAGGAAAACATGGCAAAATATAAATGTACACTGTACAATAATGTTCAAAGTAAAAAAAAAAGATAATAATCATTTGTAATTTGTTTATTTTTAATATACATCCTTGCATCTCTGGTTAAGAGGTGAGAGCAAACAAGAGTGAGTCAAGCAGAGGACTTCTCACTAAGTGAAGGCCTCTTGTAAAGTTGTACTAAGAAGTAAGAACCGTGGATTAACAAAACCATGAAGAGCAATATGATATCCA
Source organism: Medicago ruthenica (assembly GCA_018208015.1). NCBI lineage: Eukaryota > Viridiplantae > Streptophyta > Magnoliopsida > Fabales > Fabaceae > Medicago > Medicago ruthenica. The sequence goes on along the minus strand of CM031378.1, from coordinate 99,300,516 downwards.
CAAAGAAAATTCAAAGAAATGCATCTCTATGATAACCTATTCATTACTTGATCATATAGTTCCATGTTCACTGGCAATACCACCAGAAAGCTTTCTCATTATCTGCCACAACTGTTTGCTTCTACCATTTCCCATAGGACCTGAATAAGACTTTCTTCTAGATGTTTCATGCTCCATTCTTTCAATTCTAGATGAAGAACCAAACAATTCTGATGCTGACAAGCCTCTTTCAATGTCAACAACAGATAAATCCTCATGCTCTTGGCTACAACTTCTTGAACCACCGTTTTTTTTTACTTCTTCAGTTTCATTGCATACAAGTTTTAAAGCTTGAACAACTTCACTCATGAATGGACGGTTTGATACTTCTTGTTGCACACACATTGAAGCAATGGCTGCTACTTTGGCCACACTATCAAAAGGCACGTCGAGTCCTATAGATGGATCTACTATCACTTCTAATCCTTCTTTACTTGTGAGAAATGGACAAGCCCAAGCAACGAGACTCTCTTGACCAGGAGCTTGTGACATGTCTATAGGTTTTCTTCCTGTCAAAAGCTCTAGAAGAACAACGCCATAGCTATAAACGTCACTCTTAACAAGAAGATGACCGGTCATTGCATACTCCGGAGCCACGTACCTGAATTCATTTTTCAATTATCAAAATATGAATCAGAAAATGCATGATTGTAAAAATCAACCATAAAAGAAAAAAAGGTTTCAACAACCAAATGCAGATTTTGCGTTAAATCTTGAAAAAGAAGTTCCAATGAAGAAAATATTTTTACAAGTCAAACATGGGCTAAACCTTCATAAGAAAAAAAGAGGGGAAGAAAACTTTGTACCCAAAAGTTCCCACTACACGCATTGATATGTGTCTACTTTCCTCGTCTGAAGCAGTCTGGGCCAATCCAAAATCAGATATTTTAGGAGTAAAATCATCTTCCAACAATATGTTGCTAGACTTGAAGTCTCTATGTATAACACATGGACTTGAATCTTCATGCAGATAAGATAGACCTCGAGCTGCACCAAGAGCTATCTTCATCCTAGCACCCCAATCAAGTGCTCGCTTTTCCCATTCAACCCCTATCACAATACCAAATAAAATAAAAACATTATATTGAAGAACTAAAGGCACGAGTAAGCGCCAACGTATAATATTGGTCTAGTTTGTAAGGATTCAACTCAGGTTCATTTCACAAGGGAATGGGTTCAAATCCTGCGGCCTATGTGAGGAACTCATTAGTGGGTAATATGTAAGTACTTTTGTCAACGCTCTTTGAGCCATGAGGATTTCCTTAACCCAATTCAGCTCCCGGGACTCAACTCACCGAAAATTTTATATGAGAAAAAAGGCAACTAAGCAAACAAGTACCATGTAAATGGGATTCCAAGCTGCTATTTGGGATGAGTTCATAAACCAAGCAGCGGAAGCTGTTCTCCTCAGCACATATACCAATCAGCTTGACCAGATTTCTATGGTGAAGACGACTAAGCATCTCAACTTCAGCTAAGAATTCGCGATCACCTTGATGATCCTTACTCTTTAGAACCTTGACTGCCACTTTTGTCCCATCTCCAAGGACACCACTGTAAACAAGACCAAAACCACCTTCTCCAAGTATTCTCGAAGCATGAAAATTATCAGTAGCTTTCTCAATGTCATCCATATTGAAAGTCCTTGCGGACCCTTTATCAGCAGGAATGCCATATTCAAATGAAGAAGAAACGGAACCAACCCTTCCATCTCCAATTAATGAACCAGTAGCAGTAACTGTGAAATTCATAAGATTTGAAGAAAAGATTTGAAGAAAAGGGATATAAAATGATAAAACAATCATACCATCACAATTATTATGTGGTAAGAAACATAATTTGCTATTTGTAGATATAGTATTATTTTTAATGATCAAACATTGAGACAGAGGAACAAACTAGCCAGCTAATTCACCTGGTTGTATTACCTGATGCTTTGTTAAGAGAAGGAGGTGAAGGACGTGGAATCGATGCTCTTTGACTAACATGAACTCTGAATTTGAACATGAACCAGACAGCAGCAGTACATAAAACAACTGCTACAAAAACTGAAACAGCAATAATGACAATAAAGTCCTTGCCAAGGTCACCTCTATTCTGCTTCTTCTGTAAGTCAACACCAAAGGGTTTTATAGTACTTCCATTATTGCCATAAGTGGTATAAGGACCACCATCTATCACGGTAATGCTTGAAGGTGGTAAAGGAGGTGAAGGAGGTAAACCTATATAATAAAATAATACGATCCAATAAAATTTCTCACCAAAGAAGCCAGAATAAGAGAAAAGCGGTTATAAGCGAAATTGACATCTATATATACCTGGATAGTTCACATACAAAACATCATAATATCCAAAGTAGGAGGCTTTAATAACAACCTTTTTATGCCAAAACATATCAGAAGTAAAAAAGGCTGTCGTATTATCAAACTTCTCTCCAAGTGGCACCAAATCAATAAGGACAACAGTTTTATCAGGTTGCTGGTTTGCTGCATTGGCTCCCATAATTCTAACTTGACATTGCTCCATAAAAATCCCACTGGCAAGTTCAGAAGCCAGCTCCGAGACCAAAGGGAAGAAGGTATAAAGAGAAATGCTAAGGCGGAGACCGACTCGCAAAGGCCAAACACATCTGCAAGGTGCTCCAAGAGGAGAAGTTACATAAGGCTCGGTGCAAGCGGTTGATAAACAATCTGAAAAGATATTAAAAAAATAAATTTAATTATGATGAAAACGGTTCAGAACATTCCAAAAAGTACAGATATTGAAAGCTTTGTCCACAGAATAAAACATACTAAGCAAATAATGTGCTAACCTTCATTAGGAGGTGGAGGTGGCAATGTCTTAGGACTCTTGGAAGAAGAACCAGACGGAGATACTTTAGGAGGAAAGAGGGTATTGGCATTGCAATAACAAAAACAATGAATGATTAAGACTAGTAAGTTGATGATAATGAAAGGACAAAGATTCTTTAATAAATTCGCAAGGACGTAATTTCTGTATCTTGGAAAAAGAATAGAATTCATATTTACATACTTTTGGTTGGGTGAGAGCCAAATTTGATTGATGGAGAAGGAGCAGGAGCAAATTGGCTCTTGTTTGAATGAATGGGAGAAGAATGTGGAGAAACTGAGGAACCCATGAAGAAAAACAAGTAATCAGAAATGTCATTTGTTTACTTTTCATTCTCATAGAATAAACATCTTAGTAAGAAATTTATAATACTAATATAGGTACCTGACTTCCATGGTAGTGGAACATGATGTCTTTGTCCACCTGTTTTTGGTGATAATGAGGGAGGAATCGCTCTATCTAGATCAAAAAGTGTAACACAAAAATTGGTTATATATTCAGTTGCAGCAAAGAACTTCATTTGTGACACAATTTAATAAATCATTCATATAGTGCGGCAAACCTCGAGGTTTTGAAATGGGAGGAGAAACAATATATGACGATGCAGGAGCAGGGATGGTAATTATGTTCCTTTTATGATGATGTTTATGATTTGAGACTGAAGGCATCAAAACAGGAGAATGTATTTTGGCTGGAAGTGGCTTTGGTGTTTTGTACAAAGGTGCAGCAACTGGCGCTCCACCCTTTACGGGATGGATGATTCTTGAAGGAGTGGATAAGGGAGAGGGAACAGATCCTGCACCATATATTTTTTTGTTAATTAAGTATCCATGAATTGAAGTATGATTGCACAATGCCATTTGAACATAATCAACTTACAAGAAATTAAAATGGATGCAAAGGTTGAACATTTTAGAATGATAGCCGCAGGAGAAAATTTGAATATTGGGAATTAAATTCAAAAGTAAAACATATAAAGAGATTCAAGAGAAGCAAGTAAATAGATTTTTCATCATCAAGGTACTTACTACTTCAAAATAGAGTGCTGGCAGTTCTAAGTTTTAAATGAACACAAGTTATGAATAAAGACATTTTTTTATTACATATTACATATTCTTCTGCACGTCCACTAGCAAAAAAATTATCTTTAATCATGCTGAACTTCTTGGATGCATAATCATCAAACAATCTTGTGTATTATTTTGTCTTAACAATTCGGTTCCTAGAGGAAGAGACCTAGTAATGTGGAGTTCAGTCGAAAGGTAAGTAAAATTTAGCGAATGATTGTTGCAGCCAAAATTCGAACTCAGGGGAGAGCACAGCTAAGGCATATACCTGGAGCAGTTACTGTTGAGACAGGCGGCCTAACAACAGGTGCTTTCTTTGGTGGTGTTATATTCCCTTGCACAGTTGATGGTGAAGGAACAACTTCATATGGTGGGGATGATCCTATTGGAGGGTGAGAGAATGGTACTGGATAATGAAAAAAACATATACTTTGGTCAGGTGATCCAAGGACTATTTAATCGATCAAGGGAATGAGATTACCAGGTGTTTCAATAGGGAATGGATACACGTGTAAATTTGCTGGAGATGGGGATATAATAAGTCCTGAAAGAAGTTAACAGTGAATCAAATACTGGTAGAAACTAATAAGATAGGAATGTCAGCTCAACTGTAAGAGTTTGACATTGTAATTTTAAGAGACAGAGTTCAAATCTCCTAGCGAACTCTAGTAATGCCAATATTTCCATGAGAAAAGAGAGAAAGATTAAAACTTTTATGAGCAAGCTCAAAATTGACAAATAAATGACTGATTTATTAAAGGTAACACATAGGTAATACTTAAGCATTAATTTAAGATTTTGGAATGTTGGTAACGATTTAACTATTTTTCTTCTGGATGGTTTTGAAGTGTGTCCGGATCTGGAAAATCAAATTTAAGAATATTTGTCGAACTGAGGATAAATTTTTGCTAGAACTCATACTCTTCCTCAACAGCTTGCATTATGCTCAATATATACTAATCAAAATTAGATTTTGTTAGCAACGCATGTGTAGGTTCTTGCAGTATATATATATATATAATAACATTGTAAAGACTTGAGAGAAAGTATCTTAATGAAGTACTTATAGCTTAAGCAAAAGTGTTTTTCTTTTGTTACTATCTTTGGAGAAGTTTACAAAGGATCAATCTCAACAAAACGTGAAGATTAAGCAAGCACATACCTTGTGATCCTTGGGTTGCCACTACAAAGCCTATGATGATGCAGAGCTTCACCAGCTGCAACAAGAATGCTAAAACCACCACCATCCCATTCCAATCTTCAAGGACAACCTCCTCAGCAGTGATTCAAAAAAATGATTTTGAAGTTGGTAACCAGAAGAGGCAATGAACAAAATGAGGTTAAACTGAAGATGGTCCACATATAGTGACAGACACAAAAACAATGAGAATACTGTTTATGGAGAACAAACCAGGATTGTTTTTGTTGTAAAGGACAAGAGCCAAAAACATATATGTCTTGTCATTGGCAGAGTTTAGAAATTTCCGTGTGAAAAGGTAAAAGTTTAACTTCTGTTCACTTAGGTTAGGTAATTAATTAAATGAGATTAAAATTGATGATACAAAGGAGGAGAACAACACGTGAATTTACAGTCCACACACTAATGAACCTCAAAAGAATTTTAAAAATTGGTGAATAGCAAAAGATTTTTTTTTCTTCTATGAGGGGGCTGAAAGGCTACCAAGTCCTGTACATATTTTTATTGAGTAAACCAAATTCGTCCTTGATTTTGTAGGGTGTTCTCAAATAGATCCACTATGATTACAAATATCTCAGAGGAAAAAAAATATGGTAACAAATTATGTGGAATTTTACTTATATTGATTGATCTTTATTATCAACTATAAAATCCCCTTGAAAAAAAAATTATCAACTATAGAATCTAGTTTATTAGCATTAACATTATTACACCTTGTATTTGTTAAAAAAAAAATTATCATACCTAGAGAACTGTGGTTTCAAATCCTTGAATTTTATACTTTCATTAATATTGTTGAAAATATGCTTTATCATACTGATCCTTTCAAAAAAAATGTTTATTAATAATACTGAATGATGAATCACGTCTGTCTATGTAAGGATGACGATTTGAATAACTGCTTACCAATAGCAAATAAAAGAGACAGGAAAAAATAAAATGGGAGTTGGTGAAGATAGCAAATAAAAGAGACAGGAAAAAATAAAATGGGAGTTGGTGAAGAGAGTCCATCGCTGTTTTTGGCAAATACAAATGAAAAATGTGGCGCCCGTGACTTTCTATACAATGGACTGAAAGCAAAACTGGCGATTTTTCTTTATCCGTTAGCAACAACAAAACCATTGCATAAAGCTTCTCTATCCATCTCTCTTTTAACTTATCATTCTCTTTTATCCAAATAATTAAATTTTAACCATCATTCTTCTCTCACCTGGAAACATTAAATCATCAAAAGATTGAAAAACTATTTCTGCATATAGAAATTTTAAGTTGATATACAAAATTGACAAAAATACAGTGTTTTTCTGTATTTTGGTAATCAGCACAAGTTGTATAAGATTAAAAAAAGGGAAAGATGGGGATATAAAGTATCTAAAATCGTGTTTAAGTAACAAAGCTCTTCCGCATAATTAACAGGAGAATCCAGAGCACTGCACTAGTACTAGACTACTAGTGCTTCAGGAGACAGAAAGAGACAAGAGACAGATAAGAGAAAAGGTGGGGTCCACGAGGGTAAAACAACAAAGATAGCTCAGCTGGCCTGTCACAAGGGAAAGGACAAATGTAGATTTGACGGTACCAGTTCCCCCAACAACAAAAAATTTCTCCGTGATTGTCTACTTGGATTGTAGTGAAAAGGGGGGAAATTGGTCTCAACAACACGACGGGTGTGCTGAGCTGCTGAGGCCTGTGTGTAGTATTAGTATGGCATAGCTAATGGTAGTTGCCCTAGCTCCTTCCATCAAAAGCACCCCAAGAAAATTCAACAGTGCCTCTAGCAAGTGGGGGCATGGTTTCCCTGCGGTCAGCAAAAGCCCGCAGTCATGCAGTCGGACATCAGGGGCCGTCTGATCTTGATTGAACAATCTAGATTCAAGCTGTGTATATTAAATTAAAAAATAAAAAAATCAAGTTCGGACGACCGATATTGTCCTCATTGTGTGAATGTGTGTTTCGACTGGCTGCAGATAACCCGGTTTAAGCAAGCAGTTTCTTGACTCGGCCATTAAAAAACATCACACATACATATAAGATCCTTCAGGGGCAGGACCACTGGCTAGCGTTAAGTTGGTGCATATGTGACTTGACATCTATAAGCCGTTCTAACATAAGTCATATGCACAGCAAAAATTGAAACTTTTCTATTAGCAATCCATTGAAACAGATTCACGGGTAAAAGACATGCTTAAAAATTGTACTTTCTCTTGCCCTTTTCCCTTGAGATTATTTGCTTTCAAACAGTGTCAAGGAACGGTTAGTCAAGAATACAGTACCTTATATAGTACTGAGATAATAAGATGCTGCCAGAAAAACGCAAGAATGAAAGTGAACAATCAAATCATAAGAACAAGAAAATAAATATCAAAACAAATAGAGTCTCGAGAGTTGACTTTCCATAGAAAGGTTGAAGCCAACCATTGAGAAAAATATACATTTCTCAACAAATTATAGGAATTCACTCTAGGCAAATGCAAGTACAAATCTTTTATCTGAACATTGAATACAAGGATATGATTCCTAGTGAAAGTTGAAACAGATCTTCATTCTTACCCTCAACCTCCCTGCCTCTCGAAACAAATATTAATACCTTAACTTACATAAAGCAGGTGCAGATCCAACAGTTACAAAACATAAATGCGGCAGCTGCTTGTTGACCAATGCATAAACCTAGGAGATATGGTAGAGCCACTTCAGCTTGGCCATTCACCACCTGGAAAATATGCCAATATCAAGGTTGAGGTGTCTATACAATGTGCATACATAGTCGCATAAAAGTTGCCAATTCAGACTAGACACAAGCTTCAAGAAGTCCATATGAAAGGAAAGTGATGCTCACCGTAGGAACAGCTGATAAAAGTGATGAAATCCTGTAGGACTGCCAAGTCGCATCCTAAGCACAATTCCATGGGGTTAAATCGTGTAAAATCAGCTGGTTCCAATAACCAACAACAGAAAGTGTTTATTGAAAAATTAAATAAACACCTCTCAGTTCGAAATCTAGTGCGCACGTGTAAACATAATCATCATGGTATCATTGTAAATTGAGAATTTAATGTATGAACAATCAACGGTTTGGATCATATTCTTCAAATCGGTCCTTGAAATCTTCAACGATTTTCATCTCTTCATCTTTGTTATGTTTGCGATTCCTCCAATCGGCGTTATCTGCCATATTAAGCAACCCCGCCAGAACCTGATTCATTTCTCAAGTTGTAAATCTTGCTGATAAATACAGTAGTTGTAATCTTTTAAAGAACAAATTAACCACTTTCCAGAAAAAATAAGGGTTAAGAAATATATTGATATGTTTCTGTGTTCACTGAGTATTTTGCTTTTAAAAGGCTACCTCGCGTCCAAATTGGGCGGGAAAAGTGTCTTTCTCCTCAACATGGTGCAGCAGAATTGTACCTCCTGGGATTTCAGCATAGAACAAGCTTGAATTCCCATCAATTTGGGTCTTCAAAAACCTTCTTCCATCAGAAATGCTGTCGACTGAGTTCCAATGAAAAACAGCATAAGAATGCAACATAAACCCAAAAAACAAAAATATGTAGGTATTTCTCAGACTAAATAAATTGAAGATTGTTTTTCAAGCCAAATAACTGGTAAGTAAATATTGGTACCAAGGAAATGAAAAACAAGGAGCTTAAGGCTTTGTTTGCGAGTTTGGAGGGGAAGGGAGGGGAGGGGTTTGGAAAAAAAGGAAGGAGCAAGTGGAAGAAATAGATGACATTGAGAGGGGAAGGCATTGGGAGTTCATTTTTCTTCATAATACAAAATCCTCCTCAATTGGGGGAACTCAAATTGTATTGGAGGAGGGTTTTGGAGGGTTTACATGAATTCTTTAAATTTAATCTATGTAGTTATAATATTTTTAAAATTAAAAATATATTAATCATAAGCATCAATTTTATCATTCTCTAAAAAACTACTCTTTCCAAAAATGTGAAGGATTTTACCATTTTTCCCTATATTTCCAACCCTCCGAAGCCTTCCCTTCCCCTCCCCTCCAAACTCCCAAACAAAACCTAAGGGGGAAGAAGGGTTATGGAGAACTTAAAGGATCCAAGTCTGACAAGGACCGCATAAGCAATAAAATACAAAACATGGTCTTAAGATCAATGCTTACATTTCTTTGCCACAAATTTAAATTCCAACTTCTCTGCAGCTAAATTGAATGCTTTTTCAACCATAACTGCTTTGGAAGATGGAATGGGAATGGCCTGCATAAAAGGGTAAAATGTTAATGAGAGAGTATAAAACAACAGCTGATCATATAAAAGTTGAAGTCATGTAGTCATTAAGCAAGGGAGAAAAGAAACTCAATTGAGAAGCCACTATTGTTAGAACGGAAAATAGCTAACCAAAAAAAATTACCAACAGATTAAATATCTAATGTGGAATTAAGCAAGTTATATAAGGGGAAAGTGGACGGACATGAAAGGTAGGGAGGAGAGGAAGGAAAGCCAGCTCATTCAATAAACAAAGTGCATTTAATAGTCCAGATTTTAATTACTATGCAAGACTCAACAGTAACTTCTTTTACCTGAAGATTGGCATGAGTGCCACGTATGGAAGCCCACTCAAAAAATATGACTTCCTTTTCTTGGTTCTTGCAATATCTCTTGAGACTGTTCTGAAACTTTAAGAGCTCAACATCAGATTCAGAAGAAAGAGATAAGGTATTTGGCATGTGCTCAACTGGTATTATAAGCACATGGTCTTCAACAAGTGGGCCTTTAGCCAATGCTAGATAAGAATTTTCCCCAATGCTTATGATTAAATGCGACTCGACGCTGGGACTTGACAAGCAAAACCAACATTCTCTTGATCTGCAATTGTATTGCAGAATTTGTCAAGGGCAAAAAGCTTTGAAGTTCAACTAAACAAGGAAAAATCAAATAAACTACGCTGAGGAATAATAAAACAAAAAAAAATTTACTAGTTACCACATGAGTATTAACTTAACCCACATGTTCACAGATCAAGTATCCATAAATAACATACTGTACATTGATTATAGAATATAATTAATCAAGACACAGACCTGCTAGACCTTGTATTTTCTGATCCAGGCTTCCTGGAAGGAAACTTATCACCTTCATCCTGCAAGCTGTGTCTAAAGCGGCAGTCTGGGCCCCTTTCACATTTTCCCTTGTTCAGAAATTCAAAACAAACACCTCTCAAACAGTGCTCCCTTGCATCTGTGTCATGTCGAAAATTACATGTCTCTCCCCATTGACAAGAGCCAGAAGATACAAATTTGAAACACAACTTGTCTCCAGCTTCATGTTTCTGTCGCTTTTGTGGAACATCATATCTCCAATGTTGGGAATCAGAGATACCGTCACTGGATCTCTTTACCGTATCCTTTGGAGAAGCTTTTCCCCCTGCAGATGTGTATGGTGATAAGGTGGTATTGATGGTTTTCATGGCAATCTCAGTTGAAGACATGGTAGATGCAGGTGTTGGAGAAATCGCATGAATAAATTTCTGAAATGCAAAAGTTACCAAAATTTTACAATTAAAACATTTGCCTTACAGAGAGAGATACATAAAGGCAGGTTTATTTTCTCCATAAGAAAAACAGATGTACTCAATATCAGACGCAGGTATGCTAAAGAAGAATAGCCGAACCTGCTTATCTTTATTTCCAACAGACGCAAGCCCTATGAAACGAGTAACGTGCACGGCATCAACATTTGAATATGGTTCACGGGCATAGTATATACCTTTAGAACCTGCAATATGATATCTACAAAAAAAAAAAAAGGATAAACTGTTATGATCAAAGACACAGCTTTCACGAAGACTAAAGAGAATCCAGAACAATAACAACAACAGCCAAGCCTTATCCACAAAAGGCACAATTGCCATACCAAATTCCTCTAGAAAAATAAGATAGTAACCCTGATCTAGTGAATGAGTTAACCTCCTATAAGCAAGATCTTTATGAAACCCCCCACCAAGTTTAATAATTTTAATTTATTTACTAACATGTGAGATTGCCATTCCCAATTATAAGGGTTGCAAATAAAGTACCTATAACAGATATAACAAGTACTCCATTTGCCCCTAAATTTAAGTCTCTTTTAACCAATCTTGTTACTTACATTAAATTTATCAGAAATGTGTATTGATTTTTTTAATTGCCCTTCTATTATTGGGACTCGTATTTTTCCACTGAATTAATGATTTTTTTAGTCTTTAAATAATTTTGGGTATTTTTGTTCAAAAATAATTAATGCATCTAGCCGTTTAGAAATAGGCTTATAGAAAGAGACAATTTTTTTTTCGTGGAGCTTATATTTAGTGACAGAGGTAGTATAAGGAAATACACCATACAATCAAATGAACAAGGAACTTGAGAGCTTATTGTTTCGAAGCTAAAAGTGCACAATTGACAAATATTATGAAATCAGGATTATGCATACAATTATGTTGGTTAAATAGAAAAATCATAATTTATTTATCACTACTGTGGTTGCATGTGAAACATTCAGCAAGAAAATGTAGTTGATCCATTTTCTGTGTGTTTTGAGGAGGGATGTAGATAATCAGACAAAGGATTGTAAGCTATCTGTCCAACAATTACCGTGGTTTAATCTCTTGAACTAACTCTGATATGGTTGAATCGCTGCCTGTAATATCTGAAAATCCGGCAGGAATGTCTGAAGCAGCTACTCCATTTGTGACCCCACTTGGCCACTCGTTAGTAACAATGAATCAAGGAAATCAAAAAACGGATTGCGTCGTAGAAAACAAGCTAGTGGCATTAAGCCCAGGATACAGTATGACTGAGAATAATAAATAACTAATTCGCATCAACACAAGGATATGTCAAGAACAGATCAACAACTCCAGATTCCTCAGCTATTGCACGCAAAGCATCAACATCATCTTCACTGTAAGTTCCAAACTGCTGAACAGTAGATGATTTCCTACCAGATAAATAGGTGACAGATAACCCTACACATAAGTAACCCAATTCAATTCCCAATAAGTATTTCAAGGCTGATAAGCCAGGACGTCCATTACCAATCACATACAATAGTGATCACCAAAACTAATCCCTAAATCATGTAATTTCTAAATATGTACTATCTAAACTAATGTTAAATGTCAACTACAGACCACGGAATCATAATCAACAAATAAGGGTCTATTTGGATTGACATATGTGAGTTTATCTGCTGACATAAGTACTTGTGAGACTATTCGAGAGAGCATGTGAAAACAGCTTATGTCATATCCTTAAGTTGTATTCAGCTTATTCCCCTTAGCTCTACATGATAGCTTATATGAAAACAGTTTGACTAATGATTATACATAAGCGCTTATGCTATAAGCAAATTAAGTTGTTTATCCAAACAGGACCTAAATGCAAAACAAAACTTCCAATCCATAATAAACATTGGAATTGAAATAGAATTTAATACACGAAGCAAAAGCATACCGAAGAGGTTGAATTTTCCACTGCCTTTCAACCAAAACAAATTATCGCAAACCCTTAGCCCATCCATCTTGAAACCACAGTTGGCGGAGTCCTTGGAAGCCGCCAACAAAAATTTGGGGGCGGCGACGCCGTAATCGCCGATGAAGTAAGTAGGGAGGGGAATGTGTGATCCACCACCTTGAATGTATGCCGTGAACTCATCAATCTGGTCCGGTGAGTCAGGGAAGAACTGGCCAACGCATAAGAGTGCGTCGAATGGGCCTGCGGATTTGTTCACCTAAATTGAAAGGATTCAGTGATGCAGAGCATTCAACTGATGAACAAAAACAAAACCCTAGAGAGAGATAGAGAGAGTGTGTGTTACCGATGAGACGCGCTTGAAGAGCTGGTTAAGACGGCCGTAAACGTCGCCGCAGAGTAGAATTCTCGGGGGGGCCATAACAAATTTTGATGGACCTTTGACTGTCACCGAATTAGTCCCTCGTCACACGAGCTCATCAACCTAGTGTGTAATGTAATGGGTATTTGATTTGGTCTTATACTCTAAATAAAAATAAGGTAAGGTAATTGAAAAATTTTAAATAACTATTTTAGAGAATTCAAATGACTCAATTGTCATATTTTAATGAGTTAAATATGTTTTTGGTCCCTATAAAATTGAAAACTTCTAAGTTTAGTTCTTACTTAATTTTAATATGCTTTTTAGTCCCTATAAAAAAAATTTACTTATAATTTTAGTCTCTGCTAAAACAAAGTTTGTTTAATTATCCTTAAACTCTTAAATTTTTGAACGATTTTTTTGAGACAAGTTTAGAACACTATGAAATGTTCATTTACAAAAATTTAGAATTTTTTAACATGAAACGAATTAAATATGAATTTTTTAAACCGACAAAAGTTAAAGATAAAAGTAACAAATTCTGGACGTAGAAATCAAATTTTGCGATAATTTTTTGCGGAGGAACTTTTAGTAATGTTCTTAACACGTCTGCAAAAAATTGTTCAAAAACTTAAGAGTTTAAGCATAAATTAAACAAATTTGAATTGAGTAGAGACTAATACTGAGTGACGAAATTTTTTTTAAGGATTAAAAAAACTATTAAAATTAAATAAGGACTAAACTTAAAAGGTCCCAATTTTATAGGGACCAAAAACATATTTAACCCTATTTTAAATAGTTTTTTTGAAGATCATATTCTATTTTGTAAAAAAGTTTTGTTTCTATTGAACCGTCACTTTCAACGTTCAATGCAATATTAAATGTTATTTTACCAATATTACCCTTAGTTATTTATTACAGAGAGAAAAATATATGAAACAAGATATTAAATGAATGAGACTATTATTGGAAAGAGATAAATTATTGTATCAAAAGTTGTAACATTTATTGATTGTCTTGGTTTGTGTAAAATGTCAAAATGTGACAATTAAAAAGGAACGAAGATAGTACTTACTTAGACATGGCATGTTACTACATATTTATCTTATGAGAAATGTTAACGAGTGCCCCGGGCACTCTTTAAGACGTTTAAATAGTAACTTTTTATTGAAATATGTGTAATTAGTGCATTGAAAATTGAAAAGTTTGACATTTTTAAAAAATAATTACTTAATTTAGAATGTTTAAAGAGTGTCCCAGAGACACTCGTTAGCAAGACTTTTATCTTTTTGGATCAATAAAGTACGTTGACACTTTCATAAAAGATTTTGTTTAAGGAATTGGTCACGTTTTTTAATGCAATATAACAATGAGACTAATTTTTTGCTTCATCCGTCATTTTTTACATGAATAGTTTACAAAAATCGCGGGTATTAAGAAAAGCCTTTGAAGTAATAAATTTATCATAAATGTATGTTATTATTACCAAATTACTCTTTGTCTATAGAGATATTTAATATTAACTTTTCATATTTCAACGTATTATGACCTCTTTTTCCAATACATTCATTGATCTCTTCTGACCTAAGAAAATGAAATGGGATTCAATAGATTTGAATTGCTAGATGAGTGAATCACCTCTCAGTTTTTTCAGTCAATATTAAAATCTGCATTGCCCCATCTATGTGTTTAACTTAAATGAGTCATGAATATATCTCAAACACATTCAGATGCAGTAGTAATAGGTCCTTTTAAGACACATGTGACATGTCTAATAGTTATGAAGTGGTTTTTTTTTTTTTCCTGAATGAATTATAAAGTAATTTTGTTTTACTAAAAAAACAATATTCATTCATTCACTCTAATTGGTATAAATTACATTGATCCAGAACAATACAAATCTTTAAATTGCTAAAATAAAAAGGTAAAAAACTGTGAACAAACTCACGGCATCAAATTAAGACAGTAAAGAAAATTATTATATTCATTTGGCTGACATTTGAAGACAGTAAAGAAAACAAAAATGATCAGACATCAATTTTTTTTGTGACAACTTGGGTACCCATCAATAAAAGGTGGGTAACACAACCCATGTTGAGTTGGCACCAATCAAAGTTATTTGTTTGTTTTTTATTATTTTTAATGTTATATAAATAAATTGTTTTGATTGGTCCAACTAAACATGGGTAGTATTACCCACCTTTTATTGATGGGTAAACAAGAATTTCCCTTTTTTTTTTCATCTACAATCTCATGTGATTCCTCTTGTTCATCAAGCAGCTGATCTCAATGCAATGTTGTTGTGTCAATTTTTCCCGACTTTTTTGTGTTTAATTATTGCCCTCCTCCCAATTTCTTCATCTTTCCCTTTTTGTTACGAGAATACACAAGCCATGTGAACTCTATTACGTACTCTTTAAAAGAAGAAATTAATGATATATATGGCTAGCTTTTATAGGTAGTCCTTGTCCAAGTGACCTCACATACCCATTGTAAGTTACACACATGACCTAATCAAGAGAATACAAACACACGCTCTAATTGTAATTAATCAAGTGAAAAGTGGGGTGAACTGGTGAAGTAAT
This sequence comes from Medicago ruthenica, assembly GCA_018208015.1. Classification (NCBI taxonomy): domain Eukaryota; kingdom Viridiplantae; phylum Streptophyta; class Magnoliopsida; order Fabales; family Fabaceae; genus Medicago; species Medicago ruthenica. The sequence continues at coordinate 99,284,942 of CM031378.1, read as the reverse complement.
AAGAGTTACTGTTATTTTGTTCACTTACTCCCTAATCAATATGCAACACTAAAGAGTAAAGAACTACCAGTATTTATGAAAGTAGACTCTGAAAGTGGAAAGTTGAAAAGTTGTCATGACCTAGAGAGTGACAGGGGTACATGCTTAGATGGCCAATTATGTGAAAAAAGTAGGCTAACTTGATTACTACGTACAAATGAACTCAGGACCAAAATACATGCAAATGAAGGAGTATGACCCACGTTCTCACATACCTATTATTTATTGTGTATCTTTCTCGTCTTTCCTGTCAAGAGTAATGTTAATAATTTAGGAGTGGAAAGAAACTCAATCTTGCAGATGGAAGTTCGCAATAGAGAGAACTTGTGAAGTAATTTTTTTTTTGAAACAGGGTGAAATTGTAGATATAAACATTAATTTCCAAATGTCAGCGAGCCGTTGTTTACACCAACAAATAAATAATATGTTAGCTGAAATTGGCATGCAGTCGAATTTAAGGTCATCCAATTTTCCCTAAATCGAATGAAAGTTAAGCGAGTAGAAATACAACTAAACACGAATTAATCGAATCTTTCACAAGTCTACTTATGACCACAAAGGTCATGGAAGTGTTTGAATTTGTAAAAGTTCACCAGGACAGGACAATTTGGTGTTTTACCCACGTTCTTTGTTTATAGCGTCACTAACCAAAATAGCTATCGGCATGGAGTCACGTTATGAGGAGATAACAATTTGGTATTTTACTCGTGTTCCTTATTTCAATATAAAACTTGTCTTTTGATTGGGTTTTTATCTCCTTTTAGAAAACCCTTGTAAAAATGTTACCAAGTTTCACTAAAGCCACACTAAAAATGACGTAGCTGCGTAGCCCCACTTAAAAACACTACTATATGTTGCGTTGCTTCTATATCTTGCTTTTGTTTTTATACACTCTTTTCTAAGTACATGTTGTTGTTGACCACTCTACATATGTCAATGTACAATTTTGACCATTAATAATCTTTAATAATCTATAATAAATCAAACAACATCTTATATAATGACATTTGTCTTTATATATTAGTAAAAAACATACGGTCAAAATAGATAATGTAAAAAATACACATGGTGAAACTGTGACAAGTATTTAGTAGCGGAGGGAGTATTTTATTTGTTTTTGTATTATTTGTTTGATGTTGTGGATGGATGAGGAGTGGAGAGTAGGAAGACAAATCATAGGCACGCACATATTCAGACTTGGCAACTCATATAGGTTAAAGAGGGGAGGCCAACCAACCATTTCATACCAAAATGTGAAAATATACCAAGGTTTATTAGTGCCATAATTTGATCTGCTCCATAACAATGGATTTAAATCAACCTATGAAAAATTTAAGTGAATTTGATACCAATGATGTAGACATCCTTTTTCACATGTTTTATCTTGTGAAAGGAATTTCACCAGCTCATTACGTCCATCTTTATTGCTTCCATTGATACCAACCAGGAGCCAACTACAAGCAAGCTATTAATTAAGCATAATGCAAGGTTCTCTTAACAGTCTCTCTCTCAAATTGCAATTTGATATTGGGTTTTTTGATTAAAATTTCATCTCCTGATTAGTATATTATGGCTACCAGTGATATTAACTTGCAAAGAATGATTAAAATCTCTACTTAAACAAATTTTAATTTGAGCTTCTTTCCATAATGTCAAGATTCTGAAGTGTGAACAAATCCTGATTAGAATCATTTTGTTAGGGATATTAAGATGCTAACGATTGAATCCTGAAAAGAGACACTATCTACTACATCAACCAACTGATATCTCCATAAAGTCGGTCATAATCTAGGCTTTGTAGCTTAGATTAAATCCATTAAAAATACTTTTTCATAGCGAAATTATGTAGCTTGTCTTCCTGAATGATTTTGAATGGCATTATCCCAAACCATTATAAGAGTAAGTTACACGATGACTTTTTCTGGCTCCTACTTTTGTTTGCAATTTAGGTTCTAACTTGTTACACTTTGCCAAGGTTATGTGAAGGGCATGGTAATCATTGCAGATATATCAGTTGTTTTATTTGCCTATTGTTATTTTGAATTGATTTCCTCTATCATGTAACAGTTAACACATCATAATTATTTTTGCAGCCTTGCTTTGTGATCCAAACCCAAATTCTCATGAAAATATTAAAGTAGTGAGAACAAGCGTGGGTCCAATGAAGTGTGCAGCAAATTGTGGATTGCCAATAATGAATTTTGATAGTGACCACTATATATATGTTTGTATATATTAGGAACCATCAGTGGCTCCTCGTATTGATTTTGGCACAAATAGTTTGAAACTTCACCAAACTAGTGGATATGATTTTTGAAATCGAACATGGAAGTAGCACAACTAGGATGAGCACAAAATTGTAGCTTATTTTTCGATTCTAAATTTTTATTGTACTACGTGATACATAGCGGTGTTCAAAACAGAACCAATCCAATAGAAAAACCGCAAACCGAACCAATCCAAACTGAAACCGCAAAAAACCGCATTTGGTTCGAATGTATTCGGATCGTTTTCTTACTCAACCGCGTGGTTTGGTTCGGTTTGCGGTTTTTGTTTTATCAACCGAACCAAACCAAACCAAACCGCAACATACGAAAAACACTAATTAAACATATGTCACCTAGACCAATATTCATAGAAACTCAATGGAAACTTTTATAAAATGACATATTTTTTCTTTGTTAAGTTTCTTCTTAACTTTTTATTTCAAAAATATGTTTATGTGTTACTTGAAATTTTAGAGAATGATAAAATCTTAGTATTTGCATTTCTTACATTATAAGATTATTTTTTGCACACGTTTTTAATTTTGGTTTATGTTGTTGGGAATATTGCTGGAAATTTGTTGTGTTTTAGCTATTTAACAAGATTTTAATGTTGAAAACAAAAAATTGTATTAGCTCGATAAAAACCGCACAAACCGATCCAACTCAAACCGCATTGTTTTGGTTTGGTTCGGATTTTATTTTAGAAGTCAACCGAACCAAACCAAACCGCATGTTTTTTTATCTTGCGGTTCAAATGACTTTTAGGCTCAAAACCGAACCAAACCGCACCGCGAACACCCCTAGTGATACATCTAGTTTTTTTTATTGTATCGGTCTCTTTAACTATTTTGTGGTATACTAGTATTTATTTAGTAATAATCATTTTTCTATATGCAATAAAATAAAAATTGTTTTCCTTCATTAGATTGGCAAGCAAAGACCAAAACTATACTATCATTATCAATAAATCCTTAATGAAAACCTTAACTTTTGCCCATATGTGTCGACAACAATTAACTTTTCATAATTATTGTTTTTTAATTTCACGCACACGCACATGCACACACCTCCTGCTTTAGAGTTGCTAACTAGTTTTCAAAATAGTTTACTCCTCAATTCGTTAAGATACACTTTGTAGAATCGTATATGTTGTTTTCATCTATATGACACGTTTTTTGGTTTTTATAGTCATGTGTTTCATTTTCATCCATCCATTAAATACAAAATTTGGAGATATTCAATTAAAATGTTTGTGCCAACTAAACGTCAATATTAGAAAATAATATATGAGCTTAATTTTTGTTCACAACTTTCATTGCTCTCATTTATTCTTTTTGTATTACTTCAACTGATGCCAACCTTCAAGACATGGATGGCGCCAGTTCTTTTTATATCCTCACCACAGTATCTCCTTCAGTGGACTATGTCTGTGGCTCAGACCCAGGGGAAACATTTGTAGGAGAATCAGGATCTACACATGCAATTGGTGTTAAATTTTTGTCGAATACCATATGCCATGCGGTATGGCGCAATTTGAAGCGTTCTTTCCCTGCAAGAGATGCCATATATGACGCAAATTATATCATTCTTTTTTGGTTGGTATAACGTGATGGTTTCAACCATAGCTTGGATAATCACACTTGGGTGAAAAGGGCTAATTGGAATCACTGAAGAAGAATATTATATAGACTGCATGATGGTATCAAGGTGTGTGTGGAATGTACTACTACGATACTCTAAAGGTTGGAGGTTTATGCATTTTGTTTCTGGATGAAATGTTTAGCTATAAGGGCTTTTATTGTCATTTACTTTCGTTCTGGTATTATAGTTTAAGGTTTCTTTTTGTAAGATATATGTGTGAATGGTAGCTGTTGAAACATGATACAAAGGAAATAAAAGTTAGTTTACTTAACAATGAAGAAGAAGAGCACCATGTACCTTAGTTGCTTGTGCTACAAGTAATTGAAGCTTAGAGAGTTTTAGAGTTAGTTATGCATTGTAACTAACTTCCTTAATTGTAGGAGAAGTTTGTTATGATAGAGTGAAGCTAGATCACAATAGCATAGCATGCTCCTTCAATAACAAACTATAAATACTTGTAATAACTTCCTTTGCAAGTTAATGTGAAATTCTCTCTTTCTTTCTCATGTTTTCTCTTATTTCTCTCGTTTTCTATCATCTTCATGTTTACTCAATAGTAGCTACTTGATGTATTGTCGCATGGATTAATAGAATTTCAATTTAAATTTTTTTCATATCTTTAATTTAAATATCAATTATGTGAACGATGGAGATTAATCACACTTAGCTTAAAAGCTGGAGGAAACTCCATAACATGATAACTCCATATCTTATATTTTCTTTCCTATACAAGATAATAAATTCTAACCTATCTATGAATAATTGGGGGTCACTTGTATCCAAATTACACATGTTTAACACCCCATATCAAATTAGATATTCTCAAAATAATCCTCTTGCAACAATTAACCTATCCTGACCAAAATATACAATCTTAGAAGTTTATGTGACGTGTTATTTGACAACAATTAACTTTTCATGATTTTTTTTTTAATTTCACACACACGCACGCGTGCGTGCACACACCTCATGCTTCAGAGTTGCTAACTAGTTTGGACAGAGTAATAAAAAATTTCATTGTCATCATTTTTGGACAACTTTTATAATTTTTTATTTTTCTGGGCCAAATTTGGAAATTATAATTAAGGGTCAATTTGCAAATTTTGAAAATTTTGAGGGGTCAATTTATAATTTTGAAATAATTGAGGGATAAATCTATAATTTACGAAAAAATTAGGGATCAATTTGCAATTTTTGGAAATTTATTGTGGTCATTTTGAAAATTTTGGAATATGTGAGGACCATTTTAAAAAATTATAAGAATGAAGAAATTTGAAATTTTTAGTTTTTAGGTGTCATTTGAAATTCTCTAAATTTAACTTGAAGAAAATACTTCAAAATTTCCATCATTTTAAAAATTCTCAAAATTATCATCCAAACAATGGAATTCACCTAAAAATATTTCAATTCCCTCGGCCTCAACACTACATTACCTCAAAACATTCCCCATCCAAAGACACTCTTATGCTTTTTAAAATATTTTTAATTTCAAATATCTAGTTTATATTGGCAATTTATTTTATTTGAAAATGAGGAGTGTTAGAAATACACGTGAAATCTAAATTTAACTTATTTTAGTTTTTAGGTGTCATTTGAAATTCTCTAAATTTAACTTGAAGAAAATACTTCAAAATTTCCATCATTTTAAAAATTCTCAAAATTATCATCCAAACAATGGAATTCACCTAAAAATATTTCAATTCCCTCGGCCTCAACACTACATTACCTCAAAACATTCCCCATCCAAAGACACTCTTATGCTTTTTAAAATATTTTTAATTTCAAATATCTAGTTTATATTGGCAATTTATTTTATTTGAAAATGAGGAGTGTTAGAAATACACGTGAAATCTAAATGAATCTCGTCATTTTATATGCGAACTATTTTTAAAGTGTTGAAGAAAATATTAAAAAGCTTCGTTTCTAACACTTCTTATTCGAGAATATATTTGAATGGTGTTAAATTTATATTCAAATCAATAGAAATTGAGTTACATTATTTGATTCGGTTTTGACTCGAACATGGAAGAAAAAACAAACTTAAATTAATTTAGTTAGTTTAGTTATCGGTAATTGATTTTATTCTTACACCTCTATCTAGTTTTTTTTTTTTACGTTAAAGACAATTTTATTAACGAAAGTCTGGCAATAAGTCAAATGTCAAGACTGTGAAAATACAAGGCGGAGTCTCTTCGTTTCATATGCAATCTAAATTATTCTTACACCTTTATCTAGTTGGTTTTAAAACTCAAAGTATAACTTTTATAAAATCATGTGTTTCGTTGTAATTATGTTAAACTAGTCATAAATTTAAACATACACTTTGTGATAGGACACAAATACACGATTTATATCGAGTATCGTTCCCACAAGGATTTTGTTATGAGTACCAATTTTTTTTTTTACTATTTTGAATAACACAATTATTCAAAATATCATTAATTACATGTGTTTGTCATCCTAAAAATTGAGAAAGTTGTTTGAAACCAAGGTTGTCTAGAAATATTTTGATGATAACAAAAATACAGAGACCTTGAAAATTAATAATTTTCCTAATCTTAAGATGTTTCAAGAGTGTCTAACAATTTCCTAAAAAAAAAAAAAAAAGTGTCCAACAACAATGTCTCAAATTTTGAGTCTTCCAAGTGATATGCATTTTCTCATTTCCCTCAATGACTTGCGCATATAGTTATCCTGAACTGTATCGAAAATATCGGCCACAATTTGGTGACTACTGGCCCATGATTTCCCACATCAAACATGTTTTCATTGGAGAACCAAGTCCAACAGGAGAGGGGGAATGAAATTATTGACCTTCGTGAAGGTAAACATATTCTTCTGTAATTTCCCTTTCTGAGTTAGGCCTTGTTGAGTATGGCTCATATATATAGACATGGAACAAAGGCGAGGGGTGTGATCTTTCCTGTAATTTCAAAATCAAAACACTTCCAAATTCCATCTGCAAACTCTTAAATTTGCAAGATTTGTCGCTCAGTTGGTTTGCAGAGCTTGAAATATTGCCTAATGGATTAGGAAGCTAATCAGTCTGCGACATTTGCTTTTAAGAACAGAACAAAATTGTTCTGCCACAGGATGAATTTGAAAGCTTTACCCATCTTTAAATTTTGGGTATTCATTATTGTAATAATATAAATATTTTGTTCAAACAAAAACTCTCTTCTATTGAAGAAATAAGGCTTAAACACATTTTTGGCCCCCTAACTTCGCACTAGTTGCGATTTTGACCCCTATTAAAAAAAACCACATTCCAGCCCCCTAAGTTTCCCTTCTGTTGCAACTTTCAATTTTGATCATTCAAAATCAATCATTCAAGACATTATAAACAAGTGGGGTGTTTTGTTGAGCAAGTTTCAGATTTATAACGCAAAGAATATGTCTTGGAACTGGTTTCTTGATCTTCTACTGTCTTGAATGGTTGATTTTGAATGATCAAAATTGAAAGTTGCAACAGAAGGGAAACTTAGGGGGCTGGAATGTGATTTTTTTTAATAGGGGGCCAAAATCGCAACTAGTGCAAAGTTAGGGGGCCAAAAGTGCGTTTAAGCCAAGAAATAAATATTGAATCGTGTAGGTGTCTAGTCTCCTTACCTCTGCATTTTTTTAACATATGTTTAGCTCTTTTTTCTTTATGAACGTATAAATGTTTACCTTTTCTTTAGTATCTGTTGGCTAATGCAATAGAAATCTCGCAACTTTTGTTTGTTGTCTCTTTTTCCCTTCTCTATGTTTTCATAGCAAGAATAATAGGTCACACCTCCTAAACCATTTTCCAGTTAAAAAAAAAAAGGTCTAAGCTGAAATTAGAAATTTCTAAATCATATCATTGTCGTCATCACGAAGTTGTATATGATTTTAAAACACTCAACTACAATTGATTATCAACTAAGATTGGACACTTGCATCACCTGGATTACTAAGCTCTACAAGGTTTTCTGAGTAGGATGGTTAGTTATAGATTTGTTCATTTTATTAGTTGTTGCTACTAATGTTTGTTAATTTAAAGCTACGTGTAACAATGCACCTTCTTTGCAACTTTAACCGAAAAAGGCTTTTAACTGCAATATTTATCAATAGAAAGAGATCACATAATCCCAGCAATAACATTGTGTGAATTTTCAAAAATGTAGTTTCATATAAATAACAAATAAGTATATATTTCATGGCGATGAATCCACAAAGAAAAAAGAAGAAAAGAAAAAACAAGTACATGTTTGGTATGAGTAAAAGAGAGCTTGTTTTGAGTCACATTTTCTTTATTTACTGGGTAATGATGATGATGATGATGATGATGATGATGAGTAAAAGGTAACACGTTTGGAACTCTATTTTTTGATTGGGTGATTTAAACATCATAGAACCAGCTAATATAACTTTATATAGTTCGGATTGCACACCACATACTTACTTTGGTGTAACAATTTGGGCATTATGGTTTTACTAAAAAAAATAAAATTGGCCATTATGGTTAATCATGCATGAAGCGAGTGGTGTTTCAAATAGATCTTTTTTTTTTGTTACAGAGATCTTGTTGGTTTAATAACAAGAGATATGGGGAAAAAAAAAAACAAATTTGCAAAATTGCAATTTTCTAATTGGTTTAATAATCAGTGATGCTATATATCGCGATGCATTTCACGCGATTTTTTCACGAACTCTTGTTTTCATTTATTTCCCAAAAGTATTTTTAATAATAGAACCATTATCAGTATTGTTGTTAGCTTCACATATAGATCCTTTACACTGTGGCTGTCACCAACTAAAGACCCTCTTTTACAAGGATCACAACTCTTGGTGGCCTAAAAAGAAAACGCAGTGCACTAAATTCTTGCTCTACCTTTTTTTCTTGTAATACTTAACAAATCTCTTCATTTCCATCATGATTGGAATTGAGGCCCTTGATTGTTGAACCTTGTAGTATTACTCTTAGATGTTGAGATATACTTTCCACTTCTCAAATACACTCCAAATTTCTTCTCATCAGCAAGACATACTTGTGGCTAAATAATGCATCAAAAATTGCACAGAGATGTGAAAACACACACAAAGTTGGATGCATAATTAAATCATCTTTTGTCACAAATTATTCGCTTCTCAACTATAGATGTTCTGGAACTATAAAAGGTGAAGCGGTTGTGGTAGAAGAAAACTGAGACAAAGAAAGAGACAAACGACAATACAACATGTGTCATAGGAAAAGAAATAAAACAGGCAAATTGTCTTACCACGTGGTTCGTGATGCTGTCGCGATATTATTTTTCGCAACATTGAGCATTTCCCTTTAATAATCTTTCATTTTGAATCTCTTGGATTCTCTTAGATCGTGGATTTTCCTATTATCATGTCGTGAAAAGTGTACGAGACTATTTTGTAGTAATGAGTAGGAATGTAAAATCCATCTCTAACGACTTAGCCACGGCTAAATAAATAACGGAAACGAATACGTCTCATATTTTCTCTCTAGTCAGTTTAGTGATGGAAATTCTTACGTCAGAGATACATTCTGTTTGTCTCTAATTTCAATTTTCTAGTAGTAATTTTTTTAAACTTTTGCTTTCTTAACTAGTGTTTTTAGAGTGTGTTTGGAAATGAGATGTTTTGTGCTAGTGTAATATTTTGAGAGAATTCAAATCCTTTTAGATAAATTCAATTGTTTGAATTTTCTAAAGACACAATCTCTTGTGATGATAGCTGATTTGTTTTTAGAGTGTTTTATAAAAAGAATAAACATTTATACTATATTTCATATTTTAAAAATTCAACACTTAAAACTAAATTGAGATTCTTCTAGTTTCATCACATAAAAGTCTAAACTTTTTTTTTAGCAAAAGGGGTGCAAATGAATTGCAACACCCAAAGTAGAATAAAATAAAAGTCTAAACTTATATTACCATTAATAAAAGAAATCCACAATTAACATTTTTTTTCATCAGATTGGATTCTCAAGCTAAAATCATATTTACATTATTAGAATAAAACCACCCAAAGTGTGTGTTTGGTGGTGGATATATCAAAATCACGTGGATTTATCGTGATTTTTCAAAAACTACACTTTGTAGCTTTTGCAAAATCACATCGAATCATCGTAATTCTAACATACCCACCATGATACTAAACTTATATAGACTGAGTTTGACCTAATTGGTTTTAGTGGGATCCAAACTACAAAGAAAAACATAAACCAAATAATTCAAATTATTGGATCTAGATTTGTACATGTGAGCCCCCAACTTTTGAAAAAGTTGGATCATCATATGTTACTCTATCTTTTGCTAAGATGAGTCACTCTTACTTTTTAAGTCTCTAAATTTTAAGTCTCTTAATTAAATCTGAATAAAAGGTCTAATTAAGTAATGTAGAGAATTAACACACTTCAAGATAAGCAAGGTGCAGTGTCACTAGACCTATGAAGCCTGAATACGTAGTACGGATGCAAGTACGATACGATACAGGTACGTAGATACGTGAAATTTTAAAATTTAGGATACGATACGGCTAAGATACGTTAACAAAATACTTATATTAAAATTACATGCATGTAAAATCCTTGAAAAAAAAAATAAACATTGATTACTTTTCAATAATATATAATCCTAAAAGTCACAATTTACAAAAAAAATAATACATGTGATCAAAATAAAAAATGAAACTTTTTTCGTATAAATCATATTCTATTTTCATTCATATGTTAGAATATCAACAAATACATCAATAAAAGAACTCAAAACAAAGTTTGTTTAATGTTGATTGATTGAATCTGTTCTCTCTCTCTCTCGTTACTTTCATCCACCAAAAACATAATTTTTAATTGGTTAATAAAAAAACAATTATAGTGATTCATATCTTAAATTGTATCATATACATCTCCATTGAATTTTTACAACACAATCTCACTTTTTTACCCTTCATTTTTTCCAAGATACGTCTATATGAAGTATCTACTAAGTATCTGTGTGTATCTGTCGAGTATCTTATAAGTATCCGATAAAATATATATTTTAAATTAAAATAATTAATTCTGATACTCCGATGAAGCTTGGATACTCCAAAATAGAGAACGTACCTGTATCCGATACGTATCCGATACATGTACGTTCTCTATTTTGGAGTATCCAAGCTTCATAGCACTAGACTCACTCCTCACAATGTTTCAAAAAAAGTACTCACCACTCACTAGAAACTTCCGATTTTCCCTCGTGGTTTAACCGTGTGTTATTTTCTTTATTACAAGCTGTTTTTGTTTGTCTTACCCTCATTCTTGTCATTCATGTTCACACGGTCGATGGTGGATGAATGTGAAAACATTGACTCTGCGAGCATGTGCATAGGTCGGATGTGAACATGCAAACGTCGATTTCCCATATTCAGAAAGTTCAAATGCTTAAGTTTCTCTCCTTGCTTGCTTGTTATTACAAAACATCATTAAAATTAGGGTTAAATAAGTTAATGGTCCTCCTAAATATACACTAATTTCATGGATAGAAAATTTTGAAGGGACCAAAAACCTAAAAAATATTTTAGGGGGACTAAAATCAAATGTTGGTATATTTAGAGAGACCATTTACTTATTTAACCCTTAAAATTAAATTAAAATTGTAATTCTCATAGAGCAATACTGTAACTTTTTGGCTTTTGCCATGTTAAAAAATAGCCTTTATTTTAAGGATATGATAAAATAGCCTATCGTGTCCGATATTGTTTATTTTAGTCTTTAGGTGTTCACCTAGATTGTTCCCTCACAATTAGCGGGTCAATTTTTCAAACACTACTACCAAAATTCATAACACGTTTATATTGGGACCATTATATAGATAAGTGATAGAATATGCATATTAATTTTATCAATGCAGCGACGAACATGGATATTAATCAATAATCAAAGATATGAAGCCAAAAAACATACTGGATATCGGCCAGTCAGAGCATAAAACACCAAGTCAATGATTCAACAACTAAAAGTTAAACGATTTTTTACGAATACCGTAAGTTATTTATTGTTTTTTTATAGGGAAAACAGAGTTAATTTATATACATTCCTTTTAAGTCTATTTTTTTTTTGTCATGTAGCTTAGTGGCTAGCGCTTACACATTTTAAATGTGAAGAAGTGGAGTGTCCGGGGTTCGAACCCCGGCCCCTGCATATAATATGCAATATCCCTACCAACTGAGTTAAGTTCACAAGATAGTTTAATTAACTTTTACAATATTAAACAACACAAAAATAAATTATAAATATAAACAAGATTGATTAATTTTTTTGCTGCGTAACCTAATGGCTAGAATGTACCAAAAAAAAAAACCTAATGGCTAGAAATCACCTCTTAAAGGTAAATAAATGAAACCATGACTCCTACAAATGTCCCTACCAATTGAGCTACATGAACATATTGATGAAATTTTTAGTAAATCAATTAGTAACAAAATTAATGAGTAAATTTTATATTGTGACTTAAATAATTAATATGGATAAAATTGATATTAATAAATAAATTAAAGTAATATTTTTTTTGAAAATTAAGGTATCCTCTATGCACAAAAAATGCGAGCCCTAAAAAAACATGAGGCTTGAGACGGCTATCTCACTTGCCACCCCTTTGGGTCGTTTCTAATACATCGTCGGTGTGCAAAATTTTTATATATGAATTAAAATATGTGTTGTTACATCAACTAAGGATGTATGGCAAATCATATGTTTTTAACTCATTAAATAATGTGACACTAAATCATTGGATGTATATCTAAAGCTTTTTTATACCGTCGGTGAATATCAATTAAACTCTTGCTAAATATTAAAACAAAAAAAAAGTTTTTTTAGTACATAAAAATGATCAAATATTAAAAGAAAAGTAAAAGATAGAGTAGATTATAAATAAGTACCCCCTTGTAAAAAAACAGTATTTCCCTTTGCTCTTGAATCTTGATAAATTCGTAATGATTGGTTATAATAATAATAATAATAATAATAATAATAATAATAATAATAATAATAATAATAATAATAATAATAATAATAATAATAAGGGTTTTTCTAACCTATCCAACATTGCATAGGATAAGAAGTTCAAAAAGGTAAGTTTGCATTGGAACTTGTGCATCTAATATTAAATATATATCTTTTTAATAAATAATTGTTGTTTTTCAATAAAAAGTTTCCATTTTTAATTGTTTTATCCTATGCAATGTTGCATAGGTTAGAAAAACCCTAATAATAATAATAATAATAAATATGTAACGTCTAATTTATGATAAATTCCTAACCAATATCTATCTGATTTTGAATATAATATATTCAGAAAACTATGTTTTATGTTTTAAAATATAAACAAATTTCAATTAAAATTTTTTTGACAAAAAATAATTTCTTTCATTACAATACTCTTTAGTTAGTTAATATTTTAAAATTTGATAATCCCTTTTATTTTTATGATATAAAATTTAATTAATAAATTTTTTAAAATATAATTATTTTTATCAATGAATTATTTACTAATTTTAATAAAAAAATTGATGAGATATTTTAAATTATTTTGATTGCTTGTATTCTCAAGATTACAATTTACAACTATAGTAGTTTCTCCATCCAGGCATCCAGGCAGACCTAAAACACCGTTGCAAATTGCAATCAAATCAAGGTTGTTTTGTAGGAAGAAAACGAGAAATATGTAAGAAAGGATTACACCAAACAATAAATATGACATTTAGAAAAAAAAAAAATTAATATGACATGTATTGCCACGTACAATGTGCAGTATAAATAAACTGCAGTAGTTTTTTTGACGTCGGTATTGATTAACGAATTAATATGACTTCTTAGAGGAGACTTTAACCTATGGCTGCATATGGTCAAGGTCAACAGTCAAAAAATAAAGAAGACGTGCTAATATGCGATTTTTAATTTAATGTAAAAATAAACACATATATGACACATCACTGTGGGTATACTATCAATGGACAACGATACCTATAAGGATCAAGAGAGATAAAGAGAGGTGTGGTTTGGTTTGGACTATTGGTTATACCACTATGTAATCGGCTATTGTTTCGTTTTTAATTGGTAATTTTTTTTATACTTTTTAATCTCTTTTTGCCACTCCTTGTTTTTAAAAGGGACTTTTTTAATTTGGACCTCTTAAAAAAAGCAATATTAGATGACGTTAAGTTGCAGTAGACAAGTAGTGCAAAATTAAAATTGAAATATAATGACAAAATGTCATTATTATTTTTTTGCTAAGCAAATAGAGAAGAAGAATAAAATTTAAAAACACGTATTCGTCGTACATCTCCTATATATATATATATATATATATATATATAGGGGGCATATCACATGAGAATGATAATTATATGTGAGAATGATGAGAATAAATAGAAACCATTAGATTAAAAAGAATGACTGAGATTAAATCACCAGTTAAGTTAAGTGACCCATATGCCAATCATGTGTCATTCTCATTCTCTTCTTCTGCTTCACGCTTTCAAACCCAACTTGCTCTTCTTGCTTCAACTTCTTCTATCCCTCACCTTAAATCATGATTTTTTTACTAACTAACCAATTCTTTCACTGAAGGAATTAATTCATGGAGTTAAAAAAGTTGAATTTCTTCATAGAGGTACCTAATTTCGCATTCGTTGCTTAAATTTCTCAAAGTTTGTTAGGTCAATTTTATGTTGGTAAGAGTTAATTTTCTTTTCTCGGCTATTCTTGGACTGGAGAGAGGCTTATTATGTGTTTGTTTTAATATCCTCTTCTGTGAACATGTATCATGACTAATTGGCCTTTCCGCTTCATCTTTTATCCATAACCATATGATTCTCTAACAATAGAAAAGTCAATTTCAAAATAAGGAAAAAATTAAATTTAAAAACAATATTGAAGACAAATGAAAAAAGACGGTATACAAAAGATATAAAATGCAGAAACGACAGTGATGATAATCGGCCAGAAATGTGTACTTTTTGAAAAAAAATTAACGGCGTGGATGGCAACAATGGCATCCTAAATCTGGAACCCAAAGGGCTGCGGCGATTGCCATCTAAAAAGTGAATAAATGGATTTATCTTGTGATTTCAACTCTGAGCTGTTTTCGACAGTGTTGAATGAATGGATGGTTGGAGAAAGAAGATGAGTGAATCTGGGGAATTTGGGAAGGTTTGGGGGAGAGAAGAATTTGGGAAGTTGGAGAGAGAGAGCTAACGTGTGAATGAGTTTTGGAGATTAGATTAGATGCGGTGAATGACTTAATTTGGTCTTTTAATCTTAGCCATTCTTTTTAATCCAATGGTTATTATTTATTCTTATCATTCTCACATATAAATATTATTCTTACTTGATATGTCCCCTATATATATATATATATATATATATATATATATATATATATATATATATATATATATATATATATATATATATATTAACATAGTTAAAATAACGACATTCTACTATTTTCTATCAAAGCAAATGACAAGTGTCTTCAATTTCACAAACAGTTCAACATAATGCATTGACTTTGTCGTAATAAATTTACACCCGAAATTTTTTTCTTAAAGGAAAAAAATCAAATAGTTTTTTTTTTAAAATTAAAACATTCCAAATGCATTGACTTATTCTTAATAAATTCATATTAAATTTGTGTCGAAATTGACATTTAAATTACAATAAAATGAAATCACAATACAATTTGCACTCTCATCTACAATTTGCATACCAGTCACCCTAAATAATTTTCATACTTTACCATTTTTTACCACTCACTGAATCATTCTGATCTAATTAATTTTTTTTATAAATGGCTACCAACTATGATTCTCTCATTGAAATTAAAGACAATAAAAGCAAATGGTGTTTTTTTTGCTAGAATTGTCAGGCTATGGAAATCAACTGATTTCAAAAACTGTGAGAACCCATTGACCATCTATTTGATTTTAATGGATAACTATGTGAGTTTTTTTAGATTTTATATTATGATATTGTTAAGTTGTCGTCATTTTTAAAATGTATGTATGTTATATGAATATTTTTAAATTATTTTCACATGCAGGGTCACAAAATTCATGTAATGGTTGGAAGCAAACTTTTTAACAAGTTCATATTTTCTTTGAAAGAAGAGGTTGTCGATATCATGTATAATTTTCGAGTCATTGTCAATGAAATACAAGAAGTCGTGACAAATATTTATCATTGATATATACAAAAACATGAGATAAATATTTTTCACTAATAAATATAAAAAAAAATTGGACAAATATTTTTTGTTGATACATAAAAAAAACAAGAGATAAATATTTATCCTTGATAAATATAAAAAAAATACAAGACAAATATTCGTTACAATTACTTTAAAAAAATACACGACAAATATTCATCACTGATAAATATTAAAAAAAAACAAAAGAAATATTTTTCTCTTATGTATAAAAAAACCACGAGACATATATTTTTCATAGATAAATAAAAAAAACACATGTGTAATATTTGCCCTAACACACAAAAATAATGTGAAACAATACATATCATTGAAAAAAAAACGAGACTATTATTTTTTCGTTAATACATAAAAAATACGGGACAAATATTTCTCAATGATAAATATTAAAAAGAAATATGGCACAATTATTAATCACTAAATCCTAAAAAAAACACGGGAAAAATATTTGTTATTGGTAAATATTGTTATTTTTTGTAAACAAAAGTGATGCTAGATGCATTACCCAAATTCATTAAAAAAACAGAAATGGGAAGAAAGAAAAGGGAAACTAGGTCAAGACATTTTCATAAAGACATAAATCAAAAGTTATGCAAGCCTAACTTATTTCTTATATAATCTAGGTTAATGCTAACCTATATGTGCATGAGTTTCTTTCTAAATGAATTAATTGATAAATATTAAGAAAACACTAGACAAATATTAAAAAACACGGAGAAATATTTATAACTCATACATAAAAATGTACGGGACAAGTATTTATCACATTTTTTTATGAAGTTTTTATATTTGATAAATATATAAAAAAAATGGGATATATATTAGTCAATAATAAACCTACAACATATATTTATCAATATAAATATAAATAAAATATAGGAAAAATAATTATTATTGACAAACAAAAAATTACGAGTCAAATATTTTTCACTGATAAAAATAATAAAAAAAACACTGTAAAAATATTAGTCATTAATATATAAAAAAATATGGGAGAAATATTTGTCATCGGTGAATCTAGAAAAATAAAGGGACAAATTTGTGATTGATACATAAAAAAGACAAAAAAAATCGTTGATAAATATAAAAAATAATATAAATATTTTTTTCATTTTTTTCAATCAAAGTAAAAATTAAATTAAAAAGTGTTGGATATTTGGTTGTTGGCTCCATGTTTGCTAAAATCAAATAGAAAAGCAATCTGTGCTTCAGAAGCTGAAATCTCAAGGAGTATGTCTTCAGAAGCTGAAATGTGCCTTCAGAAGCTAAAAACAGAATTTCAGAAGCTGGAAATGTTCATCAGAAGCTGAACTGGTTCTTCAGAAGCTGACCGTACACTTCAGAAGCTGAACAGTACTTCAGACGCTGACTTTCATTGACCTTCAGACGCACTGTTCAGATGCTGACTTTCGTTGACCTTCAGACGCATTGGTCAGACGCTGACTTTCGTTGACCTTCAAACGCACTGTTCAGACGCTGACTTTCGTTGACCTTCAGACGCACTGTTCAGACGCTGACTTTCGTTGACCTTTAGAAGCTGCATTTCAGAAGCACGTTTTCTGCGTTCTTTCTTGTGTATTGGAGCTGTTTTATTTTCTCACATTATCTTTTGAAGATTTAATTGAAGAATTCTCCAAGCTGATGTTTCTAGAAGAAAGATTAATTTCGCAAGATATTTTCTGAAGATTGGATTCAATTATTTGTGAATATATTTTCAAAGAAATCTTTGGAAAATATATTGCTTCCATTTGCTTTTAAAGAATTCTGGGAATATATCTTTGAAGAAGATTTGGTTCAAGAATTATGTTGCAGCTGATTGCTATAAATAGAGGAAGCTGCTATTGAAGAAAATCATCTCAACAAAAGCTAGAATTGAAAGAGTCTTAGGTTGTTGAGCCTGTAAGCTTAGTGCTTTATTTTTGTACACCACTCAAGTGTTTAGAGTTGGTTGTTGTTTTATTGAGTTGTAATCACTTAAAGCTTTTAAGCAAAAGTGACGTACTGAGTTTTTAGGAGAGTGTCTCCATCTTTGATTGTTTAAGAGTCTGATAATCACTGGGGCAGTGATTACTTGAGTAGGAAGTAAGTGGGATCTTATATCCAGGAGTTCCTAGGTAGAAATACCACGGGTAGTGATTAAGTGAGAAGGGGCTGTGAAACAGGGGCTGTTGTCATAGGGCTGTGAAATAGGGGCTGTGTCATAGGACTTCAAATTGATACTATTTTAGTGGATTTCCTTTCTGGCTTGGTAGCCTCCAGATGTAGGTGAAGTTGCACCGAACTGGGTTAACAAATCAACTGTGTTCTTTTATTTTCTGTCCTTATTTTGCTGCTTCTGATACGTACTCTGTTCTGCGTTTTTGCACTCTGTTTTACTATCAGTTTCAGTACCTG
This sequence comes from Medicago ruthenica, assembly GCA_018208015.1. NCBI lineage: Eukaryota > Viridiplantae > Streptophyta > Magnoliopsida > Fabales > Fabaceae > Medicago > Medicago ruthenica. The sequence continues at coordinate 99,266,377 of CM031378.1, read as the reverse complement.
CCAGAATTTCAATTGGCATCAGAGCAGGCACCCTGCCTGTATTTGGGTGAGCTCCAGGGAAGGTTTTTCTGGCATAATAGACTCAGAAGGAGAATTAACTTATGAATAACTTCTTGTCTCTTTCAAAGAACTATACAAGATGTATATAAATCAGAAGAAGACTGTCAGTCAACTGCATGATGAAAGAAGTAACCATTTAGCACAAATCTCTGATCTCAAAGATGAGGTAACCCAAATGAACTCTCAACTTGAACACTTAAAGAAGCAAGTCAGAATGTTGAACACTGGTACTGATGTGCTTGAAGAGATTTTGGAGAGTCAGACTCAAGGGAAACCAAATGGAATTGGATTTGATGATAGGACCTTGAACAACAAACAGCAAAATCCAGCTAAAAGGTTCATTGCTGCTGTTAAAACATGTGATCCAATGATGAGCAAAAATAAGTTGGAACACCAGAATCAACCTCAGGGATCTAAGAACAAGAGGGCATCTCATCCTTGGGTATGTCATTATTGTGGTCAAAAGGGGCACATAAAGCCATTCTGTTACAAGCTGCATGGATATCCCAAGCACTTTCAACAAAGAAAAGTGGAACCAGTTGTAAACAAAGTCAAGATCAAGAAGGAATGGAGACCAAAATGTGCAAGTGTTGCCCAGAGGCTGAAAAATAGGAAAGGAAAGGCTGTTGTTGCTGACAGCAGGCCCACTCCTGTAGCAAAGAAGAGTTCTGTTGCAGGACCTTCTAAAGTCTGGAGCAAGGTGTTGGTTCCTGTCCCAAACAAGAAGGCACTAAAAGGAAAGGAAGTGGTTCCTAGTAAGTTTGAGGATGATGTTGAGCAAGACATCATGCCCTGTGTTCAGAAGAGAATTGCTGATCTTGAGAAGCAGATTGCTGGGAAGAAGATTCCTGTGAATATGCCTGAAGCACACATTAACTAAACAACTTCTGATGCTGTGTCTGATGATGAAACAACATCTGTTGCTGAGTCTAAAGACTGTCAATTTGTGACTGATGTCTTGGATTTCTGTTTGTGCTTCTGGTCTGCATTTGTTGTTTTTTGTTCTTCTGTGTGTGGATGCTATGTGGTTCTGATCCTAATGTTGGTGCTGTGATGGGTTCTGTGCTGATGTTTTTGATGCTGATTCTGAAACTGGTTCTGATGTGGTTCCTTGTGTGTTGTTCTGTGTTGTGCTAGTTATAAACTCTGAATTGAATTCAGTGATGTGCTTATGCTCTATTTCTTGTGTTTCTCTGCTCCTGGTGATTGCTGGTTGTTTTGTCAACATTGTTTGGCTAAAAAGGGGGAGAAATAAGTATGTGTCTGTTTCAGAAGCTGTTCAACAGTTCAGGGGGAGTTAGAGTTTCTTACAGTTCAGGGGGAGTTAGAGTTTCTGATTGATCTGTTTCAGGGGAGTTCCTGAATGTCTGTTTCAGGGGGAGTTCCTGAATGTCTGTTTCAGGGGGAGTTCCTGAGTTGTGTTGTTCCTGAGTATCTGTTTAGAGGTAGTTCAGGGGGAGTATATGTGTGAAATGTAGTGAATCATCCGCTGCTGACAATGTTGCTACATTTGTGTTATGTTCTTCATGGTTGCGTTCTTTGTTGTGTGAAAAATTTGCTTGTTGCTATGCTCAAATTGATTTTAGCAAAAAATTTGCCAAAGGGGAAGATTGTTGGATATTTGGTTGTTGGCTCCATGTTTGCTAAAATCAAATAGACAAGCAATTTGTGCTTCAGAAGCTGAAATCTCAAGGAGTATGTCTTCAGAAGCTGAAATGTGCCTTCAGAAGCTAAAAACAGAATTTCAGAAGCTGGAAATGTTCATCAGAAGCTGAACAGTACTTCAGACGCACTGTTCAGACGCTGACTTTCGTTGACTTTCAGACGCACTGTTCAGACGCTGACTTTCGTTGACCTTCAAACGCACTGTTCAGACGCTGACTTTCGTTGACCTTCAGACGCACTGTTCAAACGCTGACTTTCGTTGACCTTCAGACGCATTGTTCAGACGCAGACTTTCGTTGACCTTCAGAAGCTGCATTTCAGAAGCACGTTTTCTGCGTTCTTTCTTATGTCTTGGAGCTGTTTTATTTTCTCACATTATCTTTTGAAGATTTAATTGAAGAATTCTCCAAGCTGATGTTTCTAGAAGAAAGATTAATTTCGCAAAATATTTTCTGAAGATTGGATTCAATTATTTGTGAATATATTTTAAAAGAAATCTTTGGAAAATATATTGCTGGAAAATATATTGCTTCCATTTGCTTTTAAAGAATTATGGGAATATATCTTTGAAGAAGATTTGGTTCAAGAATTATGTTGCAGCTGATTGCAATAAATAGAGGAAGCTGCTATTGAAGAAAATCATCTCAACAAAAGCTAGAATTGAAAGAGTCTTAGGTTGTTGAGTCTGTAAGCTTAGTGCTTTGTTTTTGTACACCACTCAAGTGTTTAGAGTTGGTTGTTGTTTTATTGAGTTGTAATCACTTAAAACTTTTAAGCAAAAGTGACGTAGGAGAGTGTCTCCATCTTTGATTGTTTAAGAGTCTGATAATCACTGGGGCAGTGATTACTTGAGTAGGAAGTAAGTGGGATCTTATATCTAGGAGTTCCTAGGTAGAAATACCACGGGTAGTGATTAAGTGAGAAGGGGCTGTGAAACAGGGGCTGTGTCATAGGACTTCGAATTGATACTATTTTAGTGGATTTCCTTCCTGGCTTGGTAGCCTCCAGATGTAGGTGAAGTTGCACCGAACTGGGTTAACAAATCAACTGTGTTCCTTTACTTTCTGTCTTTTATATTTCTGCTTCTGAACTGCTGTTTGCATACTCTGTTTTACGGTTCAGAACCAGGTCCTGCCAGGAATATTAAAAAGAGAAGGAAGTACAAGACCGGGGGAGCAAGGACTTGACCCAGTAAACCACAAATACAAAACCCAACAATTCAGTACAAAAGTGATAATAAAAGAGAACATCCCTAAACAACCACTACCACAAACAATCCAGTGAACCCACGTAGGGGCGCGAAACCAAATTGCAAAAAATGCAGAGTGAATTTAAATAGGCGTATGGATCGTCTGCTAACACATTAACGACCAAGTTCCAACATCTCCCTTCAAAGTATCAGCAAGCCATAAACGCCCTTTTGAGCCAAAGCAACCAATTACGAACCGAATCCACAGAGTCGCAGTGATCTTGAAATTTCAACCGCGTCTACACACCTAGCCCTTTCGAGCAACGTCAGGATAAAACCAGTCATGTTGAATTGAGATATGCATCCAACAGAACAATGCCAAAACTAAAGAACCCATATCTTCAATCCAGAAAACCAGATTCAAGATTTTCAGACCAAATCACAGAGCTAGAACAAAGCTGCCACCCATCTTCATCTCCACGGAACAAAACGAAAACAAACGCCAATAAACATAAACGAAAAAAACATAGCAAAAACCAGATCGAGAAACTCACGATTTGACATAATCCACCAATAACTGCGTCGGCGCCAGAGCAGTACAAGACAGCGACGACGTTGAACGATACCAGTGACCACAAAGAATCAACTCACACCAAGACTGTGAGAGGACAACTGCGGCGGCGCTTCACCGGCGACGATCTGAAACCCATACATATATTTTTCATTTATGCATAAAAACACGCGACATATATTTATAATTAATAAACATAACAAATACGGGACACATATTTGTATCATTGCGGCGAAAAAATACGGACATATTTAAAAATTCACAGGATAAATAATTTTCATCAATAAATAAAGAAAACAATTTGAGATTGAAAAATAATAGTCTATCACCTGTGCATTGCACGGGTTAACACACTAGTAAAAGTACAAAACTATCTATCGTCACATATAAAATATCACATATTCATAATTGAGAATGTGCCATAAAATATCTGCAGCTTTTTCCCATTTCTTTCAATCTAAATAAGTGGTTTTCACACATATCAAGTTTTTCCTTTTGTGTTTTTTTGTGTTCGGCGTTGTATTGTTCGTCGTCTTGTACGACGTTTGATTTCGCTTTTGTTGCGGTGTTCGTTTGATTCCTATTGAAAGATCGACTTCAGTCAATTACAGATTCAACCAATGATTTGGACATCGACGTTGCAGATCCGGAAACATGAGTATTTTGGTGACTTATAATTTATCATATTATTTGTAGGCATTTTGCCGATGTATGCTATTAACTTGGGCTGTGAGTTTGTTCGCAGATTCATCCTTTACATTTTAAGCGATGTTGAACATGTTATTATATCTGATGTACTCTATCAATTTGAATGAATATTGTTTTGTTTTTGTAAAAAAAAATGATTGAGAATGTGCCATAATATTAGAGCATTCTCCTACCGTGTCATTGGCCAGGCCAAAAACTAATTTGAGAGACCAATTAAGAATCGTAAAATTTTCTTTTCTTATAGATAATTTTAGTGATAAATAACACTGCTACAAAGAGAGGCCAAATAGACCAGGGAACGGTTTACGTGGACCAGGCCACTCCCATTTTTATTTTATATTATATTATATATATTTTTATTATGTACAATTTTGTTTTTATTTAAAAGTCTTGAGTCAATTCCCTTATATTTTGGTAATATTTGAGTCAATCTTCCATGTGCTTTTACATTATTTGGTTTATTTATGTGTTTATTCCCATCACCTATGATCAAATGGCTTTATACTTTGTGTTTTCCATCTCATTTATCTTTGTATTGTTGTGCTCGTAAATTTTTGAACACCTTGAAAAAAAAACAGGTTCTTGAGAACCAAAACACAGACATAACATATGAACTCAAACATTTTTTTCTATTAAGAACCAAAAAGTAGTAACATGCCCTTAGATTCTCTCAAGTCTAAACCTTATACTAGTATTATTTTAAGCATGTCGTTTTAATTTTAACAAAGCATTAAGTTTAGATTCAAGTATTAGTCATTAAAATCGTCAGAAAATTAAACAAAACGACAACCCCTCAAAAAAGAAGTAAACGTCAACAGACCTACAGAAACAAGTGCCCCACCCCATGATATATTTATTATTTACCAACTTTTTTCTTCTTTCTTCCGACGAATTGACATGACTAGACGTAGATCGTGATATTTCTATATTTACACCCCCACCCTAAATTGTCATTAGTATTGTATTCTGTTCAAGCTCTCAACACAAAAACCCTCCAAATTAAGAAATTAACTTCTTCACCAACGATGGCAGATCCAACAACTTTCATAGCAACATGGTTCACACCTTCTTCCATTTTCATCATTGTAAACCTTGTCATAGGTACCATAGCTCTAGCTTCTCGCTTCAATGGTCCACCCAAAAACCAAGACCAAACCCAACAACAACAACCTCAACTCAATCGTTCACCTTCACTTCTCAACCGTCTCAGGTCCTTTAACCTCCGTCACTACAACCAAGACCCATCATTTGTTGCACAACCCGAGCTAGAGTCAGAGTCCGAGTTCACTCACCCTCAGCTTGTTCGAAAACCTTCTTTGTTAGAGAGAGTTATGTCCTTCAATCTCAACAAACACGAACCACAATATCCACAGACACATTACGTTCAACCCGAGTCTGAGTCTGAGTCTGAGTCTGACTCAACTAAGCCTCAACTCGTTCGAAAACCGTCTCTGTTACAACGAGTCATGTCCTTCAATCTCAACAAACACGAACCAGTACACCCCGAAGCTGAAAACCCATCTCTGAACCCGGTTTGTGATGAGGTGAAGAGCAAGGTGGAGATGAAGAAATCAGCGAGCGAGAGGGAGTGTTCGAAAACGTTTGAATGGGAGGAAGAAGATGAAGAGACTGTGGAGAGAAGAAGGCCAGCGACGGCGGCAGCGAGGAGTGAAACGACGACATGTAAAGAAGATGAAGCTGTTGACGCAAAAGCTGATGATTTCATCAACAGGTTTAAGAAGCAACTGCGGTTGCAGAGGCTTGATTCTTTTATGCGTTACAGAAACACCATGTGAGGAATTTCTTGACAACAGAAACAAACAACGTACATTTCTCTTTGAAAAAACACAGCCATATAATAATGTATTTTGAGTTTGTGTTTTGGTAGTTTAGACTTTAGAGAATTGTTATTGTTGTTGCTGTTGTGACAAAAAAGAAAACCTGGAAAAATTACTGCGTGTGTTTATATGTTTGAATAATCATATAGCTGCGTGAAGTCTTACCTAAACTTTTCTACATGTCATGATTTTATCTAGATTTTTTTATGTTATTTTGACAAGAATTATTCCATGGCAATCCAATTAGGATTCTTTCGAATAATTTGTCTGTAGTGGAACTCATTAAGGAGTTATATGTGACGAGATTGTACTACATTTTTAACTATTCGTTGGTCCATTGTGGAACAATGAATAAAATGTGTCAACGAGGTAAAAATTAGGCTAATTGGATATTTGGTTTCTTAACTAATTTATGTGTTTAATTTTGGTCTCATAACTACTAAATCGATTATTTTGGTTCTTTATGTCTACTTTCGTCAGTCAAATTTGTCCATTTAATTAGTTCTTGTTCTTGTCAAAAGACATTAACTTGTGTCATTTATGATTGGTGATGAAGGGTTGCATTTGAGAAGCACCCTCGTGTTATTTAGTTTAGTTTGGTTTTATCCTTGAAAAAGGCTGCACGCCAAACCGAATCGATTTAAATTTGATCGGTTGGAACATTTTTTTTTGACTAAAAATGAAGTAAACCGAACCATTAAACTCATAGGTATAGAGTTATAATTAAATATTAACTAGTACTTAACTAGTATGAAAACAGGAAAAGTTAAATTATGTTGGAATAACCGGAAGAAACTTTCAGCTGGCAGTCATAATCAAACTTGCCCATGGTGGAAGCATTTTTAAGTTGAAAACACCACCTTGTACCAAAGTCTGTTAGAAGTAGTGAAATTACTTACATATAAGTCTAGTTCTAAATTCTAACCACCTCAAAGGAGTTTCGGTAAGTTTTCTTTCGCTTAGCTGATTACCATTGCTTAATTAAATGTGAAACACCCCTCTTCAACGAAGCCTTCCTTCATTCCTTAAAATTCCAGAGTTCAAGTATTGAGTACCTGCCACTAGGATTGTACTCATTTAACTCCTTTAGAGCTGTAACTACTACATCATGCACCTTATCCCCGAACTCATCCTTCAAACTTTTCAGCTTTTCATCTTCTTCGTCTAAAATTTCTTGCGTCATATATCTAACATTATATTATAGTCCATGCAGCTCACACCATGCAAAGAAACATGCCAAATAATTGCTACCAATGTAAATTTACCTGTACATAGATATGTCTCTGAACAATACTAATAGCATACCATGCTTTGTAATAATTAGGAAATGATGCACTATAGTTTTAGGGGAAAAATATTCCCAAAGCAGTGCTTATACAAGTTGAACTGAAGTCACAGTCACACGTTCCAGTAGTAGAATCAATATTGTGGAGGACGGAAATTACCATTGAAATTTAATAAAGACCTAACTTAAAAGCTTGTGATTTTGTAGCGAATAAAAACATATTTAACTCAAGATATTAACTTTAACTTAACTAACATAATTTTGAAAGTCATTGTACCTTGGAGTTCCTTTCTTTATCAACTACAATTTTGAAGGGATGCCAACTTGGATCTTTAATACATTCATCCCATTTTGAGCACCACTCGACTGCTTTCAATTGCACTTCCGCAGAAACTTTTTTTCTAGCTTTTTTCCTAGGCCTTGCTTTCTCATTAACTTCGTCAGAAAACTTCCTCTTATCTGCTTCCAAAAATGGCTCAATATCAAGGCCACCCATCATTTTCACATAAATTATGGTTCGAAGTTTCTTTGGGCACCCAATCCACCGTGAACAAAGAAAGCAGATTGCTTGAAGAAAACAAACAAATGAACAATGAAATCATGGCAGCAAAAGCAACAACAACAAACTATTCTGATTTTGTAAAGATTAGTTACAAGAAGACATTCTAAACTTGATTTTCAGATGAGTTGATGACCAAAAAGACATATTGACATCATAATAATATTAACAATTAAATGCTGAGAAAAATACATACACTTATTAACTTTTTTCGGGCATCTTGCAACTCGTCATTAGTTTTGCGCTCCCGGACAACAATTGTTTGTTGAAGATCATCCATGCCTTGAAGGTCCTCTTCTTTTTCCTGCAGCTCCATTTCAATTGCCTCCAGTTTTCTTTACCTTGAAAGATTCTCTCAACTGTTCAATTTCCAATTCCAATGCTTGTTTTGCATCAAGACCTCTCTGTAGGTCATGAATTTTCTTGTGAAGTTTCTCTTTTTCTTTCTGCAACATCCAACCAAACGAGTCATCAAACTTATGTGGATACATGTAACTGAATTAAATATTGTAGATAAAAGGAAAATCAAACGTGTGCCTTGTGTTCTTCAGCCAAATGCATCGTTTTTTCATCAGCCTTTCGTTGCTCTTATATTGCCATCTCAAACAACAAGATGAAGAACAAATTTAATTTGTCATAAGTTATTAAAATAAGAGGGATTGGACACAAAAGACCAAATGGTCCACACAAAAAGGAACGCTGACAACACTTACTTGACGCTTCTGCAGATCCATTTCACGGGACATAAGTTCATTCCTCCTAGCTTCCAGTTCCAACACGGCTTTTTCATGATCCTTAGACATATTTTCCAGATAATCGAGTTCAACCTGCCGCATCTTGCTGATTTCTAATGGAACAATGTGAAGCAAACTAAGCTACCATGAAATGTTAAAACATACATCAACTGCAACAAATCATTTTAAAATGCAACAAAATGTACACTATACCAAAAGGATGAATATATAAAATATAATAAAACCAGATTGTTTCACCTTTAAATTCAGTGAAACACAATACCATTATTTAGTAAAACTGTTCATTAAAGCATCAACATACCCTTATTAAAATGTTCAAGCATCTCCTTTTTTTGATCCATCAGTTTCATTAGGAACACACTAGCCTCATCGTATTTGCTTGTTGTCTGTTCCAATTCCATGTTCTTCAGCTTTAATGCTCTCTTATTGTCATCAGAATCAGAATATTAATCGCTATAGTTATAAGGAATTGCTTCAAGAATCAGAATGCTATCACAATTTCAAAAATAAAACAAATAATGAGCACAATACAACGTTTATTCACATATTCAATACTAAAAAAGAAAAATCCAAACACAATTTCAAAAAGCTTACTTGGCAGGGAAATAAAGTAAAAACATGATTATTAAGCTTGAAGTTATGCTAGGATATGAGCGATTATGAAGCAGAGTAGAGTATAAATACACAATAAACAGTATAAATTATATTACCTTGCGTTGGAAGAATGGTTTTGACAGCGATTCTGACTGGGGAAAACCAGAGGAGAAAACGAGTGAATGTATTAGATGAAGAATATCGAAACCCTGACGTCTCTCTCTCTCTCTCTCTCTCTCTCTCTCTCTCTCTCTCTATCTCTCTCTCTCTCTCGCTCTCTCCTCTCTCTCTCTCTCTCTCTCTCATCGTCTCTCTCTCTCTCTCTCTCTCTCTCTCTCTCTCTCTCTCTCTCTCTCTCTCTCTCTCTCTCTCTCTCTCTCACACACACACACACATTTTAGTTTGTTTGTATCTGTTTTCTTTTTTCACAATTAAGTTAAATGAGGTTTTTTCTCGCAATGGAGAAACAATAACAACATTTGTTTTCACCACCAAATAGAATCAAACATCAGCAATTACAGAAGAGATCAAAAGAGAATATAGAGATGAGAAGAATTTTGGTGGATGGACATTGTGGTTGATCAATGAAGAGGAAGTAATCTTCGATATATCCGTTATTACATTAGAGTTTAAAAATTAAATCACCTTGACTGAGGAACAATAAGTTGGGAAAAATCACCTAAGTGAAAAATGATCGAAAATTAAGTGAGTTCATACTCGTATGAAGAAGTTAATTGCTAAAAAAAATGGAAACAAAGTTTAAACCGTGTTATATTATAAGGGAAGTGCTTGTCAATTTGATAAAAAAAATAAGGGAGATTAGTGTTTAGTTAAAAAATAGAGTGGATGTTTGTGTTATTTAAGAAGACCTTAAGGAATGTTAGTGTAAATTGCCCATGATTTTTTTTTTTAAAGAGTAATTTATCCAATCATTGAAATTGTTGTTATTAAATACTCCCCCGTTCCTTTTTAATTGTCATTTTTTGACTTTTTATACAAATCAAGACAATAAATGTATTTTACTACTTTTGATACAACAATTTATGTTTTTCCTATAATAGCCTTAATGATTTAATATCATATTTCATATATTTCTCTCTCTGCAATAAATTATTAAGGGCAATATAGGAAAAATAACATTTAATGTTATATTGAACTTTGAAAGTCACAGTTAATTAGAAACAAGATTTTTCTGCAAAAGTGACAATTAAAAAGGAACGGATGAAGTATTTATGAAGTGGTAAACTAAAAATATGTGAAAATAATAAAGATTTCATTATTGATAAAGATGTTGTTATGAGTCTCTTGTATGAATTGTACAACTGTATTATTTAGTGACTCATTTATAATTTTTTTAGTGTTTTTTATAGTCATATTTCTAAAAGATATAATAATTAATAATCTACAACAATAAAAAATATTATTTTATAATATGACATGGTGGCCTGACTTCTTTGATTATATGTTGTTTTCAAATATGTTGAGATATGCAGGTTTCAAGGTGTCTTTTTCTGCCTACACTTTAGTTCTTCAAGCTCGAAAGAGTTTTTATGCTTGCTGATTTGTTCAGGGAGCTGTTGACACTTAAGTTTTGATACTATGTTGACGGTCGATCCATTAATTGTTCTTCACAGATGTTTGCTTTTCATATTTTTTTGTAAGCAGGTTTCGCGCCTGTATACGGGTTCGCTGGATTGCGCCCGTGATTAATGAATGTTTTTTTAGGATAGATTAGGGTCGTTCCAGTTGGTCCGATTTATTATGTTGTATGATTGTATCCCCGTTTTGGGTTGTACTTGAGTCAGGTCTAATGCCCGCAATCTCTTTATCTATTTTTTTATTTAATATAATTTTTCTTTTGACTAAAAAAAAGATAAAGAAAAAACAAAGGCACATTATTTTTTAGAAAAGAAGAAATTTAAAAATGTGTAATTTTTTGAAAAGTAGGTATATGTCTTCTAATAAATATTTTGTAACTTTCTTGAAGTTATGTTTTTTTAAAGAATGAAGTTATGTTATTTTGTTATTCTCAATCAGATATAATTGAATGTTTTTTTTCTTTTTTTTTATTTTCTTAGTGAAAATATTTTTTCAGTGTTTTTTGTTAATATCAACTATAATTGTTTCAAGCATATTTTGTTATTTTATTGATAAGTGAAATGTATTTATTAATATTTTTATTAAAATTTATATTTATGAATATTTTTTTAAACTAAATATGTAAATAAATGTCATTTTTTCATTGGATTACCTACAAAAGAAAAACTCAGAGGAAGGTAGTTCTATTGCATCTTAAAAAAGAAAAAATCATAGGAAGATAGTTATCTTGCATCAAATAGACTCTAGTGTAAGATAAAAACACATGAACATCATACAACTTTTTTTTCGTACAATCATAAAACTTTTTTTTAATAAATGTAAATTGAATATGTAACGAAAAAAAATGAATACATGGTTCGCTTTTAATAGAATAAAAATATATTTTGATATTCAATCATTTAGAGATTATTTTTTAAAGATTTTTTGAAAAATCATAATCAAATTTGTGTTTGTTTATCGTAATAACAATCACTTCTTTGAAAAAAAAATATTTGTTTCGATACAACTATATAAAATGAATTTTTTGTTACAAAATTATCTTCATTTTTTTATACTTATTTTCTCCCTCTCTTATATTTTTTGAAAAGTTACTATAATCTCTTTTCAATTAAATACACTTTTAGATTTTTTTTTTGTTGAACCTGGTTGTTTTTAAAAACTGTAACAAACAAGTACAATGCTCTTTAAAGTTTTTTTTCCAAAGTAATAGCAAACCCCGTAGGGATGGTTTGTAACGAATTAAAATAAAAATAATATTGAAATTATAATCTTTTTTTAAAAATTTTATAAAAAAAATCATAATCAATTTTGTGTTTGTTTATCGTAATAATTTTTTTAAAATAATTTAGTTTGTTTAGATACATAATATAAATGAAATATTTTGTTACAAAATAAAACAAATAATGAGCACAATAAAAGAAAAATCCAAACACAATTTTAAAAAGTATGTTGACTGGGAAATAAAGTAAAAACGTGATTTTTAAGCTGAAGTTATACTAGGATATGAGCGATTATGAAGCACATTTTTTTTAATAAGTAATGCTAAGGCATTACCAAAATGTCATTAAAAAAAAGAAATAGGTACAAAAAAGAAAAGGGGAACTAGGTCTACACCTTTTCAAAAATACTTAAACCTATAGTTAGGTACTCCTAACTAGTTTTTAGCATATTCACATCTTAGACTATCAGGAAGAGATGACAACCAAACAAATGCAGATAAATCTCAACCAAGATTAGCTAATGCATATGCATAAGTGTTTCCCTCTCTATATATGTGTGAAACAAAAAAATTCATATTCTTTATTGTATGTAAACAGTTAGTCCACCTATTTCTTATGTGCCAAGAAACCATGTTGTGGGACTTAAAAGCAAGCAGGACCAGTTGAGAATCAGTTTCAAGCCATAAATTGTTACAGTTCATTTCAGAGGCAATTTCAATAACCTTCATTGCAGCTGTGATTTCTGCAATAAAAGGAGAGTTTGTGATGATTTTCTCAACAAAACAACCATGACAGAGGTTGTTACTATCTCTAAATATGCCACCATAAGCTCCCTTTAGGGGATTCTTGAGCAAGGCTCCATCGGTGTTAACTTTCATCCAATTGGTGATGGGGGACTCCACAACACCTCTTTAATGATAGGGGCTCTAGGAGGGTGAATTTCAATCTTGAGAGCTTTGAGAATCATAAATTCCCTGATATTGTTTGAAGCAGATTTTTGAGTTTTGTTACCTGAAAGAGAGGCATTGGAAATGATCAAGTTTAGGGCCGAAGGGAAAATGATGTTCTTGTTCTGAAATCTAGCTTGGTTTCTCACAAACCAGATAGTGTTGAGGATGTTGATGATGCAAGCTTGAATGACTACTTTACATTGTGAAGTCCAATGTTTATCACAATCTTCCAGATGTCAGTGAGGGAATTGAGAGGGGAGGTGATGTTTAGCAGGCTGTACAACCAGGAACACAGTCTGGAAGCATAAGCACAATGAAAGAAAAGGTGTTGGATGGTTTCCACATCTTTAAAACAGCAACTACAAACAGAAGAAAGACTGAAGCCTCTTTCTTGAAGTTTGTCATCTGTGGGAACCTTGTTTTGCATCATTCTCCAAGCAAGAAGGGATTTAGATGGAGGAATGTCTTGAGACCAGACCAGTTTAGCCCAATGAATCTTCTGGCATGTGCTAGCTTTATGGATATATGCATCTTTAAAGGTTAGAACTCCATTTGAGGTTGTTTTCCACATAAGGTTGTCTTGTTGGGCAATTTTGGGAAGGATTAATTGCATTGCAAGTTGCTTGATAACAAGATAGGCAAGATTAACAGACTGTGGTATGTGCCATTGAGAGTGGAGGATGAAGTCGCTAACCTTAGCTGATAAGTGCTTACTAATGTTGTAAGGAATCTGAAGCACATTGACAAGAGAGTCCTGCCCCCAGCAATCATGCCAAAAATCAATACTTTCACCATCACCAATGTTCCAGGTAGAATTTTCCAACACAGTTGAATTTTTAGATTTAATGCTACTCCAGATTGATGAGAAAAAATGGTAAGTCACAGGTTTCTTGTTAGTAAAGGCTCTCTCTTTTAGAAGAATAGCCCAATCTTGATTTGAATTGTGTAGGTCCCAACATAACTTCAGATTAGCAGCCTCATTAAGAGTGGTGAGGGATCTAAGACCCAAACCTCCCTCATCTTTTGGTTTACGGACTCTATGCCAAGCAACAGTCACCAACTTTCTTTTTTCAATATCCCCACTCCAGATGAAGTTTCTGGTGCATCTCTCAATATCCTTAAGAACTGAAACAGGCCAAGAGTAAACAGTAAGGTTGTGGATCAACATGCTTTGAATGACAGAAATAACTAGCTGAGTCATTTTAGCAATGGAGAGTAAAGAAGCTTTACAAGCAGATAACTTCAATTTGATTTTATCAGCAATAGGTTGGAAATAGGCCACTTTGGGCTCCCCCTTGAAGATAGGGACACCTAAATAGGTAAAAGGGAGATAACCAATGTTGAAAGCAAGCAAGTTGACAATATGGGAAAGTCTGCCTGCATTAATGGAGCCAGAATATATAGTGGATTTGGAGGGGTTGATATACTGGCCAGAACAGTTGGCATAATCAATGAAAAACTGCTTAAGAGCAAGAATGGTAGACATCTTTCCATTGCAAAACACCATCACATCATCAACATATAAAGTATGGGAAGGCACATAAACATTTCTTGTACCTTTGATAAGCTCCACCTTTCCTTGCAGGACAAGATTTCTAATGCCTCTACTCAAAACATCCTCAGCTAAACAGAATAAAAGAGGAGATAAAGGATCACCTTGCCTAACCCCTCTTCTGCAATTAAAGTAACCATGAAGCCTGCCATTGACTGCTATTGAAAGATGAGCAAAATTTAAAATAACTTCAATCCAGTAGCAAAAAGTTGAATTAAATCCAAATGCTTTGAGAACATTCAAAAGAAAGGGTCATTCCAAAGTGTCAAAAGCTTTGGCAATGTCAATCTTACAGGCCAAGTTACCACCATAGGTTTTCCTGTGAAGCAGGTTAACTGCTTCAGAAGTCAGACAGATACAATCTTTGATATTTCTACCTTTTATGAATCCCCTTTGTTCGTCTGAGACAATATGTGGCATAATAGAAGCTAACCTGTCAGCTAAGATTTCGGAGATGATATTAAATTTGAAGTTGGCAAGTGCTATAGGTCTAAACTGAGTAACTGTGTCAGCATTGGTTGTCTTTGGAATCAAGATTATAGTGTTGGAATTTAAGTTGGGGAGAAGCCAACCTTTAGTAAAAAACTCTAAAACTGCATTAATCACCTCCTTCTTGATTATGTCCCAATAGGTTTGAAAGAAAATAGCTCCAATACCATCAGGGCCTGGGGCCCCCTCTTTATTTAGAGAGAAGATTGCATCATGAATTTTACTGGCTGATGGAAGCATAGTTAACAAATTGTTGGCATGATCTGAAACTAAAGTTGGGATGTTATCCTCCACCATTGAGCTAACCTGCAAAACATAATTAGAACAAAAAACATTTTTAAAATGGTTAGTTATATGTGAAGCTATGAGCTCTGGATCACTGATTATGTCATCTCCATGTCTGATGGTATTTATGGTTTTGGTTGAGTTTTTTTTATTTTTGTTAATCTATGGAAGTAGGAAGTGTTTCTGTCACCATCACAGTGCCATTTAACTCTAGACTTCTCTTTCCAAAACACTTCCTCAATCTGTAAAGCTTTCTGGAGATGAACAGTAATGCGTTCGCCAGAGCTCATAAGCGCGTTTTTTATAAAGGAGTTTCTGTTTTTGTTTTACTCAATTAAAGAAAAGTTACAAAATTACCCTTGCAATTAAAATAAGTTTGAATAATAGTAAGTTCGTTTTTTTTTGTAAAAGACAAGTGAAAGTAGACTTGCTAACTTACTACTAAGTACCAACAGACTTGCTAACTTACTCCTTCAAGTTTTTTGATGGGAGTAAGTTTATATATATATATATATATATATATATATATATATATATATATATATATATATATATATGGTTCAGGGTTGGTTTCCTGAGGAAGATTCCAACTTTCAGGAAAATTTATTTCATCCCATCTAATCAACCTATTGGTAGCAACATTAGTTGTTAATAAATTGGTATTAACTAACGTAGTAGTTCCAGGAAAACTTAGTTTTAAAAACCAAGCCCTGGATTAAGGCTAATAATGGAAATACCATACAGTCTCCTTTTCCTCCTGAACAAGAAATTATTTTAGGAAAAAATATTGTTGCTAATGCGTACAATACTTTTGTTAAAATAACAAGCACTCTTCAAGAATTAAATGATATTATAAAGGCTCAAAATTATACGAATGCCTTTTTAACTAGTCTTGGAGATCAATATATATCTCTTGAGAAAGATCTTGTTTATCTGAGAACTCTTCTTGAAAACCAATCGAGTCAGCAAAAAATTATTTTGGAAAAACTTGATAAACATCAAAATCAAGAAAATTCAATACTTCTATTGATAGGAATAATTGTTCCTTGATAAATTTCATGACCTAAGAATCTGACTTTGGTCTGAAAAAGTTTCATTTTTGGCTCAGAAATAACTAAACCATTTCTTTTGACTACGTCTTTGAAAATTTTCAAATGTTTAAAGTGTTGGTCAATACTATTAGAAAAGACCAGAACATCATCAATATAAACAATAATAAAGTCAGAACATGAATTGAATATATCATTCATAATGTTCTGGAATTCAGATGGGGCGTTTTTTAAACCGAAGGGTAAAACGTTCCATTCAAAGTGTCCAAAAGGGACAGTAAAGGCAGTTTTATATTTGTCTGCTTCAGCAACCTGAATTTGCCAATATCCAGATTTAAGATCAAATTTTGAAAAAATAATAGAATTATTAAGTCTATCAAGAAGATCTTTTTTATTAGGAATAGGATACCTAATCCATTTTAAAACCTGATTGAGAGGTTTATAGTTAATAACTAACCTAGGAACACCTCGTTCCTTTTCAGCTGCCTTATTAGCATAAAAAGCAGTACAACTCCAAGGAGATTTAGAATTTCTAATAAGCCTTTTATCAAGAAGAGTCTGAATCTCTTTTTTACAGAGATCAAGATATTCTTGATTCATTTGAGCAGGTCTAGCTTTAGTAGGGATTTGATTTTCATTAAAATCATCCAAATAAGGAAGAGTAACCACATGCTTTTTTCTATCCCAGAAAGCATTTGGTACATCATTGCAAATTTCAATTTGAAATTGTTTTTCTAAAGACTTAATTTGTCTTTTAATCTCTTCTTTATTGAGACTATTTTCAACACTTAATATTTTAACCTCTTCTTTAAGAAAACATAATTGTTTCTTTTTATTAGTAAGTAAATCTTTAACTTCATTTATAATCCTAGTCTGAGGATCCGTAATGAATTCAAAAGATATTTTTTTATCATTAATATAAGCAGTGATACCTGTCTTATCTATATTAATAATAGGCATAATATTATGCAAAAAAGGGGTTCCAAGTATAATTCTTTGAGTCAACCCTTTAATCAAAATAAAATGTGTAGGAAGACAAATATTTTGATTACAAATAAAAGTATTAGTTAATTTATAATTAACTTTAAGTTTGTCACCACCAGCTTGGGTGAGAGATTGAGTGGTTTTTTCAAAATATTTGGTAGGAATGATTCCTTCCTGTATACAGTTGAGTGGTAGGAATCTATAATTAACTTTAATTTACAAAAACATCCTCAAAAAAGTTTGGGAAAATATTATTATAAAAGACCTTCTCCTCAAGATATTCTTTTTGAAGAGGATGATTTCCTTCAAGTTAATTATAATGGAAGAGCTATTTATGAATGGAATATTGATGGTCTTAATGACTCTCAAGTTCTAAAAGTCATTCATAGAATGCTTATGTATTCCACTATCTGCAAGCAGAGTGGAAATAGTGATAGTACTGTTGCTAATTTTATAACAACAGGATTTATTGGTACTATAAAAGGTTGGTGGGACAATTATCTCACTCAGGATGAACGTCAAGAGATTCTTGACCATAAAAAATCTATGGATGACGATGACGATAATAATCTTGCTCAAATAGGAGAAGAAGATGCAGTTTATACTTTGTGTCTTTCTGTTCTTATCCATTTTGTAGGTACTATAGGACCTCTAACTGAGAAAGTTAATACACTTCTCCAAAATCTTAGGTGTCCTTCTTTGACCCATTTTAGATGGTACAAAGATACCTTCTTATCCAGAGTCTTTATGCTTAGAGACTCTAATTCTGAACATTGGAAATCCAAGTTTGTTGATGGGCTTCCCCATCTTTTTGCTGAGAAAGTTAGGCAAACCCTTAGATATCAAAATGATGGAGTAAATATCTTTTACCAAAGATTAACCTATGGTCATACCATTAGTACTTGTATTAATGAAGGATTAAATTTATGTAATGACATAAAACTTAAAAATCAACTTAAAAGCCAAAGGCTTACTGAAAAACACCAATTAGGAGAGTTTTGTGATCAATTTGCTTTTGATATGGGTAAAAACTCTACCGAAAAAACTAAAAGAGATAGAACTCTTAAGAAAACTAATAATAATTACAAAAAACCTTATAGGAAAAAGAGGCATAAGAAACCCTTTCATGAAAAGGAAAAAACTTATAAGTATGACAAAAGTAAAAAACCTAATAGGTCTAATATTATTTGTCATAAATGCGGTAAGACTGGCCATTATGCTAATCAATGTTGGACTAAAAAAGCCCTTAAGAACATTAAAGACGATAATCTCTCACCCAAGCTGGTGGTGACAAACTTAAAGTTAATTATAAATTAACTAATACTTTTATTTGTAATCAAAATATTTGTCTTCCTACACATTTTATTTTGATTAAAGGGTTGACTCAAAGAATTATACTTGGAACCCCTTTTTTGCATAATATTATGCCTATTATTAATATAGATAAGACAGGTATCACTGCTTATATTAATGATCAAAAAATATCTTTTGAATTCATTACGGATCCTCAGACTAGGATTATAAATGAAGTTAAAGATTTACTTATTAATAAAAAGAAACAATTATGTTTTCTTAAAGAAGAGGTTAAAATATTAAGTGTTGAAAACAGTCTCAATAAAGAAGAGATTAAAAGACAAATTAAGTCTTTAGAAAAACAATTTCAAATTGAAATTTGCAATGATGTACCAAATGCTTTTTGGGATAGAAAAAAGCATGTGGTTACTCTTCCTTATTTGGATGATTTTAATGAAAATCAAATCCCTACTAAAGCTAGACCTGCTCAAATGAATCAAGAATATCTTGATCTCTGTAAAAAAGAGATTCAGACTCTTCTTGATAAAAGGCTTATTAGAAATTCTAAATCTCCTTGGAGTTGTACTGCTTTTTATGTTAATAAGACAGCTGAAAAGGAACGAGGTGTTCCTAGGTTAGTTATTAACTATAAACCTCTCAATCAGGTTTTAAAATGGATTAGGTATCCTATTCCTAATAAAAAAGATCTTCTTGATAGACTTAATAATTCTATTATTTTTTCAAAATTTGATCTTAAATCTGGATATTGGCAAATTCAGGTTGCTGAAGCAGACAAATATAAAACTGCCTTTACTGTCCCTTTGGACACTTTGAATGGAACGTTTTACCCTTCGGTTTAAAAAACGCTCCATCTGAATTCCAGAACATTATGAATGATATATTCAATTCATGTTCTGACTTTATTATTGTTTATATTGATGATGTTCTGGTCTTTTCTAATAGTATTGACCAACACTTTAAACATTTGAAAATTTTCAAAGACGTAGTCAAAAGAAATGGTTTAGTTATTTCTGAGCCAAAAATGAAACTTTTTCAGACCAAAGTCAGATTCTTAGGTCATGAAATTTATCAAGGAACAATTATTCCTATCAATAGAAGTATTGAATTTGCTTCCAAATTTCCTGATGTTATTATTGATAAAACTCAACTTCAAAGATTTTTGGGAAGTTTAAACTATGTTTCTGATTATTATAAAGATTTAGCTAAAGATACTGCTATTCTTTATAATAGGCTCAAAACCAAACCAAATCCTTGGACAGCTGAACATACTCAAGCTGTTCAAAGAATTAAGGCTAAAGTTAAATGTCTTCCTTGTTTATCTTTAGCAAATTCTAAATATTTCAAAATTGTTGAAACTGATGACTCTAATATTGGGTATGGAGGAATTTTGAAACAAATTAATCCTAATAATTCTAAAGAAGAATTAGTTAGGTTTAATTCGGGTAAATGGAACCCTACTCAAGTTAAATATTCTACTATAAAAAAAGAAATGCTTTCTATTATTAAGTGTATCTCTAAATTCCAGAGTGATTTATTAAATCAAAAATTCTTACTCAGAATAGATTGTAGCTCTGCTAAATCTATTATTGAAAAGGATGTGAAAAATCTTGTAGCAAAACAGATTTTTGCAGGATGGAAGGCTCAATTATCTGCCTTTGAATTCGATATTCAATATATTAAAGGAGAAAATAATTCTCTAGCCGATTATCTAACCCGTGAATTTTTGCAGGGAAATGACAACCCCCTATAGGGGGAGAGGTGGAGGTCGTGGCAGAGGCCGTGGCCCTTCATCTTCCAGTAAGACAACCTCTTACAAGGATATAGCGGTCAATGACCCTACAGTTGAGAAGGTTTCCGAATATTTCGAAAACCCTGTTAATGAAGACATCATGTATATTGATGATGAGGATCTTAAGATCACCAACAATGATGGTTGGTCTTTAAAAACAAGATATCTTGAGGATAGAGGATACCCTGGTTTATATGGCAAACCAAGGCCTAATCTTGAGATTCTCTTGACAGCTACCGAATCGGTAACTATTACACATCATTATCAAAATAATAATCCTCAAAGTTTTATAAACTTTTCTAAATGCCACATTAACAAAATTTTGTTACCCAGAGAATGGGGCTTGAATCCAAATTTTGTTAATGTGGCATTTAGAAAAGTTTATAAAACTTTGAGGATTATTATTTTGATAATGATGTGTAATAGTTACCGATTCGGTAGCTGTCAAGAGAATCTCAAGATTAGGCCTTGGTTTGCCATATAAACCAGGGTATCCTCTATCCTCAAGATATCTTGTTTTAAAGACCAACCATCATTGTTGGTGATCTTAAGATCCTCATCATCAATATACATGATGTCTTCATTAACAGGGTTTTCGAAATATTCGGAAACCTTCTCAACTGTAGGGTCATTGACCGCTATATCCTTGTAAGAGGTTGTCTTACTGGAAGATGAAGGGCCACGGCCTCTGCCACGACCTCCACCTCTCCCCCTATAGGGGGTTGTCATTTCCCTGCAAAAATTCACGGGTTAGATAATCGGCTAGAGAATTATTTTCTCCTTTAATATATTGAATATCGAATTCAAAGGCAGATAATTGAGCCTGCCATCCTGCAAAAATCTGTCATCCCCACCACGGCCACGGCCTCTGCCACGACCTCCACCTCTCCCCCTATAGGTTCCTACTATAGATTTATAAAGATACGCTATCTTGGGATGGACTTTTCTTTTCAAATTTTACTCCTTTATTTAAATTATTTTATTATTTTTATTTAAATCATCAATTAAAAAATTAGTTAGATCATGTTAAAATAGCAACAATCCACAACAATAGAAGGAACAATCCACAATAACATGAACAATGTTGAACACGATGAAAAACCTTATATTAACCTTATATAAGATAAATAATGTGTTTTGATATAACATTTTTTCTTCCAATTTTACCCTTCACTTAATTTTTTTTTCTATTTTATTGTTCTTTGCCAATAAAAGCGGAAATAGAGACACGTTAATGTTCGTCTTGACGCTATTATATATAAAAGCGATACATGATTTCGGGTTGGATTTTTAACTCCGATTATACCCTTTATTTAAATAGTAAATTACAATTTTACTTTTGTATGATATTATTTAAATCTTTGATTAAATAAACCAGTTAAATTTCATGATAATATGAACAATTCCACTAAAATAGGAATACAGGTGAAATATTTATTAGATTATGGTATATTTCAAAAATAATCTATAACCAAATACAATAAAATAAGCATATAGTTAAGTGCATAAAAAAGCAGAAAGACGAGCATGTTAGGGCACATTTTCACACTAGAATTTTTTTGTAGTGTTAAATAAGTTTTTATTTTTATAAAGATAGCAAATTTTGTCTTAGTCTCTTAGAAAAAAATCATCAAACAATGGGATATTTTTAGTCAAATCCTTCACTTTTTTACCCTTTGTCTCTAAAAATATATATAGAATTTGTAATGTCAGTACTTATCAAAATTGTTACAGGTTTTTTTTATGCGACGATTATTACATGTGTTTTCTAAAAAAATGACAATGTCTAAGGTTAGTCCCTTAAATTACAAAAATTATAAATATTTTTGTTTAAGGAAATATTATAAATGTTAGACACTTATAGTTGTTGGTAACATTGAAACTCACATCATATATAATAATGTCAAGATTGTTTAACCAGGGTTCTCGGGCCTCTATGGCATTTGGTGTAGAAGGAATAGTGGTTGGGTCTCTAGGGGATCGGTATGGTCAGGGTGTTCAAATTCAAACCAATTTAAATTAAAACTGCAAACTGATCTAAAAAAAATCGAAAATCGTGCAAAATCGAATATTATTGGATGTGTTTGGATGACATTGTGTGAATACCGTTCGAATTGAATCGAATTTTGGATTAATTTTTCAAAACCGAACCACTGAACCGCATACAAATATTTTAATACATATTTCCATTTTTATAAGTATAATATATTATATTAAGCTATTATTTTTTTTTGAACAAGCAAAAATGAAATATATTAACACAAAAAATGTGGCCTATCCCGCATAAGATGTGCTGAAATAGAACACAAAAAGTTAATTACAAAGGTGATGGTTAGCAAACACAAACACTGAAACAACATGGAGGAAGAAAAAGAACAACTAAAATGATTCCCAAGCAAGGTAAAGGATGAAGCCACCAGTCGTGATAAGTATAAGCAAAGTTAATAGTGGTTGCCTTTAACCACGAAAATGATAGCAACTTAACTTTATCGAGCAAATGACAAGACTCGACTTCCTTGTTATTGAAAATCATGTTATTCCTTTCCTTCCAAATTGTCCAGACACAAGCAAACCAAATCAACTGCAAAACATTCTGAATAGAACGGGGTAAGCCACCTAACTGACCAAACTGCACAAAATAATCGGTAATCGTAGCTGGTATAACCGAAGAGAAACCTAACCATCTATAAATAAGCTGCCACAAACTCTAAAAGTGATAACAACTCAAAAAAAGTTGATTAACTGATTCCTCAGAGCCGCATCCAGTAACACAAACATTTTGTTCTAATTGAATAATATCACGTCTTCGTAAGTTGTCTCTTGTTGGTAAATGATTGCGGAATAGACACCAAACAAATATCAACACCTTTAAAGGAACCTGGTTATGCCACGTAAAGTCAATCACATCCTGCCCTTCAAGGTCCTCTACAACCGTGAACATATGATACACGCCGCTGATTGAATACCCCTTAATTGGGTCTAACAGCCATTTCCACCTATCTGAAACATGTTCCTGCAAAACATTGTTATGGAGCAATAAACAGCACTCACGAATCAGTTCCTCATCCCAGGCAAGCAACCTTCTCCTCCACCTTCACGCCTCACCTCTCTCACCCCATCCTAACTGACACATCTGAGACACAATTAAATTTCCATTTTCAGACAAAACAAATAAACGGCTAAACTTGTCACATAGTGGAATCCCACCCACCCAATTATCCGTCCAAAAGATTTTTTTAATTCTTTTAATACTACGAATGAGTTTAATTTAATCAATTTTGTTTCTATTTCGTATGTTTTAAAGATAATCAATCATTGTTATTCTGTACTATTAATTTTTTATAAATCATATGTTATATTTTGTATCGAACCTATTATTTTATCATATTTTTATAAGATTATTATTAATAAAAAAAGTTATAATTTGTAATTTTGATATCCAAAAACCGATCCAAATTAAACCGCAATAATTTGGATCGGATCATTTCGGTTTTTAAAAATTAATCATCCAAACCGAACCAAACCGCATATAATTTTATCTTTAGATCAGATAAGTTTTTTTCCTGATCCAAACCGGACTGCGAACACCCCTAGTATGGTTACAAACTTTGTTTTATGAGGTCGGACAAAATATTATAGGTTCCTTTGAGTTCGCTTATGGGGATAGCTGGTGTGCCACCATATTTTCTTGGGCATATGTCGTACATTTTGACGTGATCCAACGTCTTTAGCTAAGACGAACAGGAGTTCACTTTGTCCATTTAAACAGGGCATCTTCTACGCGCGCAACTGCGCAGACTAATCCTTCGAGTATTGTGGGACTAAATGGGCGGCAAACTCTCCTTAAGAGTTTTAACGTTGTTGCATGCCCAAAACTGGATTCAAGTCCAAGGGCTATGATATAATTTGCGACTTTTGTTGAACGATGGCTAGAAGGTCACGAATTAAGGATATTGTTGGTCTCCTATAAATCATTGAAGGGTGGAACCCGTTGGTTCTCATGGTTCTGATGAGGGATTTCTCGGTTCTAAAGAGAGATATCTTGGTTTTGATGCTGAATTGGAGCATATTCTAAAGACGGTGATTATGCAGTAGTTTCATCAACCTGATGTAGTTGTGGGTTGTTGATGATGATAGTGGCCACTTTTTGTCTTGCGTTGGCTATGCATCTTAGAACAAAAGAGTGGTGAACACGTTAAGTAATTTCCTACAAATGACGTGATAAGTCTACAAGTGCATGATTTTATCTTGTCATAAAAATATCGATCCACACAGATTTATGATTATCGATGGTACTTTCCAAACTCAATGTTTGTATGTAATAACATGCATCACACAATAGACGGAGGATGAGTTACGTTTGGATGAACAAAATCTTGCTGGAAGAGATGTTCACTGCATTGCAGAATGTAGATCTAATTTGAAGAAATTGAAAAAAAAAAAAAAAAAAAAGGATTCAATTGAATCGAGAGAGGAGCTGGCTTAATGTATATGGTGTACAAAGAGATAAATGGAATTAATGAGTAATAATTAAAAAAAATTGCCTTAAAGTTGTAACTGAATAAATGGATACTTCATGATTTGGTAGGTGAGTGGTTTTGGAATAGCCTTAAAAATAAAAAACGGTGAATAATTAATTGGAATTGATGATTAGCAATAGAGAATAGAAAAAGAGCCAAAGAGGTATCAGTTGCTGCAAGAAAGAGAAGATTGGCAATGAGAGAGCAAGGGTAATGCAATATGGAGAATGACACCTAAGAAATTTTCATGACATGGCAAAATGGCAATGTGGTGTCAACAAAATGGTGTAGAAGTCTGATTTAACAGATAGAATAGAATAGATTGAGATCATAAACCCGATCAACATTAGAAATTTAGAATAGGCACACAAATGAGGAGAAAAGATGACTTTGAAATTGAGTGCTCAAAAAAATAACAAAAATGTTTGCGCAATTGGCAAATTAAATTCCGACGTTAGATTAAACCATCCCATCAAAAAATTTCATTGTCTATTTACACCAAATCTAACCTATCAATTCTATCTTTTTCCCTTCTTAAAAAAAATAATAATCTATCTCTCTTCCCGTATGGCATTTCACATGGGAAAATCTAATTCTTTCCGACCATTGGAAATGAGGCTTTTTTTTGGTTTGATGGTTTTGACAAAAAAATTTAAATGGAATATTAAATTAAACTTTAAATTACACCTCCCATCTAAAACAACACTAATATCTACACCACTAAAAAACAATACTTACTTCAGAGATCAAAATATTTTTCGAAAATTACTTCGAATTTGTTTTCCTAATTTTCGAAAAATATTTTCTAGTTTTTTGTTTTCTTTTTAATTTTGAAAATTAATTTCTAGAATTTTTTATTTTTTAGAAAAAAAATCAGATTTTGCTTTTTTTATTTCAAAAATCAATTTGCAGTTTTTTTAAATTGTTTTTTTTTAAATTAATTGAAATGCCATTTCTTCAGTTATAACCTTTTTTTTATTTTTAATTAAAAAAATTAAATGTTTTATTTTATTAATGAAAATATATTTTTTGTTTTTTAAAAACTGATTTTTAAATAATTTAATTGAAACATATGCCATGTGGCTGCCAATTGTACAAAGTTACACGGCCAGCTAATGCCATGTAGGCAGAAATGCGCCAAATCATCAAGAAAGTGGGGCCAAAGACCTTTTTAAAAAACAAAAAATTTTACAGGGATGGATTTCAATTTTTTTTGCAGGGACCAAAACCCAACTAACCAATATTTGCAAGGATCATTTGCATATTTTAGCCATAATTGAATAGATGTCGCTTTTAAGCTTCTATTTTAAAAAAAAAAACTAAATAACCCACTATTAAGATCGGTTGAATCAGCTTAAAAAGTGATGGAACCGATCTTAAATATGTCAGCGTAAGTTAAATTCCGCGGAAAAATGTCAAGCGTGAGTTAACTCACGTTGAATCAAGGGAATGAACAATTTTAAATAGGAGAAAAACAATTTTCAAAATATATTACTAATATTTCGGATTCTCATACTAATGTATAATCCACTTGAGCATTTTTGAGACACAAAATTGGGACTCCAATTTGTGACTACTAAATAATCATCGAAGGTCATTAAGGCCCCGGAAAATGACATTATCCCCAACATTTTGAAGGCCAGTCATTGCGTTATATAAAATATGCTATCTACAGCCAGGTTAATATTGTACCATTTAAAATACTGGACACATAATCGTTGCACCGTGATGGATATTCGACAGTCAGTGGAAATATAGCACAATAATTACCGCAGATTATTCTTTGTAGTTTTCTACAGATATTAATTTATACAATGTTAACATGATAAATAGTTTTATGTTCAACAATATAAGAGTACGCTGAGTTGCAACGTACACGTACTAAATCAAAATTAAAATACAACAACAAAATCAAATAATATCCTTTTTTCTTGTTATACAAGCAGAAAAAAAAAATAAAACTTTAAAAGACACATGCATTACACATAGACAAAAAGACCAAACCTAGTCAGAAAAACAAAAAGAAGAATAAATGTGACATAAACCATTATCTAAAACATTACATTTATCCTACATATGTATGTGACAGGCAAGGTGTGGTCAATTTCTGATCATTGTTTTCAATTGGATCCATGAATTATAGTCCTCTCCCCACTCTTTCTAATAGGCCCCCTAAAAGTCTCGTTCACACGTTCACACGGTTTGATCTTTTCCACACATCATACCATGTTATACGGTTGTCTAATGCCCTTCATTTTTCAAAGAAAATAAATACAAGACTTTATTTAGAGAATAAAGACACGGAAAGTAGATAATATTATTTTATCATTCAATTATATTTTTAAAAATTTAAATCTCTTCATGTCTTTCTCTCTAAATACCTAAATGACAAAAAATTAAAAAATTCACTATGTTTTAGTTGAACATTTATTTTTTTACAAAATTTTCCATAACTATATAATATTTTTTTTCAAACGTAAATAAAAAACAACATAAAAAGGAATACAATAAAAAATACGGATAAATGTGTCCATTATTCTGCAAGTTTAGAATAGCTACATTCAAGATGTCCGATTAGTATTCATCACCGACCTCAAGATCTATGACACCCTTTACTCGAGCCACTTGTGGATAAATCATTATCCAGAAACATACATCAATACACATAAGTCTTCAAGAAATATGTTTACCACATGATAGAGATAGCTTATACAAATATGTCCTCTATTCTTAAAAAAAAAAATACGTCTTCTATTATGAGACGGATTTAGGTATATGCTATCAAGAATGATACATCTCCCTCCTTCCTAAACCATAGCAGAAACCACTTTTCTTATTCTTGATCCATTGAAGAGGATGACTTATGATCAATTTTGACCAAAAATCACTATCTGAATTGTTTTGTTTTCTTTTTTAGTTAAATAAATGATTTTCACATATTTTCAATCTTATTTCGTTTGTTCTTGTGATTTTTTTCGTCTTTGCACGACTCCGTTTGTTTTTATCTCCCGTCTTAGTGTGATATTTACTTGATTCAGATTGAAAGATTAGCTCTGAGCAAATGCATATTCAATCAATGACTTTGACGTTGTCAACGTTGCAGATCTAGAGACATGAATATTTCAGAGACTTGAATATAGTCATATTTCTACGCATATGTACTGTGTTGATTTATGCTATTAACATGGATGTTATGAGTTTGTTCATAGATTCATCTTTTTTGTATTTAGCGAGCAACTTTAAATTTGTATTGTATCGATATACTTTATCAATTTGAATGAATAAATATCATTTATTTTTGTCAAAAAAATGATACCCGTCCATCCTTTATGTTCAAACATTCATTCCACACTTTATTTTCTTTCAAACTCTCTCTTACAACCGTATCACATACTCCCTTCGTTCCTTAATATAAGAAAGAGTGTTTTACAAAAATCATGTGTATTAATAAAAAGTTGTTAGAGTAATAAATTTGTCTGAAAAATGTGTAATTATTACTAAATTGAAATTTATGTATAAATGTATTCAATGCTGATGCTAATTTTTCATATTCCAAGACAATTGATAGTGTTAATAAGGGGAATAGTTGGAAAAAAAAATAATGAATGCATCTAAAAATTTGTAGATGGCCTTATATTTAGGAATAAACATTTTTTTATAAACTATCTTATAATTAGAGATTGAGAGAGTATATGATATCATTCTTATATCTTTCAAAGTATATATATATTTTTTTAAACTGATGGACCTCCAAGGGGCCACATCCAAAATATATAAAAGGAAAAAGAGGTATACAAAAAGGAAGGGGGCAGAACCAAACCCTCAAAAGAACATTAGCAAAATCTATAATTTGGGAGACCTAGCCTGTTCTGAACTAGATCCCCTCTAATTACAATTGGAGGAGAGTGCCACCAGGTAAAATCAGATACACCTCTATGGATATTCACTAAACATTTTCTATTATATATATATATATATATATATATATATATATATATATATATATATATATATATATATATATAACACTTTCTCTATTCCATATTGAGTGACACAATTGATTTGTTTCATATATGTCACTGTATAATTTTGAATTTTAATATTTTTAATTATCTATTATATTAGCAAAAATTATAAAAAATAAATATTTTAAAAATATTCATCGAAACAAATCTAACAATCTCTTCTATACTATTATTTGTCTTTATATATCAATAGTAAAATAATTTGTCTTTATATATTAATATAAAAATGGAATAATGATATTTGTATAATCATTCTAAACAATTTAAAGACAAAGAGAAAGTTATTCAAAAATTAAAGAGAAAAGATAAGAAGATAATGAGAATAAGTTATTCAAAAATTATTTTAAAATTGTTGTCCAAATATTATAGATGAAGAAACATGTTATGTGTACACGGTAGGGATACATAGTAGGGATTAATATTCTCTTTACTTGTATTGTTGTATGTCGACAGAAATACACCAACAAGTGGGTCAAGATATTTTGTTCTCATCAAGAGACGTGATATTTCTCCCATGTTACAGTGTCCATTGACAGTTTTATAAGTAAGCTTTCATTCATATCTCTCACCAAACTACCCACAACCACAACTACAAGATGACAGACACCATAGCATCAGGTAGTAATTTCATAGCCACATGCATGTGGTTCACACCCTCTCCTCTTTTCATCTTTGTTAACCTTGTCATTGGTACCATAGCTCTCGTTTCTCGCTTCGCTGCAGTAACTGCACCCAAAACCCAACAAAAACAACCTCATCAACCACTCAATCTCCGTCACTACAACCACCACCATAACGAACCAACATTTGTTACACAACCCGAGACCGAGACAGAGTCCGACTCCACTCAACTCGCTCAAAAACCTTCACTGTTACAGCAAGTTTTGTCTTTCAATCTCAACAAACACGAACCAGCACAAACAGAATCCGAAACCCCATCTACAGAACCGGTCAAGTCGGATACGAACCCCGCTTGTGATTCTGGTGATGAGGAGAATAGCAAAGCGATGATGAAGAAATCAGCAAGCGAGAAAGAGTGTTCAATGACTCTCGATTGGGAGGAAGAAGAAGAAGAAGATGAAGAAACGGTTGAGCGAAGGAGGCCATCGACTGCAATGGCGAGGAGTGAATCAACGACGAGTAAAGAAGAAGATGAAGCAGATGACGCAAAAGCTGATGATTTTATAAACATGTTTAGGAAGCAACTGAGGATGCAGAGGCTTAATTCATTTATCCGTTCCAGAAACACCATTTGATCAATGATAACACAAACGTACACTTCCCTTTGAATAGTCAAGATGAAAAGAAAATACTCCATTTGAAAAAGAAAAATTACTAATATGTTTGAAATTGAATTCATGTTGACTTTGATTAAAGGTGACAACTTGATACCCATTAATAAAAGGTAAGTAATATAATCCATGTTGAGTTAGTATCAATCAAAGTTATTTATTTATTTTCTATTATTTTTAATGTTATATAAATACATAGTTTTGATTGAGTCAATTCAACATGAGTAATATTATCCACCTTTTATCGATGGATAACAAAGAATTTGCCATAATTGATTAAATTACTCTGGATTTTGTTCAAATGAATGCAGTTATAAATTAAATATGCACTAAGCAACTTTTCTCGTAGGTTTGCGTCTTTTACAAGCGGTGTTATGTTTGACGAGTTAAGATGTCTCCATTTTCTCTCTCTATTTCTTAAGCTTTAAATATTTTAGGATAAATACATATTTTTTTTCATTTAATATCATATTTTTATACTATATTTGTCTCTAAATATATGACATTTTTTTAAAAAACACGGGAATTAAGAAAATTGATTATTGCATTAATTTTGTCGACAATTGCTATTGTTTTACAAATTCACCCTTTATGAGAGAGGGTTTGTTAATGTTTCCAAGAGTGTTTATTACATATTGAAGAAAAATATGTAACATAAATAGGGGTATATTGGTGAAGAAATAATTAATGTACTTTGAAATTTGAAAAGAGTCTTATATAAAGAGACAAAGAAAAAACTCAAAAGGGTCTTATAATTAGGGACGGGGTAGTATTATATTTTCAAAACTATAGCGATGAATCAAATGAAGAGGATTCCTATGGAATGATTGAGGGGTTAAGATTCTCTCTATTTATTTTTCTCTATTTACTCAATTAAAAGAGTGATATTAAATATGCTAAATTACACAGGATGTTCTTTAAGTTATATAATTGTAACAAATTGGTCATTTAAGTTTTTTTCGTACCACTTAGATCCTTTAAGTTAATTAATTGTAATAAGTTTGTCCTTTAAGTTTTTTCCGTACTAATTAGGTCCTTTAAGCTATTTAACCGTAACAATTTGGAGGATTTCAAATCTTAAAAATGTAAGTTATTCAGGGCCTAAAAGTTCTAATTAAATAACTTAAATGATCTAAGTGTTACGAAAAATAAATAAAGGACTAGCTTGTTACATTTAATTAACTTAAATGACTTAAGTAGGACGAAAAAAACTTAAATGACAAATTTGTTACAATTAAATAATTTAAAAAACTTTCGGTGTAATTTAGCCTGTTAAATAAATCAAAAAGATTTTGATTTACTTCAAAATTATAACCTCCTCTATCTCGTGAGAAGTAGCCAAGACAATATTCACTCATAAAAAAAAAGTCAATACAGTGAGCGCCTACTCGAAGCCACCCGAATCCATTCAAATATGTTTCGACTTTGACGGGAAATCCTGCTTTGATTAGGTGTGGATTTTAGTTTTGAGAAGTGATATTTGGGTCTCGCATAAAATGATGAGTGTTAAAGAGAGTGTTCATAAAATTACGAGTAACAAGATCACAAGCTATTATGATTGAAAGGCTTCAAATCGTCATAAAAACAAAATGTTTTAAACTATATTTCCATGCAATTTATTACTCCATAATTGTTCAACAAGTTTATAAATTTTAGGTTAAATACAATTTTTTATCCTTTAAGTTTAACAAAAATACAAGGTTAGTCCTTTAAGTTTTTGAAGTTTCAAATATGTCTTTATTACCATTTTAAGGACCTATTTGAAACTTAAAAACTTAAAAAACTTCAAATAGGTTCATTAAATTAACAACTTAAATGACCTATTTGGAACTTAAAAAAATGGCTTAATTGAACCTTTGGTCCCCCAACTTATTTGTTGTTTTCAATTTGGACCCATAACTATATAAAATTTCTTTCCGGTCCCTCAAATATACCTCTGTTAGTCAAAAAAGTCTATGTCTGTTAACTTTAACCCCAAATGTCTATGGTGGACCAACATTATAGATGGTCCACCATAGAACTCATTAATTTTGTTAATTTTAACTCTGATCTTTTTATAAAAAAAAAAGGACCGTTGGATCATCAAGGTCCATTATATCTTATGGTGTACCACCAACAAGTAATTTTTGTTCATTTCTTCATCTTCTTCCTTCCACTTTTTCCTCAATTTCATACCATCTTCATCATCAACATTCATAAAAAGTCCAGAAAACCCAGGAAAAAAGAACTTTCAAACTCTTTAATTAAACTCCTAATTAATTAAAACTCCTTCTGCATGATTCTGCTTCTTGGTTATCTTTCGTTTATTATTTTCTCTCAAGAAGTTGGAATGGTAAGACGAAGATGAGAACACAACGGTCACCTCCATGAATCTGAAATTCAGTCATATACTCATCCAAAATTCAAAATCAATAACAAAATCCAAACCTTGTATATAAATCAAACGCTGCATCCAACACCCAAAAAATTCCTTCCTTTTATACTACCAAATCGACGAGAGAGGGATTGTGGATCGTGGATCTGGAGAGATCCGAGAGAGGGGTTGAGTAAAGGGGAAAGAGAATCTGGAATTCCATGTTGTAAATTAAGATTAGGGATTGGGGAATTTCGAGAAGATGAAGATGACGATTAGGTCTCTGAGGGGAAGAAGGACATGAAATTTCTGGAAGAAAGGGGGTTAGGGATTCGTCACTGTTTTGTCTATGAGCTTCTTCTAATTTTATTTTCTTCACTTCAGATCTATAACACTGTGTTTTGCTTCCAATTATTTGCCATTGGATTTTGGAGAATCTAGAGATTGCCATGGTAAACGTGTATTGATTTGGAGGATCTATGGATTCGTGGCTGTTGTTGTTCCAATAACAACAAAGTAAACATGAACAACAAGAATGCCATGACATAATTAGTGTTCATGACCATTAATTAACACCATAATTGATTAAAGTAAACAACACGACTACAACCTAGTTCCCTCACACAGTAAAATAATAAAATTTGGAACTCATTTGGAACACATAAATTCATCAAGTGAAAGAGTTTGGGGTAAAAAGAGTTTTAGGTTTTGATTTGGGGAAAAAGAAAGAGTTATTGTTGTTGATTATAGTGGTGGGTTTATGTGTTATTGTTGTTTGATTTTATGGATTTGATTTTGGGTTTATGTGTTATTGTTGTTTGATTTTATGGATTTGAAGTTGTTGTTATTGTTTTGAGAGAAAAAAAGAAGATGAAGAAGAACATGGGGAGAAGATGAAGAAATTTTTTTTTGGTGTTGGTGGTTCACCATTACATACAATGGACTTGCAATCTAATGGCTGAAATCATATATGAATATTAGGCGTTAAAAAACTAACGGAGATGATCAATTTGACTGACGGAGACATAGATAAGGGACCAAACGGGAAAAATTTAGAGTTATGGGACCAAATTGAAAACAACAAATAAGTTAGGGGACCAAAAGTTCAATTAAGCCTAAATTTTTTTAAAGGATCTATTGAAAACTTAAAAAAACTTAAATGACTTATTTGAAACTTAACAAACTTAAAGGACTACTCCGATATTTTTGTCAAAATTAAAGGATCAAAAGATGTATTTAGTCTAAATTTTAAAATAGCAAGATCATCTCATAAAATTACTCCATTGTTGTTTCATCTTTTTCATCAATTTTTCCACAAACAATTGTCATTATTTTGGCAGCAATTATTTTGAAAATAGTGTAGCCAAATTAATGATATTTGTTTGTGCAAAAAATATTAAACATAAAAAATTATTTTAAATTAATAAATAAAATAAGAACAGGGTTAACGAAGAAGTTCAATGAAAGTGAGAAATTAATTGAAGGATAAATAATTTCCAAGAATGGAAAATATTTCCCCTATCTTGAATCTTTCCTTGAAGTGACATAATGGTTCAAGAAAAGGCAAGAAGTAGAGATGTTCATAAACAAAAACACACAGAACGGAGAGAGATGCAAAATGACATTAAGCGTCCAAAACAAAAAAGTGTACAATGCTAATACACACCTTTATTTTTTGGATATATATATATATATATATATATATATATATATATATATATATGGTCTTCTAAAACTTTTCTGAAAATATCGAACTTCCAAACATACTGCTAGTGTACCTAACATTGTTCAAAAGACAAAAATACCCTTATTTATTATACAATATTTTCAGTTTTTTAAAATTATTTTTTATTTTTAAATCAATATAAATGAAAATAAAAAAAATGAAATCAAAATTAATTATAAAGTCAGCGCGTCACGTCATCTAAAAATGCTGACTCAGTGTGCCACGTCAGCGTTTTGTCCAGTCATATGACCATAGGGTCTAAAACCAAAGAATCTTCATATTATAGGGTTGGAATCTAAACTTTTTTTTTACAGGGGGTAAACCGGAAATCACTCATATTACAGGAGGTAAACACATATTAACCCTTGTCTCAATCATATATTACTTTTGGTGATCATGAAAAAACTCTTCTTAAGTGGTCAGCGACAAAGGATTAACGACTTTTTTTAAAAAAAAAGTTAAATTAGCCCACCGCAATTGACACTTAAGATAACTAAATCTAAGACCTTAAGATGAGTACATTCAGAAGTTTGGGGAGTTATTATGCAGTAAGGTGGAAACCCATGTCGGACTCCAAGAGAGGGCATTATACAATAATGTTAGACACTTTGAAAATTTATTAGAAAGGCGGGTCATCACCCAATAAAAGAGGGCAATATACAATAATGTTAGGTCCTTTGAAAATTTATTAGAAAGACGGGTCATCACCTAATAAAAGAGTGAGTGTTAAAGAGTGTTAAAAAGAGTGTTTCTAACATACATATACATACATGTGTGTATATATATATATATATATATATATACAGGGTTTGCTACAATAGACCCACTCATTTTCATGAAGGTCTATTTTAGCAACCAGCACCTTTTCACTTGGACACAAAGACCCTTATTTTTTATTATTGGGAAAATTAAAACTGAAGGGCAAAAAGGTAATCAACTGTTCTTTTTTTTTATTTTCTAATTTTTCTTCCCTGAGAACTCCAAGGTCGCACCTTACTCTCTTCTTAATAGATTTGTAAACATGATGACGTCAAATTGAAAAACCATTTTTTCGTGCAAACAAACTGTAAAAGTTGTAAGCCTCGTCATCACTGTTAAATACCTTTCCTTCATAAAGAACATCATCATCAATGTGATTGGCTTGAGGCAAAGGTCCATGTTGTAGCTCTGGTATAGTGGTAAAAGAATCTATCATTTCATCATCTTCATATTCCAAGGACCAATCAATGGCCTCATTTCTTCCCTCTGATGACATAACTATCTCAATTTAAACCTGAATAGTATTTACAACAACTGGTTATTGGCAAGAACAATTACAATTATAAATTACCCAAAAAGAGAATTGTTGAACAAAGAAAAAGAAAAAAACAAATTGTAATTACAATTATAAATTACCCGTAACAACAGGTTAAACAAAGAAAAAGAAAAAACAAATTGTTGAATTAAGACACATTAAAAGGGAGTATACCTTTTCTTCAGTAAAAGAATTGTTGCATTTGATTTTAAGTTAATGGAAGCAAGCACAACATGGAAGGAAAGTGATGTTTGGGAAGCAAAACGTAACAGAGAAGAGAAGGAAGAAAGAGAAGAGAGTAAGGTGCGACCTTTGAGTTCTCAGGGAAGAAAAATTAGAAAATAAAAAA
Source organism: Medicago ruthenica (assembly GCA_018208015.1). NCBI lineage: Eukaryota > Viridiplantae > Streptophyta > Magnoliopsida > Fabales > Fabaceae > Medicago > Medicago ruthenica. The sequence goes on along the minus strand of CM031378.1, from coordinate 99,230,363 downwards.
AAGAACAGCTAATTACATTTTTGCCCTTCAGTTTTAATTTTCCCAAAAATAAAAAACAAGGGTCTTTGTGTCCAAGTGAAAAGGTGCTGGCTGCTAAAATAGACCTTCATGAAAATGAGTGGGTCTATTGTAGCAAACCCATATATATATAGATGAACTTATTTCAATCTAAAATTAGATTTTTGGGTTTTGATATTAGTCAAGGGATGTATACTCCAATTAGCAGGTCTTTAGAGTTTGTTAGCAAGTTTCCTGATGAGATTAAGGATAAAACCCAATTACAAAGGTTTTTAGGATGTTTAAATTATGTGTCAGATTTTATTCCTAACCTTAGAATTGTTTGTGCCCCATTATTTAAGAGACTTAGAAAGAATCCTCCTGTATGGGATGAGTCTATGACCCATAGTGTCAAACAATTAAAACAATTAGTCAAGAAACTACCATGCTTAGGAATCCCAGATCCTCAAGCAAACCTTATAGTTGAAACAGATGCGTCAGACATCGGTTTTGGTGGCATATTAAAACAAATTTTACCGTGTTCAGAAAAAGAACAAGTAGTCAGATATTATTCTGGAACTTGGTCTCCAGCCCAATTGAATTATAGTACTATTAAAAAAGAGATTTTAGCTATAGTTTTATGTATTACTAAATTTCAAGATGATTTGTTTTCTAAACATTTTGTTTTAAAAACAGATTGTAAAGCTGCTAAAAGCGTTTTGCAAAAAGATGTTAAAAACCTAGTTTCTAAACATATTTTTGCCAGATGGCAATCTTTATTATCTTGTTTTGATTTTGAAATAGAACATATTGAAGGAATTAAAAACTCATTACCAGATTTTTTAACTAGAGAATTTTTACAGGGCAAAGATGGATCCTAGAGATAATTATGGACCTCCATTACCTCCTAAGCAGGAGAATACAGAAAAAGCCTTAGCATTAAGTTCACCATCTTACCTCACAAAAATTACCTCACCGAAACCTACACAAAATAAATTTACTTTATTATCTCTCTCTGATATAACTAAAGGCATTACTCCATTAACCTCTTCCAATAAATCATCCAAATTAGCCTATTATACTCCTCCCTCTACAGCAAGGAGTACTTTTGTTACTAAGGAATTATTTGAGCCAATTATTCCATTGGAATTGGCTTACTGTCCAGAAAATACTTCGCTATTACAAAAAGTTAGAAAAATCCTTCCTGAAGGGTTTTTGTTTGTCCCTAAAAGCTTATTAAAAACTAGAAAATTTTATGAATTTATACTAGCTGATACTGGATCTATCGTGCTGACCCATCAGTATGATGCAGCAGATAAATCTAAAATTACTTTTTCAAAATTTAAAATTGTTAAGGTATTATCAGCAGCAGATTGGACATTACCTCCTTCCATGGGGAAGTCTTTTTCCAGAAGGTTTGATCCCCAAACTTACAATTATTTTGATTACATGGATGCTTGGAATTACTTTTTAGCTATTGAGCCATATAACCATACTTGGTTTATTTGGTTTGATAAAAACATATCATTAAAGTTCCCATACTGGTTTATTAAATGGTTTGAATTGGTCGGACCAACATTAGAGATCTTTCCAGATTATGCAAAGGAAACCTTTACAAAATTCTACAATATTACAGACTGCCCTACACATCTTGCTATCATGGCTTTTTGTGCGGCGTTTAGTGTTAATTGGATTACCTCTTGGACTTTTGCTACCAATGTTATTTGGGAAAACTACTCAGCTACTGAATTAATTAAGAGATACTCAGTTAAGTGGTGGATTAAGTTTAATCCAGAATTACTCAGTGAGACTAGATTAAATGCCTGGGTGCAAGCTAATCCAGGTCGGTGTAAAAAAGCTGGAAATAATTCAGATTCAGAATTTTTATCCAGCAGATCAAAGATATTAGCCTCATTATCAGCAATTACTGACCCCAAAGAATTTATAAATCGATTACAAGAAGTTTCTTCCTCCATGTCAGATGCCGGAAGCACTTCAGGAAATGAAAATGAAGACGACTGTTACGGTGTTGACTTAGAAGACTGCTAGAGCATTAATAATTGAAGACATTATTGATCTAGATACTGAATTATTGTTATTTTGAAATATGTAGCCTTCATTATTGGCCATTTGTCGGCCATGTTACTTTCATTATTAGGGGCATCTACTTTTGCTGCCTCCTTCTTTGTTTTATTATAGCTTTTACTTTTACTTTTCAGTGGCACTTGGTTGTGTCTGCCACTTTGTTTGTCCATTTGTAAATAGTTTTAAGCGTTTTGAATTTTATTTTGAAGTCCGGGTCTTCAATCCTTCTATATAAGGGATTGAAATCTAGTTTGTTAGGCATTCGAATCATAAGCCTCTTATCTCCTGAGCAATTCGAAGCCCTTGTGCAAACATTGTAAGTTTTTGATAAATAAAAAAGTTGTCTTTATTCAAATCATGTCTTTACCAACTATTTATGTTTTTATAAATTCTTATATTGATTATCTAATTATGTGTCCTCAATGTAAAGAATATATTATTTTCAATATCACCCCTCCATTAAAGAAATATACTATATTTACTTGTTCCGCTGTTTATGAAATTACTATTAAAACTGCTCCTATGCTAGAAGATATAGAATTTGAAACAACATTAAATATTCCTGATATCTTAGTTCCGATCCTGTCAGAGTCTGGTATCAGAGCCAGGTTGGATTGAGACATATTAGCTAAATTTACTAAACTTATTTTAAGGTTTTAAAAGTTTAAGTTTTTCTTATTTACTATTTATCTTGCTTAAGCCCAGTTTGAGATGTCTATAGGTGTTGGTCTATGGAGTGGTCCACGTAGTAAGACCCAAGAGAGGCAGTAAAACGGTTGGTCAGCTCAGTCTTAGTCTACCTAGAAACAACTTTAAAGGGGGGAGAGTGAGTTAGAGAGTAATTAAGGTACAACATAATCTTAAAAACTTTGAAATTTGTTTCGTAGATTAAGTTATCATGTCTTTGTTTAGCCGAACTCTTAGCAGATTAGGTAGTAGTTCGAGAAGGTCTAGGAACCCACCTCTAATTACCTTACCTGCTAATGAACAACAATCGGTTATAGATCAAGATAATTATCAAAATAGTGAATTAGAAATTCAAGAAATGGAAAATAGATTAACCAACTGGTCTATGCCAGAAATAGATTATAGACAAGTTTACCAGGTTGGTACATTTGATTACAAAAGTAAAAAGATTATTAAAACTACAGAAATGGCTAAATCCATTAGTAGTAAGATGGAAACTATTAATGTTCTAGATAGTAAATTACTAGAAGAACATTATAACAAAGGACATAGGTATATACATCTAGGATTAATACAAGTTGCTATTAAACCCTTACATAGATTAGGACTTAATACTCCTATATTATTAATCTTAAGAGATAAAAGAATTGCTAAATTTGAAGATTCTATTATAGCTATTATTGAATCAAATCTGAATGATGGTCTTGTTTATTTTAATTGTCATCCAAACTTTTCCATGAGTTTAGGTGATGAAAATACTAAAAATTCATTACTAGTCCATGTTCAAGGGCTTGAAGATACCTTCAACCCAGGAGTGGCAAATTTAGATGTTATTAGTAGAATGACTTATAAAATTTCTACAGTAAATTATAACTTTAAGTCTCTGAGATCTACTCCGAGAAATGAAACCTGTATTATTGAAGCTAATCTTAAAAAAGTAGATGTTACAACCCCTAAAATACTTAAAACATCAGAAATTTTAGCAAGGTTACCACATGAGTGGATACTAAAGGATATCGTTCCACCTCAAAAGATAGAATCAAGAACTGTTAGACATATTATCCAAGATACAGATGGAACTATTTCCATCTCTATGAATAGAAGTCAATCTTTGAGATTTGACAGATTAAGTAGTCTAGGATCAACCTCTGATGCTAGATCATCAGTTGATATACCATTTAGATCAAACTTATCAGGTGTAGATTTCACTCCACCAATACCTAGACCAATATATAGTGAAAGATCTTCTAGATCTCCTTCACCAACAGAATCACAAATGATAAGAACCCTTACCTTAGAAGAACCTTTCTTTATAGATAAAGATTGGATTAACGAAGATTTTTATGCTAGTTATAATGATAATAAAAGGGAATGGTATTTTAAAACCTTCTCTAAATCAGAAACTACTTGTTACCGTCAGGAATTTTATGATTATTTAAATCATCATAAATTAAACATATTATTCTTTGCATGGTTTGAACCTTACTGTGAAGAAAATAATATTAAAAATCCCTTTATTACTGAGAAGACTATAGGAATTAATGTTAGATTAAACACCCAGTGGGAAACTGTTAAAGGAACTAAAGTAGAATCTGTGCATCCTCCTTTAGAACCTGTAAAGTTTATCCCTCCTAAAGAAGAAATAACTATTGAAGCAGCACCCTTTAAGTCTGTAGCCAGAAACTTAGAAAAACCCTGTGATAAGTTAGATATAAGTAGAGTACATTCTCAACTAAATTATACCAATCAAATATTATACACTATGGCGCAACAGTTAGATAGAATTGAATTATCAGCCCCTCAAAATAATCAAACTAAAGAAAAAGAAAATTATAAGATAAATCCTACCAAACCTATATATAATTATGACACTCCTTCTACAGAAAAATTAAAAGAATATAAATTAGGAGATAGTTCTGCTGATAAAATGGAAGAATTAATAAAAAAAACTTAGTGGTTTTAGTATAGGACAACCTTCAAGAATTAATATTATCTCATTTGAAGAAGAATATGAAGATATTTTAAGCTTTGAAAGCATTATTAATAAATTATCTAAACCAGCAGCTAGATCTAGAAATTATTATAATAGACCTTCATTTGCTGACACGCAATTTGAAGAAAGACATTATCATGGAGGATACGAGTACGCAGGTAACGCCATATACGAATGGAATATAGATGGCGCTGCGGAACAACAGATATTAGATGTTGTTCAGAGTATGACTATGGCAGCCACTGCCCATAAAATGAAAGGAAATAGTGATAGGCAAGCTAAAGATATGTTAGTTTCAGGTTTTAATGGAAATCTAAAAGGATGGTGGGATAATATTTGTAATGAACAAGAAAAGAATACTATAAATAACGCAGTTAAAACAGAAACGAATGAACCAATATGTGTCACTACCTTACTTTACTGTATTACTAAATTCTTTGTTGGAGAACCTCTTAAATTTCAGCAAAGAGCAGGAGAACAATTAGCAAACCTTTATTGTCCAACTATGTCAGATTATAGATGGTATAAAGATATGTTTTTCTCAAAATTATGTCTTAGGCAAGATGGTCATATGGCCTATTGGAAAGAAAGATTTCTTAGTGGATTACCTAGATTATTTGCTGAAAAGGTTAAGTCTAGTATTAGAAGTGTTTTTAATGGTGATATTCCTTACAATAATTTAACCATGGGAGAAATATCGAATTAAATAATTATCTAATTATATATATATATATATATATATATATATACACACACACACACACACACACCGAGCCTTCCAAAGCTTTTTCCTAAAATATTCAACTCCCAAACATACTCTCGACGTACCAAACAACATTGTTCAAAAGACAAAAATACCCTTGTATTTTGCGGTATACCTTAGCATATAGTAGGTGTGTAAGGGGGGTTGGGGGGGTGCAATTAGCGATTTTCATTTATTAACCAAGATCAAGGTCCAAATGTAAAAACGTTTGGTTCACAATTATAGAAGGAAGATTGCTCTTTAAACACTTATCAATTACTCACAAACACCTTAAACTACTGAAAATACCTTCATCCATAGTTAACTACCGTTCAAAGTATTTCTTTGAGGTGCCTAAAGAGCAAGCGCTTATAGAATGAGTATCATTTCACTAACCATGTTGGGCTAAACACAGGGGCGGACCTGAACAGGTCCTGGTGTGGCAGGTGCCACACCAGCCCAAGCTGATTTTTTTCATTTTTTTTCATATACGAAGACAATGAACTGGAACAATAAACTGAAAGTAAATCCCTCAATCACAAGCAGAGTACCAGTGGTAAAGAAGAAGAAATCACATGCAGAAACCATGAAACCTTCAAGTAAGAAAGGAAAATGATGAAGAAAAGTGTTGAAGTACCATGGTTAAGAAGAAAGAAGCAGAAAAGAAAAGTAGTACAACAGCTGTGTTAATGTGACTATGTGAATATCAAATATTTAGGGTTATGTGTGTTTGTTGTTATGAGCTTGGGCCTCATATTTGCATATGTTATTGAAAATTACTCTTCTCGCTTTTAAAATTGCTCATTTACACCCGAAATTTACCCTAATAACTCCAAAGCAAGTTAATTTTCGCTCGCTACAAACGGCAGTTAACTTACACTCGGTATCTATGTGTACGTTTTATTTAATTAATTGATAAAAAAATTGTGCCTCACCGATTTTGTGAGTCCAGATCCGCCCCTGGCAAAACATAAACATATTTTGATATATTAAAAAAAAAATTCATGGGAAACTCAATTACCACTACCAGTTACAACTTCTAAACAAAGAAATCTTTTGAAAATTAATATAGAGTATGATATATTGATATTCATTGAAAACTGATCATCTTGACATGTAAGTAATATATCATAATTATATTTTTAAAACGTCTCAGTTTCTCAATCATATATTTTTTTTTATGAAGGCAAAATTCTCAATCATATATTACTTATGGTAATCACAAAAAAAACTCCTCCAAGGCACCGAGCGGTGGAGGATTGGAGAGTTATCCTACGCTAAGGAGGTGCAAATCTATGATGGGCTCCGACAAAGGGCATTATTATACAATAATGTTACATACTTTGAAATTTTATTAGAAAGACGAGTCGGAAATACAATGTGTGGATTTGTTTAATATTACTTAATTTTGTCATTTGAATTTTGACCACGATGATTCCATGAAAATTCACCGTGTTATTAGTATAACCTTGTAATACTCTCTGCCTTTTCTCAAGGGAAACTCGTATTTCTTCCCAAGATTGGAATACAATCTGCGGCTGCCAAGGAACTAGTAGTAGGGATGGCGTGCGGTTCAGTACAATTAGGTACTTTTATCCTATCACGTTTTTTGTTCATTTTGGTTAAGCATGTGCAAAATCTTTATTAAATCTTCAAATACAACCACCCAACTATATACAATTGTATAACTTTTACCAAATATATACGTGATGAATTGTAAAGGCTAGCCTTAGACTGGACTCAGGATGTATCTAATTTTCTTCGAATGTTACTTCACGGTGCAGGACAAATAAAAAAGATGACTTCAACTTCAAAATAAATTAATAACATTAATTTTAGTGTAACTAAGATTTGTTTGAGGGAAAGTCCAACTTAGATTAATATATATATAAAATTGGAATAATATAGTCAATGAACCACAAGTATATATAGTGCAGAATGTTCATGGAGGTACACTCACAAAATCGGTAGGAATCTATATAAATGTTACACAAATGCTAATATAATTGAGCATGTGTTTTCTTACATTAATGAACATTTATTCTATACAAGAATTTGTCAGTTCAATAACATATTCAATATATATAAGTCATATTCCTATATATGTCATAGAAGATTTCCGATACAGTGGTCTGTCTAATTGTTGGGCAAGAATAAACTACTGATTGCATGCGTATCATATCATACACAGTATGTCAACCGTATAACAAATTATCTGTTTCTCTCAAAAATAAAAAGAAATTATCTGTTGACTTTGACAAATCATCACACGTAGTACTACAGTTTAATCTTCCATGGAACTAATTAATATGAAGTCTCCCCGTTATAAAAGTAAACTAAAAAAATCAAATAATGTGCAATCTTCAACCTTTGACTATAATTTTTAATCTCCGTCCAAGCCTAATTTATACTATAATCTGCGCGAAAGACAACGCAACTAAAAATACCCCCATTTATCTCCTACAATAAAAATAAATTACCCCCATTTATAAATATTTTTTTACCGCTACAAATAAATAAATTACCTCCTTCATCTCACATGAGTGACATATTTGATTATTTTATGCATATTAAGAAAAATTATAAATGAATGAAAAGATTATACTTTTATTTAAGTATCGGTGTATCCACCATTACCATTGATGTAAAATAAAATATATTAATTTCATAATGATGCATTTAGTATTGATTAGAGAATACACATTACAAAAATTAATATTACATTAAAAGTTAAAAGTGTCACTACTTCTTTATCCCCGTGAGCTTAGCTCAATTGGTAGGGATATTGCATATTATATGCAGGGGTCGGGGTTCGAACCCCGGACACCCCACTTCTCCACCACATTTAAAATGTGTGAGCTCTAGCCATTAGGCTACTTGACCAAAAAAAAAGTGTCACTGCTTCTTTTTTCTTTTTTTTTTTTTAATTGTGTAACAAAAAGAAAATCCAAGTTTTGTGATTAGTCTAAAGCGTGCAAAGGAAAAAGGTAATTTTATTTACAGATCCAAGGTTACACAAGACGTATAAATCAAAGAAACACATACAACATTATACAATTACATTTTGTCAAAAAAACATTATACAATTACATGCCCTATAAAAATTCTCGGCCTCTTCCTATAGTTTTCTATATAAATACGTAACTAGACATTTAGAGTTGAGAAAGACAAATTACAGGAAAACAAACTCTCGTAAATCAATTGAAGGCAAAGTTAATCAACTATGGCAAGATATTTTCAACTTTCGAAAGCTTTGGTTATTCTACTATGTCTTAATATTGTAGTGCACACAAAACAAGCACAACTACAACCATGGTCACCACTAGATGCACCAAAAGAAATCCTCCAAATGCTTAGTCGTGACCCTGTGACCCTTTCACTAGCCTCAACCGATTTTGGCCACATAATTCACCAAAACCCTTTTGCAATTTTTGCACCATCGTCTATTAAGGACATATCTAAATTGATCAAATTCTCAAATTCACTTCCTATCCCTTTTACTATAGCAGCAAGAGGGCAAGGACATTCGGTTAATGGACAATCCATGACAAATGATGGGATTGTGGTGAACATGACTGAGTTGAATAATGAGCTTAGAAATAATGGGAATGGAATTGTTGTGTTCGATAAATATGTAGATGTTGGCGGTGGACAACTTTGGATTGATGTTTTGCATGCAAGCCTTGAAAAAGGACTTACACCACTTTCTTGGACTGATTACTTGTATTTATCGGTTGGTGGAACTCTCTCTAATGCTGGTATCAGTGGACAAACTTTCCGATTTGGTCCTCAAATTTCCAATGTTCATGTATTGGATGTTGTTACCGGTACGTATGAATCATTTTTTTTTTTTTTTTATAATTATCTCCCTCCTAGTTCCTACAATTAATAGGTGATGTATTTAGGTTATTGATAATGATAGATTAGGGTGGGTTAGTTTTGACCAAACTTTTGCGACTCAAACAAATTTTATTAGTTTAGATTGGATTAACAATACAGTCTTTTTATGTCAAACTCGAACCAACTCAATAATAAACATGTTAACCGGAGTTAAAAAGAAAGTTGTATTTTTTTCTCTCCAACAAGCCGGCCCTAGTTTTTTCTCTCTAGGTTTTCTCTTCCAGTTTCTTTATTGAGGGGTGGTTTTGGGTCAATTTTTGACCTAAAATCACCCCTCTTCATCTTTTTCTCTCTCTATTTCAATCTAAATAAGTGATTTTCACATAGATCTAGGTTTTTTCTTCGTGATTTTGCCATCTGAGTGTGGTGGTGTGTTGTTCGTCGTCTTGTGCGGCGTTGTTTGATTTCCCGTCTTGTTACAGTTTCATTTGATTCATATTGAAAGATCGATTATTCAATCAAAAATTTGGGCATCAACATTGCAGATCCGGAGGCATGGGTATTCCGGACACTTTAATTTTATCATATATTTTTGTAGGCATTATGTCGTTATATGCTATTAACTTGGATGATGTGAGTTTGTTCACAGATTCATCATTTATGTTTTTAGCGGTGTTGAATGATGTACTCTATCGATTTGAATGAATGAATATCGTTTTGTTTTTTGTAAAAAAAAAACATGTTAGTTTGGGTCGGATTATAGACTCATGTGACATCATTTTTTTAAAATTCCTAAAAAGTATATATCATTAAATGATATTCTATTTCGTGAAAATTTAACAATTAGGCTTAACTCTAGAAATCAAAATTCAAACATTTGAATTTTACTCCCACAAATAAAAAAATAATTTGAATCTAACTAAAACACTTATAAATCAACACATAAAAGTCATAAACTATATTAATTTTTGAAATAAAAAATCACATTTGAAATCATAAATTAACTTGTTATACCCGAACCAAAAGAAGATAAATAAGAGAAAATTAACGTTGATTTTACTGTGTTACCAATAGATAAAATTAAAGATAAAATATTAGGGTCTCTCTTATTTTTATTTACACACACATATATATATATATAGTTTTATTATTACAAAAAAATAGTTTAATAAAAGGATGGATGGCTCATGTACAAAAAAAAAAAAGGATGGATAGATGGATGAACCAATTACAACAATAGCTCCTACCATCACATATACTCAAACAAACGGAAGGAAGAAGATCATATCGTTTTATTTGCTCCTAAAAAAAATTGTATCGTTTTATTTTATTAATTTAGTAAATAACATTTGTCGAAGAGAGGAACAAACATATGACATGAAGTTATTATTAGGTAGATTTAAAAGAGTTTTTTTTCCTTCACAAAAAAAGAGAGTTTTTTTTATGATATCCAAACTATTAAAAAATGACTAAATGCCTAACCCAAAAATAAGATCAAATGCATTAAACTAATTAAATGCTCAAAAATATTGTATTAATATTACACGGGTTCTAATTTTTTTTTTATTAGGGGTAACGTATTTTTACAAAACCAGTTGTAAAGTGAGTTATATCACTCTTTTTAAACTCAATTCGGAAAAGGAAACCACATACTTTGACCAAGAATAGAATGTCTGAGTTTGTCTTCTCCGCTCAAGGTGAACCAAGCTTGCAGCACACCAAAAAACCTCCCGATCCCCAAAAGCTCCCAATACCTAAGCCTTCCTTTCGTGATAAACTATTAGGATCCCACCATGAAATGCCAATCCGAGAAAAAGAAGATATGATTGAGAAAAAACTTGTTCGTATTGAACTTGAAGATGGTAACCGTCTCCTCCCAAAAGTTTACTTGGAACCCACAGTCTTTCAAGAATTGTGCACTCCATGGAAAGATGCTTTGGTTGTCAAGTTGCTGGGAAAAAATCTTGGCTACAACACAATGAAGGACCGTCTCCACAAAGTTTGGAAGCTTCAAAGCGGCTTTGAAATAATGGATAATGACAATGGTTTCTACATGGTTAAGTTTGATCAGGAAGCAGACAAGGAAAAGGTAATCACTGGTGGGCCTTGGATGATTTTTGATCACTGTTTGGCAGTCACACATTGGTCTCCAGAATTTGCTTCACCAAACGCAAAAGTGGAGCGCACTGTTGTATGGGTACGTTTTCCTGGACTCAACTTAGTCTATTATGATGAAAGTTTCCTTATGGCCATGGCTTCGGCAATTGGTCGTCCCATAAAAGTGGATACAAATACTCTTAAGGTTGAAAGAGGAAAATTTGCTCGTGTTTGTGTTGAAGTTGATCTTACGGTACCAGTTGTGGGAAAAATATGGGTGAATGGGCATTGGTATAAGATACAATATGAAGGCCTCCATCTTATTTGCACCAACTGTGGGTGTTACGGCCACCTAGGAAGGAACTGCCCACAAACCACATCCAACACGGACACAGAGAAGCCGAACCACCATCAAACCGCCGCAAACCACCATGGAGGCAGCCATCTAACGGTGCAACATGATTCCACTCCAAACCAATCAATTGCTGCAAACAGTAACGGTAAGGAAATTAATGCTAATTACAATGATGGGTCAATTATTAATGGAGGAATAATTAGTATTGATGAAGGAATAAAGGAGTTACATGGAGACTGGTTACTTGTCACCAGGAGGAAAAAAACAACCAATCATCCACAATCAAGTCACACAAAACATGCTGCCAATAAATCAAATAGGTTTAATGCTTTGTCTCACATGGCCCACCAAAATAAACCCAACCAAGTCACTACAAAATTTCCACCAAGACCTAGTCAACATGAGGCCCCACGCGCTAAGCAAGGCTTTCTTGAAACAAAGAGGCGCCGTCAAGAGTCTGAGGATGAGCCAAACATTACCAATCCTACATTTAATCATAATGTCATACCAATGGATCCCACACATAAAGCCACCTCTAGTTACAAACCAATTCCCACCCAAGAAAAAGCCACACCACACGTGACCAAAATCCATGAAACAAACAAGATTGGCCCCACAAACAAAAGCCATGAAACCAAAATTGTGACCCCACACCAAGAAGCCCACACGAATTCACATGACCCCAACAAACAAGCTATTTACAATTTTGCCACTTCCCATATCAATTCCTCCCAACCTCCTGTGATCAACAATAACAGTAATAACCAAGCCACTCATTCTAATCAAGATGATGAAACAATGATTGGCCAAGATAATATTGAGGAAATCCAAGTTGCTGTCACAGATAATGGAGCGCACCAACACACCTCCAGTGATGGCAAGGAGGATATGGTCACTTAGCTTTCCCCTTGTGGCACAATCTTTCTCCTATTATTATTATGGAAGCTCTCCTAGATACTTCAATCCTCTCTTGGAATATTAGAGGGGCCCAAAATAATAATGCTAGAAGACAGTTGAAGGATTTAATAATGAAGTATAAACCCACTTACTTAGCAATTTATGAGACCCACACTCCTTTTGCAAGTCTTTCCTCTTTTTGGACCAACAATGGTTACATCCCTATCCATGTTCTTGAAGCTAATGGCCATTCGGGAGGAATATGGCTCATGATACAAACTGCTGCTACCACCACCTCAACCGTCCTAGACTCTAACCAATACTCTATAACCTTCACTATAAATCGCGGAAGCGCAGCCACTACTTGCACTTGCGTGTATGCAAGCCCTAACCCCACCATGCGACCTAACTTTTGGCACTACCTATCTAACATCAGTCACACCATTGCTGGCCCTTGGATGCTTATTGGTGACTTTAATGAAACTCTCCTTCCTAGTGATCAAAGAGGGGGCATCTTCCAACACAATAGAGCAGCTCAATTTTCAAATCTAATGGATAACTGCAACCTTCTTGATATTACAACTACAGGTGGCCGCTTCACTTGGCATCGCAACCACAATGGTATTCGTATTCTCTCCAAAAAGCTTGACAGAGGATTGGCTAATGTTGATTGGCGCATTTCCTTTCCAGAAGCCTTTGTGGAGGTCCTTTGTAGATTATACTCAGACCATAATCCCCTCCTCCTCCGTTTTGGTGGCCTCCCCTTAGCTAGAGGACCCAGACCTTTCCGCTTTGAAGCTGCCTGGATTGATCACAAAGATTATGAGAATGTGGTAAGAAATTCTTGGAACTCATCCCATCATAATACCATCACTGCTTTAAATAATGTCAAAGAAAACTCCATTTCTTTCAACCATGAGGTTTTCGGAAATATCTTTAAAAGAAAGAAACATGTGGAGAGCAGGCTCAAAGGAATCCAGAACTATCTAGAAAGAGTGGATTCACTTAGACACACCCTCTTAGAAAAAGAGCTTCAGCAAGAATATAGCCACATCCTTTTTCAAGAAGAAATGCTCTGGTTCCAAAAATCGCGAGAGAAGTGGGTTAAATATGGTGACAAAAACAGTTCTTTCTTCCATGCGCAAACTATCATTCGACGAAAGAAGAACAGAATCCATAGGCTACAACTCCCAAATGGCATCTGGACCACAGATAGTGACATCCTTCAAGATGAAGCTCATAATTTTTTCAAGAATTTCTTCACCAGCAACCAACCCCACCACAACCGTCATTTCAATGTGGGTATTCATCCAACCATCGACGAGCTTGGCACTATGTCCCTCACCAAACCAGTCACTAAGAATGAAGTCCTAGCCGCCCTTAACACTATGAAACCCTACAAAGCCCCGGGCCCAGATGGATTCCAATGCATCTTTTTTAAGCAATATTGGCATATTATTGGAGATGATATTTCTCACATGGTGAGCTCAGCTTTCCAAACTGGTGCTTTCAATCCGGAGATATCTGATACTCTCATTGCCCTCATACCTAAAACTGACCCTCCCCAAACTTACAAAGACTTCAGGCCCATCAGTTTGTGCAACATTGTGTATAAGCTTATCACCAAAGTCTTGGTTCACCGTCTCAGACCGATTCTTAATAATATTATTGGCCCTTATCAAAGCAGTTTTCTGCCTGGTAGGGGCACCACTGACAATTCCATTGTTTTGCAGGAAATCGTCCACTTCATGAGAAGATCCAAAAAGAAAAAAGGCTATGTAGCCTTCAAACTTGACCTGGAGAAAGCTTTTGATAATGTCAATTGGGAGTTCCTTCATAACTGCCTCCAGGATTTCGGTTTCCCTGATATTACCATCAAGCTTATTATGCATTGTGTTACCTCGCCAACTTTCTCTATTCTATGGAATGGTAACAAATTGCCTCAGTTTAATCCTACTCATGGCCTTCGTCAAGGTGATCCGCTCTCGCCATATCTCTTCATTCTTTGTATGGAGAAACTTTCTACTGCGATCAATAATGCCGTGAATCAAGGCAATTGGGAACCAATCCACATCAACAACACAGGTCCTCAATTATCCCATCTTCTCTTTGCGGATGATGTCCTCCTCTTCATCAAGGCAAAAAGTTCCCAATTCAGATTTGTCTCCGATCTATTTGATAAGTTCAGTCAAGCATCAGGATTAAAGATTAATCTTTCCAAGTCAAGAGCTTTCTTTTCTTCAGGTACTCCTCAAGCTAAAATTCACAAGCTAACCTCTATATCTGGTATCCGCAGCACGACATCTCTTGACAAGTACCTGGGCTTCCCCATCCTCAAAGGGCGGCCTAAGCGAAGTGATTTCTTATTCATCATTGATAAAATGCAAAATAGATTGGCATCGTGGAAGAGTAAACTTCTCAACAAAGCAGGTAGACTGACACTAGCTTCATCTGTGTTATCCTCTATTCCAACGTATTATATGCAACTTAATTGGCTGCCCCAAAATATTTGCGAGAGCATTGACCAAACCACTCGCAACTTTATTTGGCGAGGTCAAAATAATAGAGGTGTCCACCTAGTGAATTGGAAGAAGGTTACCAGTCCGAAACAGATGGGGGGTCTAGGCATTCGAGCAGCAAGAGAAGCCAACATTAGCCTCCTAGGAAAACTTGTGTGGAACATGGTTCAGAAGACTAATAAACTTTGGGTGAATCTTCTTTCCAGCAATTATTCTAATGGTCCAACCTTCCTTCACAATGCTTCAGCTCACCGCAATAGCTCGCCAACTTGGTCATCTATAATTCGTGCTAAAAATGTCCTAAAAAATGGTTATAGTTGGAGAGCAGGCTCGGGTAATTCTTCTTTCTGGTACACCAATTGGAGTGGCCTTGGCATTCTTGGTACACAAGTCCCCTTTGTAGACATTCATGACACCCAGCTTTCAGTAAAGGATGTCCTCACCAATGATGGACAACACACTCATGTTCTCTACACTATACTGCCTGCAGATATAGCAGAAGCCATCAACAACACTCATCTCAGCTTCAATACTTCTATTGATGATGCTTTTATTTGGCCGCATAATAACAATGGGGTTTACTCTACAAAAAGTGGCTACAATTGGTTACTCTCCCAGGTTGATATTGCTAACAATGATAACGATTCTTGGTCTTGGATTTGGAGATTAAAAGCACCGGAAAAATACAAACTCCTTGTCTGGCTCGCTTGTCACAACGCTGTGCCCACTTTATCTTTGCTTTGCCGCAGGAATATGGTTCATTCGGGAATTTGCACCAGATGCGGTGATCATGAAGAATCCTTTCTCCACTGTGTTCGTGATTGTAGTTTTTCCAGAAATATTTGGCTTAAGGTCGGCTTTTCCAATCAGCATTTCTTCTCTGTCTCTTCGGCGCATGATTGGATAAAGGAGGGAGCTCACTGCTCCCGCTCTTCCGTTTTTCTTGCCGGTCTATGGTGGATTTGGAGGCACCGTAATCTTATGTGCCTGGGCAACGAAACTTGGTCAGTAACCCGTCTCAGCATCAATATTAATAATTCTGCAGATGTCAACAACTCCTGCCTGCGGAATGCTAGCATCGCTCCTCCCCCTACAAGAGTAGTTCGATGGAACAACAACAATCATGTCTGCAACATTCTGAATGTCGATGGAAGCTGCATCGGTAACCCTATTCGCACAGGTTTTGGTGGAGTTCTTCGCAATCATTCAGGCACCTATCTGACAGGTTTTTCAGGCTTCATCAATAACTCCAAGGACATTCTTTTTGCTGAACTGACAGCTCTTTTCCAGGGTCTCAAATTGGCTATTAGCTTAGATTTTGATGATTTGGCGTGCTACTCCGACTCTCTCCTAGCAGTTAACCTCGTCAATGGTGAAACATCTAAGTATCACATCTATGCTGTCCTCATTCAAGACATTAAAGACCTTCTGATTTCTAGTAATATCTCTCTTCAGCACTCGCTCAGAGAAGGTAATCAGTGTGCGGATTTTATGGCTAAGCTCGGTGCTTCCACTGATGTTGACTTGACCATACATCCTTCTCCTCCAGAGGATCTGCTCCCTTTGTTAAGGACGGACGAATTGGGGTCCCTATTTATTAGGCGATAGCTCTTTTTTCCTGTTCCTGTTTTGTTTCTCTTTTTTTCTTGTTTAATTAGCTTTGTAACCAAAAAAAAAAAACTCAATTCATATATTATCTTTATAATATGAGAGTCTTGAGTTTGCAGATTTATACGTCTCGTCAAACCGCCACTACTCAATTTTATGTGTGAATATAAGGGGTTGGTGGACCAGATTGATTGACTCTGATATCGTCATGTTATATTTTTATATTGAGTCAATTCATACTTTTTTTTTGAAGGAGAGTCAATTCATACTTACAATCCGACTTGTAAAACAATGAATACTGCTCTTTATAAATTCATCTTAGATCTTATTTTTATCCATAATTTCCAATAGGTTCGACTATAACCGGGGATCTGAGCTCCTATTATTTGGCGAGGTGTTAAATTCAAGATTTTGTAGATATACAAGTTAAAATGGAAGTAATAGTCACTTTGGTCCCTGAATGTGTAATGATTAATCACAATAGTCTCTCAATGTATGAAAAATCCAAAATAGTCCCTGATTGTGCACTCTATTAGTCAAAATAGTCTCTGATGCTAAAATAATCTCTCAATGCTCACAATAACTCTTTTGATATAGGGACTGAAATGACAATACATAAATACGTATAAGGACTGATATGACAATAAGTAAGTATATTGAAGGATTAATATGACAATATTAATGAAACATTTTAACATGAGGAACTATTTTGATTAATGAAGTGCACAAAGAGGGATTGTTTTAAAATTTTGATACATTGAGGAACTATTGTGACTACTCATTACATATTCAGGGACCAAAGTAAGTATTACCCCAATTAAAATGTGATAGACATTGGAGATTTCTCTTAAATATCTTGAGTATACATAATACTTTTTTTTTTTGACAAAAGTATACATAATACATATAAACTCTAGAATATCTTGAGTATACTATAACAAGGAAAATAAGAGAAATTGGTTTTATTCAACCAAATCGAATTCAGTTCGCAAGAATTTATTAAGCTATCTTGGTATGTCGCATCATATCTTTATAGAAGATTTTAAACTTGTCTCTATATGAAGTGAAAATTGACCATGTCATTAAAAATTTATGTATGGGGGGATTTTTTTTTTTGAGTTATCATGCTAGGTTCAAAGTCTACATGTCTATTTTTAATTATCAATTAGCTAGTTGAGGTTTATCTCTTGATATTCAGCGTACGTAGCACTCATCGTCAATTCGTCATAGTCATATATAATGGTTGAAACTTTCACATATTTATATAGGGTACAATGATTTACTATAGAATAACAGATAGATATGAAAAAAAAATTAGCCCTTGGCCTAAAGAAAAAGAACAAATTTGTTCTGAGAGGAGATTTCTGTGTTTTGAATTGATAGCAAAGGAAAACAGAATAGTGAAATTTTTTTTCTTCTTCAAATAACATAATGACCGTACTCATATATCTTTAAATTTAGAGAAATGGAGAATGCGACATGAATTCAAACTCTTAGCTATTAATTGGACTTTACTTAGAACAAATGACTTTTTTTTTTATTATAAGATGACTTTTTTTTTTGAGGTGGAATTTTTGGTATTGATCATTTGCTATTGAAGGTATTTATTTGTTAGTATTTGTTATAGATGACTAGAAAATGCAAAATTAAATAAAATAAGAATGTTAGTGTCACATGACTTCATCGTATATTTATTAAGATTACATGTCAACGATTTAATCAAAGTAAGATATGCAACATGAAATCAACTCGTTTTCAATCCAACAAAATGGCTAGCCTCTTTCTTCTTCTTAAAAAAAAAAGGCTAGACTCTTATTACATTGCAAACAAATATTTGAATCTCGATTGTGAAAGATATATATTTAAGTGTTCGGAGGAGTATTATGGACACTCTTTTTCTAACACTCTTTTTCTAACACTCGTTCTTTTATTGGGTGAAATTCGGTGGATACCATATATTAAAAATGGATCATACGTAAAGTGGTGAGACACACATAGATTTCAGTAAATACGATAGTGAATGTTAGATAGATTCGTAGAAAAAGAGTGTTCTAACATTTCTTTTAGTGTATGATATCATACTAGAACAGAGTACTATAGACGGAGATATATATGGAGAGAAAATGTTGCAACATGAAAGAAATACTAACTCTAAATGTTTTATCTAATGGTAAAAATGATTTTATTTAGTGTCCCTTTCAAGTGTGTTTTGAGCTTTAAGATTCTCCCTACTTTTATTTAAACATCATTTTCTCACCATATAATTTTTATTACCAAGAAACACTATGTTCATGTGAGCTTCACTTAATTGGTATGAACATTGCATACTATATATATAAGGGTCTATGATTCAAACTCCGAACACTTTATTTATTCACCTTACGAAGAACATTTTATTTGACCAAACTCTTAAAAAAATCAACCAACAAAGTATATTGCCACACGTACTGATTCAAACTATCCCTTAGTTTCCAATATATTTTATATTTTGATGGCGCAAAAAATTAGATCAATTCCCTAAAAATAAAATATGCATTTTTTTGGGATAATAAAATATGCATTATATGGTGCAATTGGTGGCAAAATATATCTATGGTGTAATATTAAAATAATAAAAATCATAGAGACTAGTAGTTCTTCAAATTAACAATTGAATATCTTTTTGATACAATAACAAAATACAGTTTTTTTTAAATAAAGGTTTTTTTTTGACTAATTGAAAATAAACTTTTTTTAAGGGTGAAAATACATATTTTTTTAATATTAAATATAAGATTGATTTTGACAATGTTTATTAGTAGTAACACTACAAGAGCCTTAACAACAACAAAATGACTAATGAACTCAAATTTTATCAAGAAAAACATGCTATTTACATTTATGTTTTATATTTTTTCTTTGGCTTTCACAGGGAAAGGAGACTTGGTGACTTGTTCTACGGAGAAGAACTCAGAATTATTTTATGCAGTTCTTGGAGGTCTAGGCCAATTTGGGATTATAACCCGGGCAAGAATAGCTCTTGGACCTGCACCCAAGAGGGTAAGTAACATGTTCTCTAATTAAAACTATGTTCTCTAATTAAATATTCTTACTTATTCATGTTGTATAGTAGGAATCTTGGGCACATATTTAAAACTACCAATATTTACACTTGACATCCTTTAAAAAAAAAAATTACACTTGAGATGATAGCTTAGTAGTAAAAACTTAGTCTTGTATCCCTTTAAAGATGGTTGTAAAATAATCGTTAGTATCGCTTTAATTAATAATAAAAAAATTACAATTCCATGAATGCATATGCTTTCTTGTTAGTAAGTCACAATCACAATTATAGTTGTTTGCTATTTGCTATAATGCATATTTGCAAGTCAAAGTTAGAAAAATATGCATTAATCATGAATATATTATCGTTAAATTTTGGTAAATTCTTTTATTATATTATCCTAAATTACTAATTAAACAAATGTTTGATTAATTTATTGTAGGTAAAGTGGCTCCGTTTACTTTACAACGACTTCTCTGTATTTTCTGGAGACCAAAAACATGTAATCTCATTGAATGGAATAGATGAAACTAATGCACCCAATTATGTAGAAGGTTTTTTGCTTCTAAATCAGCCCCCACTAGACCTATCTTTTTATCCAGAAATTGATCAACCTCGCATAACTTCCTTGGTAACTCAATATGGCATCATCTACGCCATTGAGCTTGCCAAATATTACGACGATAACTCTCAAGATCATGTTGATCAGGTAATTACCTTTTTTCTGCAAAATTTTTGATTTGCAAAACATTAAGCAAGGTTCTTTCATTTCAACTATGTTGGCATCAAAAAACTTAATTCTACCAAACAAAAAATTATTTTACTATAAAAAGAAAATATAAGCATGGGGCATAAACCAAAACCATGAAAAATATCAAACAAACCTAATTAATCATGCTATTTTCATTTCTTCTTTGTTTGTATGATTTGTTTATCTACTAACATAGATATCCTTTTGTTTCTTGAATAGGAAATTGAAATTTTGCTTCAGGGATTAAAGTTTGTTCCTACTTTTAAATTCGAAAAAGACACGTCATATGAAGAATTTCTTGATAGAGTTCATACTGATGAGTTAACACTAAGGGCACAAGGGCTTTGGGATATCCCACATCCTTGGTTAGACCTATTTGTTCCAGGATCTAGAATGTCTGAATTTAATGAAGGTGTGTTCAAGGGTATTATCCTTAAACAAAACATTACCGCTGGACTTGTAATAGTGTATCCAATGAACCGAACAAAGTAAGTTTTGAAAAATTATTTAATTAATTATAATCATGAAATTCACAAGCATATTTATAATTTGAATTAATTCATAGGTGGGATGATAAGATGTCAGCTGTTACACCTCATGAAGAAATTTTCTACGTTGTGGACTTTTTGCGTGCAACTGGGTTTGATAAGTTGGAGGCATATCAGGCTCAAAACCAACAAATATTGCAATTCTGTAAGGATGTTGGTATAGAGATCAAACATTATCTTCCCCTAAACAGAACACATGAAGAATGGGTGGAACAATATGGCCTCAAATGGAATGCTTTTGAGAAAAGAAAAAATCAATTTGATCCAAATAAAATATTGTCACCCGGGCAAGGAATTTTCAACTAAATAAAAAAAAGTTATATGTGTCTACTTTTCTATCTTTCATCTAATCTTTTTCATTTTAGTTTACTTTATAGAATCAATTAAGCAATTTACCAGTATGTTTTCTTGTCATAATTAAATATTTGTACATTTGTAATGTGTAACACAAGTTATTTAACCAGATTGAATAAAAAAAGTACCTATTTAAATTGATCAATAAACTTTGTATAACACATTCCACTATATATTTCTCCTCTGATTTCTTTGTCAAAACAGAGAAAATTCTGCTCTGATTTTAAGATCAATTTATACTATATCCATAGCGCAACTTAATTTGGCCCAATGTTGTGGACATAAGCCCATTGAAAATTGCTCTTCTCTCAATACAAATTTGCTCACTTCCATACAAACTGACCAAAATACCCTCAACGTGAGTTAATTCACGTTATGTATATACCAACGTGATTTAAGTCACGTTTGGTATATACCAACGCGAGTTAACTCACACTTGGTACATATTATTACATTACAATACATTAGAACATAAATATTATTACACACAATAGAAATATTATTACATTACATTGCAATTCATTACATTCAATAATGAATATTATAACATAAATTAAAGAAATTTACATTTGAAAGAATTTTTTTAAAAAAATCGATTAATCATAATGACAGATCTTCTTGGGGTGGGGGGGGGGGGTAAAAGGCCACTTTTGAGCAACCCCCTATAGCAAATCTAAGGTAGACAAACCCGCCGTAACCACCTCTATCTGTAGGGGAAAACAAAATCAAGGCAGATTCATTTCGATTAATCATAATGATCCTAATATGCCTAAAAAATTCCCTCGTTGATTAATATAATGATCTCAATTACCGTCATAAAAAACAACATAAGATCATTATGATTAATCGACGACGGACATTGATGCCGTTTACGCCTATACTAACAAAACTAAAAAAATGAAATATGAGAGAAGAGATGGGAGGTGGGAGAATGAGAAAAAAATGAAAAGAAATGTTTCAATTTATAGATTTTTTGCTTGAATTCTATTGGTTGAACTAAGTAACAACTCCTCCTTGATTGACCACCGTCCATCCTACGTGAGTTAACTCACACTGGGACGTAACCTACGTGAGTTAACTCACGTTGATCACCGTCCATCCTACCGAGCGTGACTTAAGTCACGTTCAGTACAGGTCAACGTGAATTAACTCGCGCTGGCTTCTGGTCTAGCAGCAGAACAACATTGAATGCAAGCAACCAAGCCATTAATGATCCGTAATTAATATACACTCATAATTGATCCAAATTACACCATTTCAACAACATAATCACACATAACCACATAATCACACATAATCGATCTAAATTACACAAATTCGTCGTTAATCACACAATCACTTAATCACACATAATCGATCCAAATTACACAAATTCGTCGTTAATCACACATAAATGATCCAAATTACACAAATTCGTCGTTAAATACACAATCCACAAATTTGCCACAAATTCATTAAAATGCAACATTACGGACACAAATTCGAACACATTACACTATTACACGTTAATAAATATTACACTTCAATGGATCAGACACAAAGATGTAAAATATTATTTTCAACCATTAACCTAAACATGTAATCAATGCCGCTATCATCACATATAACTTGTGGGAAATACACGGTCTTCCAACTGTCTTCATCCTTATTCTCCCCCAGGTTCACGCATGACACCTGTACAAATACATGAGATGTTCTTTGATTTTCACCAATATGGACAAAGTATCTGTTAAGTTGTGCCTTCAACTCATCCAACTTGTCGGTGGGGGTTAAAAGACCTTAATTGTCTTCTTCGTGACGGAGTATCAGACATGAGCTTCAACTTCAACTTGTGCATCTTCATACATGTTTCACTTCACAAAATTTAATGGAATAACATGTATGAGAATAAAACCAAATGAAAGATAAAATAAATAGTTGAATAATTATAGACCAAAAAATGCGAGCAATAATTGGCGTTACATAATCGGACACAAAAAATATTTCACTTCTTATATTCATATAATCTATATAATGTTAGATACATATTGGCCACAAATATCGGTGTTACATAATCGACAACAAAAAAATATGTTGGTGTAATATCGATAAAAAAAAAAGTACCAACACCGACAAAAAAGTGTCATAGCCTATCTAACTAGCTACTGATAAGGCATCATCTTCATCTTCTTCAATTACTTCAAATTCTCCTTTTGGTTTTTTCGAAGTGGGAGTGTCACAATAAATTGGATTGAGATGATTTGTTGGTTTGTATACACCACTCCTTTCACATTGCAACGTCGCCATTAGATTTTTTAGACTAGATTTATCTATAGATATAGTAAATCCCGCCCTTCCCGCTTGTCGACTAACCCAACCAAGCAAATCATCTCGCTCTCGCCATCTATCATTTGTTAAAAAAAAATGAGGCGGTGTTTACTTCATAATCACAAAGCTTCGCAACACCGGTAGGTACCGGTTTAGGTTTTTCTTCAATGTGAGCTTGAAAAGAAATTTTGACTTTAATTATGGCGGGTTTCGACTCAACGCCATCATCCACCATATTTTCAACCATCACTATGTCTATTGAATAAAAAAATAACAAGGAAAAAATATAAATAACTTGTGCAACAAGCTAAGAAAGAAAAAAATGGCGCAAAAATTCAAATATTGGACACCAACGTGACTTAAGTCACGCTGAGCTAACACCTACGTGAGTTAAGTCACGCTCAGGCATGCTTCCAGACTGACGAACCTAGCTCAAAAACCAACAAAATCAAGAGATGTTAGATGATACATTACCTTATTTTTTATGTTTGATTAGCGTAGAAACTTGATTCCTGACGATTTGCTATGATTTCAGCTCAAGATTTTGCTCCAAATTTTCGCACTTTTTGGGTTTTTGGAGGTGAAGAGGGAAAGAAAATGGGTGTTGAAGTTGGAACTGCTGGGTTTTGTCCAAAACAGTAATGCATCGCAACATGAGTTAACTCATGTTGCTTTGAGCATGACTTAATTCACGTTGCCTTCAACGTGTCTTAAGTCACGTTCGTATATACCGAACATGAATTAAGTCACACATGAGTATTTTGGTCAGTTTCTATGGGAACGAGTATTTTTGTTTGTGAGAAGAGCAATTTCCAAGCCCGTTTCCAACGAAAGTGGCATAAATGCCCAAAACTCAAACAACTTTGACAATTTATTTTCCCACCCTCCACTTATATGTAATGTGCTAAAGTGGTCAACTATTAACCTAGTTTAGTTTGTAAAATGAGGGCATCATGTACCCCTTGACCTAGGTACAAAGCTCGGACTCATCAAAATTTAATTTTTTTTTTCTTAGAAAGCCTTGTGTTATTTTAAAGGCTTTATTGTAAAATTTGTTTTGAACCTCTAAACACGTTAGAAAGATCAGTAAAAGCTATCATCTATTCATGAAGTCTAGCATTGGTTTGCTTATTACGTTATTGTTATAGCAGGTAGAAGTTGTGGTGTGGTTTGGATCGATTTAAAAACAAAAAAATCATCTAATCAAAAGACAAAAATAATGTACAATTTGATTTTGGATGGTTCAAAAAAAAAATCCAACCCAATCCGATTATATGCGATTAGAGTCGATTCGGTTTATTCAGCTTTTACACAAACAATATATAAATATATAAATGTTGGCATTAAGATGAATATTTGGTATATTTGGTTTGAACTACAAATTAATTATTCATGTTACCTTAAGTGACTAATTAACAAACATAACCATATGTCCAAAAAAAATCAAACAAAATAATTATATCAACTAGACTCTAACCCGTGCGATGCACGGGTTTTGTATAGCTTCATATATAACTATCAAATGACTATATTATTACTTTTATAGTTATATTCAGTATTATGTTATCAAACTATCTCAAAAAGTAACAAAAATAAAATATGGACTGCAATAAAAATGACAAATCAAAAGAAAAAATATATACAAAAGCTAGCACCAAGAAATTGATCCTAACCGCAAAAGTTGTTAATCGAAAGAAAAAAATAAGGAAAAGGAATTGTTATTTAGTAATCGAAAGAAAAATAAAATAAAAAGGAACGTTACGTGGTAATTGAAATAAAAAATAATAATAATAATAAAAAGGAACCGCTAATAATGAAAATGAACTACTATCAAAAAAGGAATTGCAATGGCGTTAGTGACTTTTAAAAAAATGACATTTTCATGTGTTATCTGATTCAATTCCTTGCATATTTTTTTTTTCATAAAAATTAATTAGGTCCGTCAAAAAGGGTGGTGTTATGGTTATTAGGTTCAATTGCAAGATGGTGAGAGAGATGAAAGTGAGTGAGAAATGATTTAGGAATTGTGAGATTGAAAGAAAGAGGACCCGAGATTTGTGTTGAATACACAACATTGAAACAATCACATGTCATAAAAAACATCAGTACCTTGGTGGTAAGAGTTGTGAATTGAAAGCATGTGGTACCTGGTTCGATCCCCATCCGAAGTTTTTTTCATAAATTTTTATAACTAAAAAGTAGGGCTAATTATTAGGGTTAGAGCAACACTAGTTAACATTTAGTACGAAAAAAAAGAATAATGAAGAAAAAGCTAAAATTCACACAATCACATAACAAAATCAATAATTTTCAAACCCTAATGTCAAGGATTCGAAATTAACAAAATTCAGACAATCAATATCAACATTGGTCATAATTTTTTGTCAATTCGATGAAAGATGGTGTGAATCGGTGAGAGAAAGCGCGTTATCGGCAATGACATTTACGGCAGTCAGTTGTTGGTGAGGTGGCAGTTGCGGCGGCGGCGTGATGTGTGTGGATCAGTGAGAGAAAGTGATTTTCCGGCGGTGGCAGTTACGGCGGCATGTGTTGTTGAAGTGGCAGTTGCAACAGTGGCGGGATGTTGTTATTGGGGTCACCGGCGGCGGTGAAAATGAAGTTGAATCGCATGATGTGTGTGAATGACGTTCAATTCGTGTTCAAATGATGTTGGAATTCAGGGTTGTGAGAATGATTTAAAGTGAACTCGCATTTGTGCTAGATAAATAAAATGAAAGCAAAGTCACAAAAAACTTTAGTGATCTAGTGGTAATGGTTGTGATCTCAGCAGGAATTGTTTTTCATAAATTTTTTTCAAAACCAAAAATTAGGGTTAGGGTTAGCTATTTTAGGGTTGCAAAAGATGCTTATCTGCCTAGGATTTATATATAACTAGACTCTAACCCGAGCGATGCACGGGTTTTGTAGAGCTTCATATATAATTATCAAATTTGCTATATTATTACTTTTATAATTATATTCAATATTATGTTATCAAACTACCTTAAAAAACAGCAAAAACAAAAGATGGACAACAATAAAAATGACAAATCAAAATAAAAAATATATATAAAAGCTTGCACCAAGAAATTGGTCTTAAATGTAAAAGCTGGAACTGTTATGTGGTAATCGAAAGAAGAATAATAATAATAATAATAATAAAAAGGATATGTTAATAACTTATATATAATGATGAATAGAGACTCCCCCTTACCTTTGGTTTGCAGAATTTGATATTCCTACGGTAAAATCTCTCTCCAGGTTCTTCTCACTTGTCTCCTTGCTTCTTCTCTCCACAACCCTAGTTTTCCTTTGATCTCTAATCTTTTTTGTAACCCTAATTCTCTAATGTTCTCCTCTATTTATAACCTTTTAACTGAGCTAGGTTTCTCTCATAACTATTTAACGGGTTTACTCTTCAATTTTAAAATATATTATTAAGTACAAAAATATATTAGATTTAGTACAAAAATATCTCAAATTGAGTACCAAAATATATCATATTCAATATAAAAATAGTATATTAGATTTAATTCAAAAATATCTCAAATTGAGTACCAAAATATATCATATTCAAAATATATCATATTAGATTTTTTTTCATAAATTTCTTTCAAAAGAAAAGTTAGGGTTAGTCATTAGGGTTGTCAAGACTACCCTAATTCTCTAATGCTCTCCTCTATTTATAACCTTTTAACTGAGCTAGGTTTCTCTCATAACTATTTAACGGGTTTACTCTTCAATTTTAAAATATATTATTAAGTACAAAAATATATTAGATTTAGTACAAAAATATCTCAAATTGAGTACCAAAATATATCATATTCAATATAAAAATAGTATATTAGATTTAATTCAAAAATATCTCAAATTGAGTACCAAAATATATCATATTCAATATAAAAATAGTATATTAGATTTAATTCAAAAATATCTCAAATTGAGTACCAAAATATATCATATTCAGTATAAAAATATATTATTGAGTATTAAAATATATTTCATATCACAAACCAAAATATATTAGATTGTGCATAAAAATATTTTAGCAAAACTTGGGGACTAAGAAATCACTTTCTAACATATTCAATATAAAAATAGTATATTAGATTTAATTCAAAAATATCTCAAATTGAGTACCAAAATATATCATATTCAGTATAAAAATATATTATTGAGTATTAAAATATATTTCATATCACAAACCAAAATATATTAGATTGTGCATAAAAATATTTTAGATTTAATTAAAACACTACTTAATTCCTTCATTCAAACCCCCCTTTTTATAATTGCCGTAGATATATATAAAATAAAAGCAATTATAAGTCACAAAAACCATTAGTGATCCAGTGGTTACAGCTGTGACCTATTAGAAGTTGGTATGTGGTTCAACTCTCAGCAAGGATTTTTTTTCATAAATTTCTTTCAAAAGAAAAGTTAGGGAGAAATGTGTCATTTTGGGTGTTAGGGTTGCATTAGGGTTAGGGATTCATGTAATCAGACTACTTAACATTTATATGTAAGTGATAAGTGATTGCATTCATATTTAATTTTCGTCTACATTTAACAATTATATATAATGATCTGAATTGCATTCATATTTATTGGTCAAGTATTAGAATTAGACTAATAAGTGTTATTAAATAACTAAAACCAACATATAAGATATAATAATAAAACAATTAAGTTGCAAGATTTATATACGTGATTTCGTGCAGTTTTTCAACAGTAATATAAATCCAATTAGACCTAAGCGGATTTCACACCAAACGATCCAAATATATTCAATAATATATGGTTTTGAGTTGTTTTTAGTTTTTTGAGATCGATTTACATTTTTTATTTGGATAAGTTTGGATAGTATGAACACCCTTAAATCTTAATATAAATAAGTTTGGATAGTTCAACGTTGAACTTCATAATTTCACGTGCTATTTTGTCAAAAAAAATTATTTTTACCTGCTATAATAAGTAATTTTATCAGTTCATACTAAATTGCAATAATATTTAGTTTGCTCAATAAAAATAAAAATATGCATTAGCCTAGTATAATTTAACCTCAAAGATCCACCTTTATTTAAAACACCATCTCTTTATCTTAGGTTTTGGTCATAGTGTGTATATCTATGCCATCTCTTTATCCCATAACAAACATTCCCTTTTCCTCAATAGAAAAGAAAAATCTAAAAGGCTGGTTATAATTATTTGTTGAAGATTTTTTGTCCAGGTGATAGAATCATTCTGGGATCAAATTTATGTTTGCTTTCCAAGAAACTCTTCCATTTAGTGCCAAAATGTTTTTTCCAATCTTCCTGGATGCTGTGGTTGGGAAGATATTGCTTAACCTTAATGCCCGCATCACTACAAAACTTCAAAATTTCTTCGTTTTGAGATTCATATGCTTTCCAATTATCAAATCCACTTGAGTGTAAGAATCCAACTGTGTAGAAGACATCCTCGTTTGGTATCATTGCTGACATACTATCGTCCCACCTGGATTTAAATTTCATGTAATTAATTAATGATTATTCTTTTCTTAATTGTTATTGTTATTATATAATCATACTTATAATTGAAAACAACAAAATGATCATGATGACTCAAAGTATATGGTATTTCAAAGACTTACTTGCTTTTATTCATGGGGTAAACCAAGACAGTTCCACTGGTGATGTTTCTTTTAAGAATTATATCCTTGAATACACCTGAATTAAAATCCAATATTTGAGATTTTGGTATAAATAAATTAAGCCATGGGTGAGGGACTTCCCACAATCCTTGTGACTGAAGCTTCAACTCTCCACTTCGGACTCTATTCAAGAACTCAACATATGAGACCTTTTTCTCATAATGAAGTTCAGGGATATAGGCTAGCCCTTGAAGCAAAATTTCAATTTCCTACATAAACAAAGAAAAAGAAAAAAATAATAATGTTATTGATATTTATAATTATAAACTACAATATGCAATTACAATATTTTATCTTTTGGTATATAGCTAGTAAAGATTAAACGTCTAGGGTTATTGAGTTTGCTATCCCAATGATAAAATTAAACTTTAAGCCCAAACAGCAAAAAGTTTTTGCTATTAATTTTTAAGCTTACGTAACTATTTGAATTTTTTTTAAATCGATTTTTAAATTAAAAAAAAATTGTAATTAAATTCTTGAACTATTTTCTTTTTCAATTAGGTTTTTACATTTCAACCAATTTTATACATCAGGATCCACCTAATATCTACACAGTACTTATCAAGTACTAAAATAAGTATTTTAATTTTCTGAAATCATTGACTTCTTCCCTGTATGTTAACCACCCCTAACAAACATCCTTCCACAGTCCTTGGAGGGTTATTATTATCTACTATTAAAGAAAAGCCTAAGTAGAATAGACGGTACCTTGTCCACCATTTTCTCGGATTGAAGATCATAATATTTAGCCAATTCAAGGCAGTAGATAATGCTGTGTTCGGTTATTAAAGAAGCTATTCTAGGATGGTCAGATAGAGGGAAGAAATTAGAGGATCTCCAATTATTTATGGAGCCTTGTTGCATTAGCAGCATCCCTTCCAAAAAGTTCAATTCCCTTCCATTGATTGAGATTAACCGTTCCTGGTCTTTGGTAAAAGCTGAAAAGTCACTGTAAAGCAATCTGATCCACTTAACCTGCATACATGCCAACCAAAATTCACCATTACTAATGTCTTATACTAATAATCAATTAATTAATATATATAAATAAACAATATGGAATATATTATAATGCATACTTATATTCAACGATTCATAATATATTTTTTCAAAAATCAATGATTCACACTCTTACGTATATATAACCCATCTTGTATGATCATTTGTGAATGTGTCTTTCATTGATGACTAATGGAACAGCACAAAGTGAAATATATGACGCGTAACAAGCAAGAATGTTAACAATACTAGTGGATTATGGACAAGGACATGTAGTTTGACTCATTATAAGAATGATGTGGTCAAAATATATGATCGACAACTAGATAGATTTGGTGTACATTTGTTGGAGGAAAAATGTCACAAGGAGACAAAATAAAGTTATTGACAATTCTGTATAACCGTACCGTTGTGGGAGCTGGCTTAAGAGAAATTCTTGCCCTTGTTATAACTCCAAATTGTCCTAAACCTCCAAGAACCGCGTGATATAACTCTGAATTCTTCTCAGAAGAGCATGTTACAAAATCTCCTTTTCCTGAACCAAACAAACCCATTTGACAGATGGCAACAACTATTATTAAATTAAATATTTAATTAAAAGTATAATAAGCATGCATATATCAAGAACTAATGGTATGTTTTACCATGCTGCTTCTTAGTATTTCTTCAGTTTTTTCTATATGAAAGATTGACAAATAATTAATTAAGACTTGGACCAACATACAAGTTTGTCAAGAATAGAAGACTTGGACCGCAGTACCCAAAAAAAAGAAAAAAAGAAAAAGGAAGACTTGGACAGTGTGAACTCATTCTAACTTGTTTATGGAAACATTTTACATCATTTACTATGGAGTCCAAACAAAAAAACATAATGACTATTCCCAATTATTATTAGTAATGCTGACTGAAATAACTATTAGACTTAAATTATCTTTCGCCTCAATTTTAGATTACGATAGTCCCTTTCTTTGTAAGATAAAAATAAGTCATTAACATAAAAAGTGTAATTTTTTTAATACGTCATGTTAGTTGAATATATATATATATATATATGGCAACTGGACTTAGTGATGCTGAAGAACCCATAAAAAGTTAACAACATATGGTTTTCAACAACTTTCGTGTTGATTTCGTTTGCATCGTTGATTTTGATATAAGTTAAATCTCGGTCTAAGATAGTCACTAAAATTGAGGTTTTATAAGAGTTCTTATATTTAGATATATCTAACTCTTGAATACTCATTCAACATCTCATTTTATCTTTATCTTTATTTGTTTCTCTTAAGGTGTATTGTTGGTATGAGTCATTTAGACTAAATACATTTTGACTTTTGCTAATTGTCTTAGGAGGGAGTATTTTATTTTTAAATTGGTGCCTATCTCGTTGACAGTCTATTATATACTCCTTCCGTCCCAAAATATAAGCAAAAATTGGTCAACAAAAGTTAATGTATTTGGTTCAAAATTTGTACCAAATACATCAACTTATGTTGACTCATTTTTGCTTATATTTTAGGACGGAGTAGTAGATAAACTAAAAGAAAACGCCAAATTTGAAAAAGTGACAAAAAAAAATCTCTACAATTAATTATACGCAAAGTTTCATGATCATGATTCATACCAGTAATCACATCCAATTCGTGAACGTTGGTGATTTGAGGTCCGTAACGAAACGTCTGGCCACTAATTCCAGCATTGGAAAGTGTTCCTCCAACCGTCAGGTAAAGATAATCAGTCCAAGAAACCGGTGCAAGTCCATGTTCAAGAGTTGCATACAAAACATCAATCCATAGTTGTTCTCCTCCAACATCAACATAGTAATTGCCAATCAAAGAGTCTTCAAAGACACTAATTGCAACCCCTTTTCTTTGTTTTCTGAAGCTAGCCATGTCAACTACAATTCCATCATGAGTCATTGCTTGTCCATTAGTGGAGTGACCTTGGCCTCTGGCTGCTATACTGAAAGGAACATAACTATTGTATGAGATTTTAATTAAGATTATTATGTCTTGTATAGAAGATGGATGAAAAACTGCTATTGGGAATTCATGAATGATGTTGCCATAGTCACTAGAAGCAATTTTGATGGTTTTAGGGTCGTTATGGAGTTTGTTGGATATGGTGTCAACATTGGCTAGCTCTGGTGGTAGCAGAGTTTTGCACTGATCGGTTTTTCCTACGGTGGATATCAAACGGGTTATAGTTATTAGTAGTATGAAATAGGTGAAAAAAGGGTAATTTTTAGCCATTTTGTTGAGATCGAGAGCAAGATATATTGAAGATGGAGAATTTATAGCATGGTACTAATTGAGAATGCAAGGGCTATTAATAAGAGTCGTGAGTCATGATGACAAGGACAACTAATAAGATCTTAGATTCTCACGTTGAGTGTCACCGATCTAAGTTGGGAAAAGTACCTACATTGAGTATCTACTATGACTATATCTAACATGTCTCGATTAAGATTACCTTTAATGGAGAAATCTCTATCGAAAGAGGTTACACTAATTAGTTGTTATGGTATACTATAAACTTATTTTAATTAGGGGTGTTTAAAACTGAATTAATCCAATAGAAAAACTGCAAACCGAACAAACACAAACCAAAACCGCAAAAAACCGCATTTGATTTGGATGTATTCAGATCATTTTTTTACTCAACCGCATGGTTTGGTTCGGTTTGCGGTTTTTATTTGTGACATAAGAAAAACATTAATTAAACATGTGTCACTTAGACCAATACTCATAGAAACTCAATGAAAACTTTTATAAAATGACATATTTTTTTCACTTGTTAAGTTTCTTCTTTGTTTTTTTTTAAAATGTATTTATGTGCTACTTGAACTTTTAGAGAATGATAAAACCTTAGTCTTCTAAATTTCTTATATAATAGGATTACTTTTTGTCAATGTTTTTAATTTGATCGATGTTGTTGGGTGAAAATGAAATTGTAATGTTGGATGAAATTTAAAACAATGTTAGAAACATTGTTGGAAATATGTCGTGTTTTAGC
Source organism: Medicago ruthenica (assembly GCA_018208015.1). Lineage (NCBI taxonomy): Eukaryota > Viridiplantae > Streptophyta > Magnoliopsida > Fabales > Fabaceae > Medicago > Medicago ruthenica. The sequence continues at coordinate 99,196,837 of CM031378.1, read as the reverse complement.
TTTTTAACTTGATTGAAATGTTGAAAACAAAAAATTATATTGTCTCGAAAAAAAACCGCATAAACCGATCCAACCCAAACCACATTGGTTTGGTTTGGTTTGGTTCGGATTTTATTTTAAAAGTCAACCGAACCAAACCAAACCGCATGTTTTTTATGCTGCGGTTCGGGTGACTTTAAGCATCAAAATCGAACCAAACCGTACCGCGAACACCCCTAATTTTAATCATTGTTGTAATCAATATTATCATAGGGGTATTTTCGTAAAAGCAAAAGAAAAAGGCTCCAAAACACTATGTTAATATATCATAGGGGTATATATTTTTAGGTTATTAGAAAAGTTGTCACATAAGTGATGTCAATATATCATAACTCTTAGGCTCTGTTTAGTTAAAATAGCAGATAAATGATAAATTATCTGATAACTCATAACTAATTATTGATGATTGATAATTTATAGATGGTAGCTTATAACTTATGACTGATATCTGATAAGTTAGTTGAAGTGTTTGGTAAAATTAACGGTTCAACTAACTGATAAATGTAAAATAACATAAAATGATTTTCTTATTTCGTAATAAAATTTATATCATATGATATTTAAGTATTTAGAATATTGTAGTTGAATTTGTTTTTTAAAGTAACTTAAATTTATTAATCTAATACATATTTTATATTATAAATTGAATTTCATTCACTAAAATTTTATATTTATTTTTATTTAAGTGATTATACTTTATAAAACAATTAATTGTAACAATTGACAGTTACCGAAATGTAGTATTATTATTATATATATTATTGACAATAATAGATAGTTACACTGAATAATATCTTTTTAAAAAATATATTATATGCATTATTATTAACAAGGGAAGAGATAAATAGACGTAAAACCATATCTTTTAGAGGTATAATTAGTTCAAAACCAGAGAGGTATATTTTTCATTGAATAAAAAAAACACAACGGAAGGTTATGTATATTCTATATATATTAAAAAAAAATGGAAGGAAAATAGATATTTTTTGTCAAGTAGAAATTCACATTTTTTAAGGTGAATAAGTTAGGTGTCCTAGGTTTAAATCATGGCCCGTTCACATATTATGCAATGTCTCAAACTCATAGGGACGAAGACAAATAAATATTAACGAGACATTTAGAATGCAATGTCCCTCTTTGCATCAATTGCTTGACAAAATCAAGCTACAAACATTCTGATGGTTGAAAGCGAAATACGCTACATTCTCTTTTGAGCTTAACCCACTTTTGTGCTCGGGTGCTATCACTTTGTTTGTAATTTGATTTTTTCGCTTGCTTGTTTCATCACATAAACTTTGTAACACTTCGGTTTAGCCTTTTGTTCCTGGCACACCTTGTGTTAGGAAGTCTTGTCTTTTGTTATTTAATTTTATTTTAGATTCTTAAAAAAAAGACATATTTGGTTTTTTGGAAGGGCACGAGGCATATTTATTACCGAACTATGTGTTATTTTAAATTATAGGAGTAATAAATTATAATTGGTGAAAATGGATTGCGATAAAATAATAAGAGTAAAAATGGAAGAAAAATTAATAAATTATAGACTATAAGTTATAAGCTCAAACGCTATCAAAAATAACGTCTGAAAAATAAACTATAAACTCATAAAATAAATTATAAACTCGTGATAAAATAATATTTATCAAACAAAACTTTTTTAGTCATACAAGTTTATAAGCTACTCCCTCCGGTCTCAAATGTAAACAATTTTTCATTTTTTAGATTCATTTAATAAATGATGTATGTGGTCCATATTATGTCAAACTCTTAGTCTATTGGGTAGAAGAAGAAGAAATAAGGACATTCTACTTTCCTACTATTGGGCAAAGTAATGGGTGGCTATAATGTCAAATTCAAAGATACGGTGGAACCAGATGGTAGATTATAGTACTAATGTAAAACGTTATGAAGTTTCATGTGAGGTTCTCTCCACACAAAAAACATATGTTTCATGTGAGGTGACTATATACTAAAAAAAATTAATTAATAGGCATAACGATAAATATATTTTCAATTCTTTTATATATACCAATTTTTATTTCCTCCAAAAATTACCTTTTTAACCTTCATCCCTCTAAATTTTATGTTAAGAATTTTAGTCATTTTTTTCCTTTTTTAATTAGTTTTTTAGGTCAAATACATTTTTTGGTCCTTTAAGTTTGACAAAAATACCAGATTAGTTCTTTAAGTTTCAAATAGGTCATTTAGATTGTTAATTTAATACATTGTTACCCTTTTAAGGACCTATTTGAAACTTAAAAACTAAAAATATTTTAAATAGGTGCATTAAATTAACAACTTAAATGACCTAATTGAAACTTGAAAAACTTAAATAAGTAACCTGGTATTTTTGTCAAACTGAAAGGACCAAAAAAGCTATTTGACCTTTTTTTTTATTATATGTCATTATTAAAACTTTGAAATATCATAACTTAATAACTCAACCATTTAATTTTTAATTTCAAGATGTAATCTTTAATTTGAAATCATAGATAAGTCAATAAAAATTAAAGATGAAATAACTAAATCATTAAACTAATGATGTTTTAAGGTCATATCAATGACATGTCATAGAAAAAAGCCATTTGAAACATTAGACTAACATGTAAAAAAATAAAAGACTAAAATTTGTAATAGAAAATTTAGAGGACCAAAGTTTAAAGGAAAGTTATGATAAAACTAAAAATAAAAGTTAGTATATTTTGAAGGACGGAAAATATATTTAACCCTAATTAATATTACTAACATCGTGTGATCTTTGCATGAATCATATATCACGATCACGAAGATTCCAGCAATCAGACATTGAATTGAACCCATAGATTTTTTTACCATTGTCAACGTTACAAATTTGGATTGAATTATGGCCGTTGATTATCATCTCGATCAGGGACAACATTTGTTATCAAGCAATTTACACATTAAACTCACAATTGTGTTCAGTATTTTTAAAATTACAAATAGGGTTAAATATGTTTTTATTTCCTATAAATATACCAACTTTTCGTTTTAGTACCTATAACAAATTTCTTCGATTTTTAGTCCCCAAAAGTTTTTCATATCCATTTTTTGTCCCTCCTTTTAAGTAATCTTATATGTAGAATTCATATTTTTGAATAAAATTTTGTATAAAAGTTTATAATATTATAATATTCTCTTAAAAAATAGATTTTTTTAACCAAAACATGAATTAAATATGAATTTTTATATTTTTGGTGGTTAAAAATTCATATTTAATTCACGTTTTGTTGAAAAATTCTAATTTTTTTTTAGAGATTTTTACAATCTGCACAATTTTATTAAAAAATACATGAGTTTACTTAAAAATAGGGACCAAAAGTGGTGATTGAAAATTTTATAGGGACTAAAAGTCGAAGGAAAATTTCAAATAAAATATTGTCACATGGGCAATGGATTTTCAATTAAAAAATAATAATTATATGTGTCTACTTTTCTATCTTTCATCTAATCTTCTTCATTTTAGTTTACTGTATAGAATCAATTAAGCAATTTACCAGTATGTTTTCTTGTCATAATTAAATATTTGTACATTTGTATAATCTGTGACACAAGTTATTTAACTAGATTGAATAAAAAAAGTACCTATTTAAATTGATCAATAAACTTTGTATAATACATTCCACTATATATTTCTGCACTTATTTCTTTGTCAAAACAGAGAAAATTCTGCTATGATTTTAAGATCAATTTGTACTATATCCATAGTGCAACTTAATTTGGCCCAATCTTGTGGACATAAGCCCATTTGAAAATTGCTCTTCTCTCATACAAATTTGTTCACTCACATACAAACTGACCAAAATACCATCAACGTGAGTTAACTCATGTTCGGTATATACCAACGTGATTTAAGTCACGCTAGGTATATACCAACGAGAGGTAACTCACGTTTGGTACATATTATTACATTACATTACATTAGAACAGAAATATTATTACACACAACAGAAGTATTATTACATTACATGCAATTCATTACATTCAACAATGAATATTATAATATAAATTAAAGAAATTTACATTTGAAAGAATTTTTTTTAAAAAAATTGATTAATCATAATGACAAATCTTCTTGGGTCTTGGGGTGGGGGGTGGGGGGTAAAAGGCCACTTTTGAGCAACCCCTTATAGCAAATCTAAGGTAGACGAACCCGCCATAACCACCTCTACCTGTAGGGGAAAACAAAATCAGGGCAAATTCATTTCGATTAATCGTAATGATCCTAAAAGACCTCAAAAATTCTCTTGTCGATTAATATAATACTCTCAATCGCCGTCATAAAAAACAGCATAAAGTCATTATGATTAATCGACGACGAACATTGAGGCCGTTTACACCTATACTAACAAAACTACAAAAACGAAATATGAAACATATCTATAAAAATTTTAGAGGAACTAAAACGAAAATTTGATATATTTATATGGACCAAAAACATATTTAACCCTTCCAAATGTTAGTAATTATTTCCAGATATGTTTGTGAAAGAGTGAGTCAAGTCCACAACCTCTTTATATTTGTCCTTCTAATTGTATATAAGATCTTTTATAGATTATCCTACATCCACATTGGTATTTGTATTTCTTATTTTAAGGAGTGACGAAGTCAAAAATTAGGTAATTATATCAGAAGATCTCTAAAGATTTGATTCTGGGATCAGTCATTCAATTTCATGAAACCTTTTTGTACTTAAACTTTTCTGGTTCATGCATGGAAGGGTGTATAACAATGGGAATTGAAGAAGACAGGGGACCAGATTTTCTTCGGGCCAAGATTTTGTTTGTGAGCATTTAAGGTAACATTCTTTTTATCAATAAAAAGTCAAACAACAAAATGAAATTATGATTATACCCACCATATTGATGTTATGTTATTTTTTTAGGCAGTATTGATATTATGTCACTTCCATAAGATTTTCCTTTGATGAAGATATTAAGTAGTTCAAAGCAAAAGAAAATAGAGATACGTTCGACTCGGTGCCATGATTTGATTGGTAATTAAGGAGAAATATTCACCATCCCCGATATTAAGTCACCTCACAAGTCCTAACATCATCTCCAGATTTGCGTATAGTAGGACTGAGTTTACCTCATAATTTCCTCACTCTTGAGCATAAAGTGTGCCAGAAAGAAAAAAACAAGTTATAAATTAAGTTATTGATGCTAAGCACATAATTAGGTGGTAAATTTTATGATAGGGATGTAAACCTTTGCATCCAATAACTTAATCTAAAATGCAAATTAAGTTACATCTAGGAATCTAAAATGTATAGATTCAATAAATCCATAAGATGTAAATCTTTCCTATACGTTTACACCTTTATATTTTTAATGGGTGTAAATTAGCAGCTATGTAATATTAAGTAGGATTCGTTGACACCAAATGTAAATTTTAGATATATATATATATATATATATATATAAAATTTCTGAAGCTTTAAGAATTTTAGGAGTCATAATATTAGCCTTTTTTAGATTTGCTTTCATAATACAAGTTTCGTTTCTCGGAGTAGATCTGAGAGATTTAAAATTATAATTAACTGTAGAAACCTTATAGGTCATTCTACTTAATATATATATATATATATAGTGAATAATATGAGAGAAAATAATACAATCTTATTCATAATATACACTTAAAATTAAAAAGTTTCAGGTATTAAGGTGTTTGTTAATAAGTAGTTGAGAGAGTTTCGGTCTATTGGTTCGAATTTTTGGATCATGGACCTACACTTTCGAACACAAACTAGTTCACTATAATATACCACATTATATTCCAACAATATAACAGGGAAAAAGCGTATAAAGTAAGAATTTCAAGGCTAGCTTCCATGAAAAAGGATTTCCATATCAAATCGGATCTGAAGAAGAGAGTTGCGGGCCAGAGGAAATTAATCGGATCACAATATTATGGACTTGCCAGTAAACAATGAAAATGATGCATGCCTCATGCCTTTTTTCTTTAGGTGGTGGGGGTTGTGTTGTGTTTCATACATATTACATACAAAGTACTCTGACATTAATGAAGTTAGTTCAGTGGCATAAATAAGGACAAAAAACAAGCAATTTCTTGTATGACTAAATACTTTGATGTGTATATATGTTTCAATTAGGCAAGTCATTGGGGTCAAATAAGCTAATTGAATGTCGAATCAATTGGGCTACTCGAGTTATAAAGATGACTATAACAACAATTGTTCAGACTTTATTTACCCTCAATCAATTACCGGCCTTTCCTCTGCCAACCAATTACGAGATGTCGAACACGCTTCCCTCTTTAAAAAAAATCATACAGTAGAAAACCTTGAACGTGCCGAACACCAAGAAACACACCATTAAACCCCAACCGACCATATATTTTAGACCAAATTAATCTTTATATGTTAAGGGAGTGCAATAAGGATTTTGATTGTTGTCTTCTACTTATATTTTCTCTAACGTTTTTCATTGACAAATTTGACCAAACCTACCCCATGAAATGCATGGGATCTGGAGATTGTATGTAGTCATATAGTAATGAGAGATCTTACCGTTTGATCAAGATCAGATGATCCAAATTTAAAACAGTTTAAATAATAAGAATATATTTGTTTTAAATTTGATATGTCAGACCTCTCCTGATTGCATGCAGTTTTGACTGCATCAAATCCAAATCCCTTTATAAAATTGTTTTTTGTTCACTTTGTTTTATAGACATATAGCTAGGTAGCTTGGAGGAATCTTTTGTCTTCTAAAATTCGATTAAGGATGCTAAAGTTTGACAAATGTGATGTAGGAGGGTTTCATATTATTTTTTTTATTTTAGCCCAATTTTAATAATTTCTGTTTTATTTTCTATTTTGGATTTTCGGCCATTAGGGTTTTTGGCCCATTGCAGTTTTGCATCTGTTCTGCGTCAGTTGGTATCAGAGTAGGTTTCTCATGTTCTTTTCCTAACGTGATCAGCCATGGGAGAGCAACCTATTACAAGGACAGAAGTTGATGGTTTAATCGCGATGATCAAAACTTTGTTAGATCAGATGGCAGCGTTGACAACTAAAGTGGACGGCATCGCCAACAAAAACAATCCGAACAGCAGAGGTGGACCAATTAGGGTTCCACATGGCGGAAACAATCGAATTATTGAGAATTCAGGTTTTTTAGAGGTGGAGGAGACTGGTCGACTTGATACTTTGGATCTTGGTAATGTAGGAATTGACGTTACTCAGACACGACTGAAGCGCTTCTGACGTCAGACGAAAGTGTTGCGTCGGTGGAACCAGTCGAAGAACATTCAGTCACTGATGAATATGTCCAGGTGAAGAATTTAATCGTGACAAGAGTTCCTCCTTCAATGGATTTCAATGGGGGAACCACAAATCTATTTGACGCGGATACGAAGAAGAGTATTGACGCATCAAAATCATTCAATCGTCCCAAATTTTCTTTTGAATGCAATACTCACAGCCTTGATACATCACTTTCTAAACAATACGTGATCTATCCGGAGGTCACGACAGAGATGACAATATCGCTTTCTCTAAACATCGCAACACCAGATTGTGGGTTTCAAAAGATAATTGGAAAGATCACAGCCGTGCCAGAATGCGGCATACCTCCACCGCTGCCGAAGCCACCGGATCAGCGTTGCTTCGTGGCACAAGAATATTGGTTACCAAACTGGACTTTCTTGCATGTGCGGTATCACGACGACAACAACCCTGCAGTTTCGTTAAGTTCGTCGTCGTCGATTTCCTTTCTGGTGATGGAGTGGACATCCGGTCAAGCTTCTTGCTGGCCATGGGTGTCGTGGAACATCGTTAGGTTGGAAATGGTGTTTTCTGGCAGAGTGATCTCAGTTCTTGAGATTGCAATTGAAACTATGCTTAATGATTTTGTTGTCGATGGAGATTGCAATTTCTTTGCACTGTTTATTAGGAATTTTGACTTCTATGCTTCATGATTTTGTTGTCAATGGAGATCATGTCATAGTTCTTATTTGTTTCCTTTTTTTTTTGTTTCGTGGGATTGCTCGAGTCTTACACTGTTGGGTTTGTCAAATCAAATTCTATGCACAATCATGTTGTCTCAACTCTTCCCACCAAGTGTTTGTTGAAATGCATCACCGGGGTGTTCTCTTTTGGACTATTTTAATTCAAGGTTTTTTGGCTAGAGGTAATAGTTGGGACAAGGAGCAGGGTCATGCAGACCTTTTATTCCTTCCAAATTCTTTAGGGTGGTGGTATTTGATACTATTAAAAGAGAATGGGTTGACTAAGGTTCAGGTAGTCTTTGATGCCATCAAATTTCTTTAGGATGGTATGTGACACCTAGGAAGGAGAATGTCTTGATTCAGTAGAAGTGGCATACCTTTCTTTTTGGCTTCTATGTGTTTGGAAAGAACATTAATTTTTTAAAGAGATGGGTTGAGACTACAAAACAATCAAAGCTGAAAATGCATGGCTATACAATATTCAATGGATGGAATCAACAAGATTTACTGTCAATTTTATTTTCTTTAGACCATTTACAATGGGGTGTTGAAAATGAATTTCAACACTTAAATGGGCTAGCAATGGTATGTGAATGTTTGTTGAAAGTTGAATTGGATTCACACATGTTGAATAAATTCAACATGTTGAAATCTGTTCTGGTGGGCCAAGAGACTGCCACGCGGCGCCAAACGAGTGGCTGGCAGCGGAGAGAGAAGGTGGTGATGGATTTTTGCAATGGTGTGGCGACAGGTGGCGCTTGCTGATTGGCTGATTTAATTTGCAAAAATCTTATCTCATCCTAATTATTTTAACTCAATTATTTCATTGCAAATTAATTTTTTAAATTTTTTTTTTACCAAAATTCATGATTTTTATTTTGTCTATAAATAGAATCTTGTTTCATTTGATTTGGACACAGAAAAAAATGAAGTTTTTCACTATCTTATTATCTTTCTATTAGTTTTTCTTTTGAAGTTTTAATCTTCTTTTTATTAATAATATAAGATAAGAAAATAAAAAAAAATTATAAATAAATTTTGTTTTTAAAAAATTTAAAAGATAAATTGTTAAGTGTTTATTATTTTAATTTAATTATAATTGATAATTGTAATTTTATGTAATCATAAAAACATAAATATAAAATTAAATAAGAATATGGAATAAAAGTGGTGGGGTAGAGTGTTGAATGTTTTAAAAAAAATTATTGGAGAGTTGAATGAGTGTTGAATTATTAGGTGGAAGATAGAGAAAATGATGTGGAATGTTGGGAAAAGAAAAATGTGGTGTTAAATGTTGAAACCATTGTAAATGGTCTAATATGTTAGAGGACTATGAAACATTGAAACTACGTTGGTTCAACTTTTGAAGCAATTTAAGGAGGGCCAGAAGCCATTTGAAGAAAATGTGTTTGCTTTAAAGGGTATTGGAATTTACGTGCTTATTTCAGCAATGAGAATTTGCAAAGGGGAGTACTATGAAGCAATCCTTTCATGTCGAAAAGTTGTAATAACAGCTTGGAGGACTCACAAAGGAAAGTCTCCTTCAACATGTTCACAATGGCAGGATATAGAACCTTGGTGCCAGATTGAGTCACACATTGTTAATGTTGCCATGGTTTGGAAAGTTCAATTGAGCGGTGCATCCAGTAACCTATTAACAAATTATGGAAACATACACGATGCACTTGAGCTATTTCATGATATGCAAGAGATGGATATGGTAGGATATTCAACATTGACTTACGGATGTGGCATGTATTGCAATACAATTGTTGATAGCAATGGTGAATGGCTTCATGAGTCTTATCCTGAGTGTAGTCACACAAGTAGTGGGAAGAATTACTGCCTCGTAAGTCCTTGGCCTTGTGATGGATGGTTACCACTGGATCACTTTTTTGCACACAAACCATATTTCAGGCTTCCTCCAACAGGTTTGGTGCATCACATGACATACAAATCACTGTCAAAATTGATTTTCTTGAAATTAAAGGTTAGTTCCTTTATAGTGGATTTAAATCATATGATTGTGCATTTCTTTGTAAGATGGATACCTATAACTCCAACATTAAGGGTGGAAAGTATACAAACAGAGAAGTTAACAACATTTTCCTCTTATTATTTGGTTGCGGATTAAACCTCTTATGTGACACAATTTCTACTTGAGAATTGTAACCGTGATCACTACTTTATCATGATTGCCAAGGTGTCTGAGAATGGTTATTTGAAGCTCATTATTGTTCTTAATGGGATGACTTTCCTCTATGGTTATAGAAAGACTAAGCTTGTAGCATCTGGAAGCTGTGATGATGGAGTTGCACAAATTGACATGCAGTGGCGGATCTTGCCTAAAATATTGGAGGAGCCATAAATACTAATTAAAATATTACTAACAACTACACTATACACAAGGTTTGCAAAGAGTGGATAAATTTTTTTCCGAAGAGTCAATACAAGGCCAAAATGCCACATAATATCAACCACCAAAACAACAAACGTTCAAACACGACACTACAAAAACCCTCCCCACTAACTCCAAATCCATAAATCCAAAAACACATAAAACTAATCTAATCAACAAAATGCATCACTGAAAAGGTTTTTTTCAAGTGTCGATGTTGAAGCTAATTTTCTTCTAAATTAAAAAATGCATCAATTTCGTATGTTTGACCCCTATATCGCTCCTACAAAATACACAATTCACACACCAATTGCTAATAACATAAAGCATCAGAGTCTGTACAAGTCCACCATATCAAATACAACTGGATTACAGTTTGTTCAAGTCCACTATATCAAATCCACTACGTCAATTACAAATAACCAATCAAGTTAACTAGGATTTAACATCAAGTGAGGTATGGCATATCAATTGATTATGGACACAGACTTATATGATTTGCTACCATTTATGTCAATGAGTTATTTTCTTACTGAAAATACAATTGAAGACCACCATTACTTGTCATTGCGCTCTTAAATATCATACACACCGTAAAGAAAAATGGTGTAGTTTATGAGTTTAAAGTGCATTTTTTGTTCCTAATAATGGCTACATATGAAGGTATATAACTACATAAACTTATTCCCGCAGTACCTATTTATATTCTTGAAATGTATGGACTCTGTAATTCCAACAATTGAATATGATTGCACCATGGACTTCGATCTAGGTAGATCTAACAATTGACCAATCCCAAAAAACACACGGTTTATACCAATCACAAACAACTAATCCCAAAAACACACAAGCAATTTACACATAAATAATCACAATTAATTCACACACAACCAATCACAATCAATCACATAAATAAATCACAATCAATTACAAGCAAAATCTAATTTAACATTTCACACACACAATTAATCACAAGCAAAATCTATAAATAATCAAGTGTAATTTCACAAGAAATCATGAACTTTCCCCCAATGTAGCTGTTATTTTCACCAAAAGCATAGAATACAAGTTTCCCCGATTTTCAATTTTTAGGGTTCAAGTTTCCCCAATTTTAAAGCACAAACATACAATTGTTTTTAACCACCATGAATTGAATCAAATGAAGAAAACAATTGACAACAAACTCCAAACTGCAAAAAAATTACAAACCTGAAAATGGATAAATTACAAACTATGAAGTGGAGTGGTGTGATAGTCGCATCCTCACATAGAGAGTGTCAGCTGCCGTCGTTGGAGGGTGGACAGGTTGAAAGGAGAGAGTGGCTACGCTGGGAGTGGGTGAGAACGACAAAGAGGGTCTGGGAAAGAGGGGGTGCTAGAGTGAGAAAGTGGGTGTGAGATCCCTAATTTTGTTAGGGTATTTTGGTAATTTCCTTTGTAAAAAAATATTTTTTTTTTTGAAGTAGGGGGTGCCATGGGCACCCAAAGAGAACCGCCACTGTTGACATGGTGGAATTTGTTCAGCAAGGAAGGGAGAAGTTCCGTAACTTAGAAGTGGCTAATATAGAAAAAGTTTGTGGTGGATTCTAGAACCTTATTTTCACAGTTGGTGTCCATAATTTCTTCTTTGTCTTTCACTCAATGGGACCCAGGAGGGTGGTCTCTTATTCATTGAAGGAGTCAACATGCATGGGAAGTTTTTTATCAGAATGAGAACTCGGGGTCAAGTTCTTTAGAGGTGGAGGAGACTGATGTAGGAGGGTTTCCATAGTATTTTTTTTATTTTAGCCCAATTTTAATAATTTCTGTTTTATTTTCTATTTTGGATTTTCGGCTCATTAGGGTTTTGTTATTTCCTTAGTATTTAAGCTTAACAGTTGTAGTCTAAGAGACAACTTTTATTCATTCAATAATATTTTAGAGAGTTTTCTCACTTTCTGGTGGACTCCGGAACCCTATTTTCACAAGTTTGTCACTTGCAAACTTGTTTATTTTCAACCTAGGTTTAACGCTTGCTAATCCTAGCTTCCGTTTTACGTCAACATGACATCACATTTTTCAGTTCATAGATTTCAAAATTACTAGTAATTATTTTGTCTTGGATTAATAGGTTGCGGTGTAGAAAAATTGACGTGGAAATCTTCGTTGCAATGATCGCTATATATTCTAAAGATGATCATCATACACCAGTGAAATTAAAAGATACAAATTTGAATTTGATGCCATTGCTGCTATCATCATTAACAAGGAACAGAACAAAAAAAACATGCATGCATGGAATGCCATTGAGAGCTAGAATAATTAGTTTTCCATTAATTTAATTTTTCTTGCTTGAATTAATTTCATATATATGCCTAGTAGTATCGTCTCCTTTTTTAAAAAGGAATCTTTTTACCGTGTGGACCTGAACTCAAACAGATCAAACAATTTAACTAAAAAAGCAGAATGAAAATGCTATATGTTCACACTTCACATTTACGACATACGACTATATCACAAGACAATGTTTCAGATAGAAAATAGGGGATTTAGCTAGAGTAAGAGTTAGGACCACACTACGCACATGATCGTGCTGGCTAGGATTTCTCATGAAATACATTGACATTAGACAATGGGCCATGGCACTACATATAATGTAGGCTTAAATATATTTTTGGTCCCTATAAAATTGAGAACTTTTAAGTTTAGTCCTTACTTAATTTTAATAGGCTTTTTAGTCCCTATGAAAAAAATTTACTTATAATTTTAGTCCCTGCTAAAACAAAGTTTGTTTAATTATCCTTAAACTCTTAAATTTTTGAACGATTTTTTTGAGACAAGTTTAAAACATTATGAAAGGTTCATTTACAAAAATTTAGAATTTTTTAACATGAAACGAATTAAATATGAATTTTTTAAACCGACAAAAGTTAAAGATAAAAGTAACAAAATCTGGACGTAGAAATCAAATTTTGCGATAATTTTTTGCAGAGGAACTTTTAGTAATGTTCTTAACACGTCTGCAAAAAATTGTTCAAAAACTTAAGAGTTTAAGTATAAATTAAACAAATTTGAATTGAGTAGGGACTAATACTGAGTGCCAAAATTTTTTTTAGGGATTAAAAGAACTATTAAAATTAAATAAAGACTAAACTTAAAAGTTCTCAATTTTATAGGGACCAAAAACATATTTAATGCTATAATGTAATGGTATATGCCAACACAATGAAACCACTTTATAACATTATTCAAAAGAATAAATAGTAAAAGAATATTGAAAAGGTACAAGAGAGTGATTTGTTTGTAAGATCTCAGTGTTTAATTAGCTGAATCAGGAATGAATGTTTCACCCACTTTTAATGCAAGCTATACAATTACAGTATAAAACATATTTTAGTTACATGTACTATAGGACCACATAATTAGTAAGTTGGACAAATCTTGAAAATTGGAAAACGATGAAAAGAAAGAAGAAGCCAAATATATCGACCCTGGCATAGAGGATGTACAAAAATAATATTTTCTGAAAGGTCTTTCTTCATTTTTCTGTGTTTATTTTTTGTGGTGTCATTAACATATGATAATTGTGTTGTTGAAGTCCACCTACCGAATAAGTTAACCAAAAATTTCACTTATGTTATGATCAAGAGAACTATATGATTTAAGATAAGCATACGAGCTACTCTAACCTGATGGTTTTTTTTTTAAGAAGGAACCTGATGGTGTTTTAAATCCAAATTGTTTGAAATGTACTATTTTTGCATATATTTTTTTGGGTCAAGAAGCTCAGCGGCTAGGTATTCACCCCACTAGGTGAATAAGTGAGAAATTTGGGGTTTAAATCCCGACTCATGTATATTAATGCAATATCCCAAAAATCCGGGATTTGAATCCCGACTCTATATATTAAATACAATATCCCTACCGATTGATCTATGTTCATGGGAGTTGAAATATACTCACTAATTATAAATAAAAAATAATCGTTCACCCTTATTAAAAAAAGGGTTTTTCTAACATGTGCAAATTTGCACATGTTAACTATAACAACCCGATTTTTAGGATTTATTTATTTAATTGTTTATATGTGTTTAAATTGTTTATTTTGGTGATTTATTGAATTTTGAGAGTTAAAGGGTATTTTGGTAATTTAAGAGGTAGTGGCATTATTGTAATATATTAGAAATTTCGAATTTGAAATAGTGGTGTATAAGTAATAGGGGGTTTAAGTGAAGTAAAAGTGTAGAGAAAATAATTGTAAGTTATTGTGACTAAGCTCATTAGTGGGAGTAACCCTAGAAACCTATTATAAATACACTAGTTAGTGGTGGTGAATTAGATTATTCATTATATCACAAAACTTTTGAGAGAGACAAGAGAGAAAGAAAGGGAGAAGAGACTTGGAGAAGAGGAAAGTTAGAGCATCAAGAGGAGAGGGGAAGATTTCATTAGAAGTAGCAAGAGAAGTGACGAAATTAAGGTAAGAGGGGATATTATGATTAACATATGAGTTTAAGAAGCAATTGGGTGTTTGAGAGCTTTTAGCTTATAGCTTAATTTCATGAATTATGATTAATTGTGTTGATTTTCGTGCTCTTTGTTCATGACTGAATTAAATATATGTTAAGTTGTTGATTTCATGTTTTTACTTCATCAAAACTCATGGTTGATTATGTTGTTTGTGAACTTTGTGAAATTTGTGGAAATTGATGAGAAACATGATAATTAGTGCTGATTATGCTTAATTTAGTTAATTATGAGTATGATTATGTGTTTGAGTTATGAAATCATGAAGTTATGTTGTTTGGGTTAAGTTGGAATTGTGGTTGTTGTTATTTATGTGAAAATTGCTTAAATTGGTGGATTTGGGTGAATTGTTGATATACTCAGTTTTGAGTTGATTCATGTTGTTAATTAAGTGATTATGAACATGTTGATATGATTAGAAAATTGGAATTGTTGTTGTAAACTTCTGTTTGAGATTTTAAGTTGTTTTGGGAGAAAACGAGTTTTTGAGACGAACTTTGAGTTTAACCGAAAAACCTTGAGAATTCATGTCAATTTGATGTTGTGTTGTATAACCATTGTTCAATTAAAGTGTGTTGATCATGGGTATTGTTTGTATACTGATTTTGGGTTGATTGAGATGAAAAATGGGATTTTTGGGAATTTTTGGAGGTCTTTCCGTAACAGGGAAAACCTGTTATGGTTGTCGTGGCCGTAACGACCACAGGCTAGCTGTAGCGACCTTGACAACAACATCATGTGTTGTTCTGTGCGTTTTGGTCCTTAGGGGATGTTTCCGAACATCCATGTGCATTTCTTTTGTGTTGTTCTGATGTTGTTTTGATGAATTAACCATAGGTTTTGATGGTTTGCATTGAAATGAATTGAACTGTTGATTTTGAGACGAAAATGTGAAGTTGTGAAATAAACATGGAAAACATATTTTGAGTCATAAAAATGTATGCAAGATTGTTAAATGTCTATGATGATATGAATGGTGATTTAACATGATTTAAGAAGTGAATTAATGATGTTTGGTGTAGTTTGTGTGATTAAATCATGAAACTTGAATTATGAAAATGTGGAAGATTGTAAACACTTGATGTTGTGATGTGTTGTTGTTTACACATGATATTGATGATGATGATGATGATGTGATGTTTGATTTCTTGACTTGATGTGTGGCCTTAGTGATTTGATAATGCGTTTGGTGATGAATTGGCGATGATACGTTGTATGACGGTGTGAATCGTATAACAAACGATGAGTATATTTGGTGAGCATTGTCGAGTCTCTATGTGGGTCCATGCATTCATAAGTCAGTCTGAAGATGGTATGATGAGTTTATTATTCTCTTATGTTGATGAGTAGCTTACTCGTGAGTATGTCGAGGATGGCGTTTGCCTACTCGAGTTTATCCGCTTTGGAGTCTAGCTTAGGAGCTCTGATTAGGATTTTGGGATTTTGTTATCTTATCCCATGTGATCTTATGATCAAATTTTGTTGAGATATTATTTTGATTTGTATGTTATGACCGAGACATGACACTTATGAGTTGTATGATTACATGATCTTATTCCGCTGTGCGATGTTATAATTGAATTGATCTTCATATTATGTTATATGATGAGTTGTATGTTTGAGAATTAATGTCCCGATGTATGATTTTCATGTTTATTTATGTTCTCGGGGATCAGGGCGTTACATTAACAAGTTTAAAAAAAAAAGTAATTTTGCATTGGAACTTGTGTATTTAATATTAAATAGGTATCTTTTTCATAAATAATTGTTGATTTTCAATAAAAAGTTTTCCCTTTTATTTGCTCTAACATGTGCAATAAAAAGGGTTTTTCTAACATGTGCAAATTTGTTATTTTATTTATTATTCTAAAATTTACCAAAAAAACATAATTTTCTTTCTTAAATTATGCTTGGAACTAAGAATTGATAAATTTAGATGATAAAATACTATTAGTAAAAGAAGTCTAAGATTAAGAGAGAGAAAAGCCACAAAAAATGACCAAGTTCATAGATGCTAGTTGAAGCTTCACCTCTTATATTATGTTAGAAACAAAAAAGATTATCAAATGGAGAAAGAAGACATCAAATGTGAATCTCTTTTTGACTTTTGTGATTAAATATAGGGTTAAATATGTTTTTGATCTTTATAAATATATCAATTTTCAAGGCTAAATTTCTTCGACTTTTAGTCCCTATAAAATTTTCAAGGCTAAATTGGTTCATTGGTCCACTAATTAATTTCTTGTTTTCATTTTGGTCCATAACTCTTAAAATCAACGTTTTGGTCCTCAAAAATGTCTTTGTTAGTTAAATTAGTCTCGTTACATTAATTTTAACATCAAATGTCTAAGGATAGACCAACATGGTAAGTGATCCACCATATACCTTATTAATTTATTTAATTTTAGCCCTTTGATCATTTTCAAACAAAATAGACCTTTGGATCATGCAAGACCATTGGATCTTATAATGGACCACAAACACATGATTTTTCTTTCCTTTTCTTCATCTTCTTCCTTCTATTTCTTCATCTTCTTCGTCCATCTTCCTCCATTTTCATACTCATTTAAACCAAAAAAAATAATAAAAAATTAAAACTCAAAAAAACAAGATCATCTCTTCTTCTCCAAAAAAAAAAAAATTAAACTCAGCTTCATTCATCTCTTCTTCTCCCAGATTAATCTAATTACTACACCTTCAACACCAACCGTCCCAATCTCGCCACTCTCTACCAGGATGGTTCTATGATTACCTTCGAAGGTCAGCAAATTATGGGATCTCGGAATATCATCGCTAAACTCACTTTTCTCCCTTTCCAGCAGTGCCATCACTCCATTACCACTGTCGATTGTCAGCCTTCTGGCGCTAACGGCGGCATGCTAAAATCAGAATCATAATATTATAAAAGGAGTGAAGTTATGCATATAAACCCTAGAAAAACCCTATCTCAACTCTACCACTTTAACCTTCCAATCCATTAGGCTCCAAAACCTTAACATTTGAATCTGCCAAAATGACAGCATTGCCCTTCAGCTAATAAACTATACCCTAAAGAGTAAAGCACACATTTCATAGGCATATGCATCATCATGCTTCCTGCATTTAATCATCCACTTGGCTCAAGAATGCAGAGACCAAAAGATTTTCAAATCTTTTTACCGGATTTCCAAACAAGTTGTCTTGGGTTTGCAATTTCAAATACATTCCCACACACCAAACCTCCTCCTCCCATTCCTTCACCCTCTCTTTCTCGGTCTTCTTTCTTTTTCTTCTTTCTCTGTCTCCTCTCAAACCATCTTTTCTCTCCTCCACGGCCAACAACCCACCGTCCTCCCATCACCATCGTCCTCCTCCATCACCGGCCACCACCACCTCGCCATTGTAACCCACCATCACCATCGCCTCCTCCTCACTACCGCCCTTCATCAACAAAGCTTCTCCCCTCGCCGAATCTCAAACATCAACTTTGTTCAATGCTTTATTCCATTTCAGGTCATCACTTCGGCACTCACAGGTCAGCTCTTCTTTTTCTTCACCGGTCTCTCTCTCCGAATCCATTCCGAAACAAAAATTAATTCTGATCCCGGTTCCAATTTCGATGTCTTTTTCGTTTTCCATTTCATCTTTCACTGTTCTATTTCAATGGCTTCTAATAGCTTCATTGTTGGATTTCACAGTTTTCCTATTAGAGTAGCTGATGTAATGGCAATCAAAGGTTACTTTAATTTCTGTACGTACTTTACTTTTCCTTTTTCACCTTTGATTTTAGGGTTTTATTTTACATTGTTTATCGTTTTTCAATGATTGCAGGAAATCAAAGTTGTAACGTGTTTCGATTAAGATGGAAATCGGTGGAAGGAGATAGGTGCTGATATGGTGAAGTTCTTGAAGCGTGAGGTTACTGGTAAAGTGAGGCTTCTTATGATTGATTTTAGTGATTCTGTGTATCTGTTTTGATTTTGATATTAAACATATCCATTCCTAATAGCTAATTCATCTTCATGCCCCAATTCATGCCATAGACTCAATCTAAATGCTTCTTTCGAATTCAACATCCCAGTCTCAGCCTCATACTCTTTTCTCCGTTTGGAATCTCTTGCCGATAGAAGATGTCAGACCGTTTTTTTCGAGTAAGTTCATCACAAACTATTGAATTCTTAATTTCAATTATTCACTTGCTTTTGGCATTGAGTCAAAGCTAGGTTTTATAATCATTTCTCATGTCCTATTTATTCTAATCCTTAGGGTGACTTTAATTTGATGAAAATTAAGGATTGTATATTATGAAACTAGGGTTCAAAACTTTGAATATTTGTTGATAAAACTGAATTAAGAGTTGTGTTGTAGTTCAATTAGTTACAATGTGTTGTCTTTAATGTGCATCGATTGCAGGTCCTCACAACAGAAGCCATATCGCCAATGTTACCACGTGTTTTAATTTTTGGTAGATTGTATAATATCAGGTGGAAGTGATATGCTCTAAATCTAATATGTTCAAAAATATCTTTCATTATATGTCTTTTCGAATTCTCTTACACTTTTTTTTTTCAATTACATGGCAGGTTGAATAGTGATGGCCAAGGGTTGATTCCAATCAAAATGTTAAAAGAAAGCAACATAGACAATGAATTGAGGTTCATGACTATATTAATGTTTATTGAAGGTGTGGAGTTTGGTTTGTTGATTTTTCAGTTTAGGAAATTTCAAATTGGGGGTTGGATTAAGAGTAGGAGCATTTGTTTAATTTTATTTTTGGTTTTCTGCATATAAGTTATTCATTTTGTTTTATTCCTCAAAATTGTTTGAAGTTCCTTAACTGTTTCCATTTTTTCCTGCTGAGTTTGCTTCTGTGATTGTAGAGTTTGATGCCAAAAACAGAGAAAGTAGTGTTCATAGCACAAATGGATTCTTCCATAATTGAAA
Organism: Medicago ruthenica; assembly: GCA_018208015.1. Classification (NCBI taxonomy): domain Eukaryota; kingdom Viridiplantae; phylum Streptophyta; class Magnoliopsida; order Fabales; family Fabaceae; genus Medicago; species Medicago ruthenica. Next base: position 99,176,979 of record CM031378.1, on the reverse strand, counting down.
GAACAGTTATGGGAGCAATGTAAGATCATTGTTAATATTCTACTTTTTATACTTTTTTAATACTTGATGGTTGATACTTGAAACAACAGATATGATGTTACAGATTCTGATGCTTCTATTTCGCCAAAACAATTATAATACAAATTCAGATCCTGATGGTTGATACTTGAAGCTTCTTTTGTAATTCTCCTTTGTACTTTTTTTGTGGAGTAAGTTGATAGTGGCTGCCTATTTGGGATCTCAATAGATTGGGCTTTTATTGGTGATGACTTTAGTCTAGATTTTTTAATAATTAGATGAATAAGTAATTATGCTTTTTGTTATTGCATTATGCCTTAACTGTTTTTTATTTCTGTGGTTGTTCTTTGTGCAACATCGTGTACTTTTGCATAAGGAGGGTAGTAACTGTGCAATGGCGGAGGTGGCATCGAGGTTGCTCGATCATAGGTGCTGTAGGAAGCAAATTTTTATGATCATGTTATTGAATACAAATTGGTTTTTGGTGCTATATTCTGTTTTTATCATATGTCAAGGCTCAATGTTATATTCTCTTAGTGGCTCGATGACTCATTATTCATGTTTTTTTATACGTTTGTGATGTTTTTGTTGTGTCTGCTGCTTCAATGGACTTCTCTAATTATGCTCTGTCAAGTTCGAATTCTAATTTTTTAATGCTAAATCTCTAAAGTCTAAACCAATATTTTAGTTTTTGATAAGCTCACTTCAATTTATGCTCTAAATTTTTGCTAGACCATTGATTTCATGATTAATTGGATAGTGATAGACAAGAGAAATTTGTCACACTCATTATTTGCTAATTGTCCTACAATTTTTATTCTTATTGGTTAAATTATTGCAGTTTGCATTTCATTTTTTTTTTCCGCTGATGCTTTCAAATATTAATGATTTTATCAGGGTTTGAAGTTCCATGTTGCATGTATAAGAGTGAATAAAACCTCAAATCTGATTCTATTAAAGAATTATTTATATACTTTCTAGAAGTTGGATTTCATGTTCTTCTTCCTTTCATCGTTGCACCCTATTGGCGCTGTTTGGATTTATGTTTGGGTAGTATATCCAATTTCAAAGGTATGTACTTTTATTACTATATAAATAATTTTAGTATTTGCTAAATATGTATATGATAGCACTCAAGGTGATTCCTGTCGAATATGTGATCTCATATGCGACTCTTTTTTTCAATTGTGACTGTTCTTTAATCTCTCTCGTTGCTTTGAGTTCCGGTTCTTTTATTTCTTTCTTACGGTATGTGATTCCTTTTTGGCCATACTCTTGAATAATCTAAACTTGAAAGTTTTGGTTTCTTTCTTAGGTAGAAATACCTTACCTTGCAATAATGAGACAAATGTGGAGGTTTGAGAGGTCACTCACCAAATGAACACATGCACTTAATAAGGTAACTCTAATTGAGTATCAGTTTGATTGTCGCAACATATTATGTATAGTCTATTTGCTCACATGGTCTGATTTATAAAGAAATTGTAGCGTTGCACTCTTGCAGTGTGATTGGGGCTTTTCATGGCTTTTCATATTCCTAAAGCATACTAAACAGTTTTGTTCATTATAGAACTTTGGTGAATGTTTATGTTGATATTAATTTCTGACTCAATGACTATCTAACCTTGGAGGCATTTGGTGATTTATTTTATGCAGAACTTTCTTCTCCAAATATGTCCATTTAGTGTGTGTGTGTGTGTGTGTGTGTGTGTGTGTGTGTGTGTGTCAGCTGTTTCAAGGAGTGTTTATTGCTATTTTCAGCTTCTAATCATGTAGAAGTGGTTGACGTTACATTCTTCAGATAATTGTCTTCACAATTGATGACTTCATGAAGAGATTTGTATAGATTGCTACCTTCATGGAATTGACTTCTGAGTTTCTTTGCTTTTGGTATCTCATATGTAGGTCATTGATACGATGATTTGAGATCAAATTGGTAGTAGAGTTGATTTGTGGGTAGATAGGAAGATTTTTAAGTGGGGTCATGTGTACATCTATTGTATTGGTGATTTTATCTTGATTTTGTTGTCATTTGAATTTTGTGGTGTTAAGCTATTTTATATTTATAAACTCTATATTTTTCCTCTTTCAAATGTATAGTGAGGCTAAGTATTTTAATTGTGCATTATTAACTTCCATATTACTTTGACATACGTTTGTTTGAGTGAACTTATCATGTACAAATGTATTATTTCAATTTAAGTTGCCATTGAAAAGGTATATTATGATTATTTCCATTTCAATTTAATTTAAATGTCATTAAAAAGGTATATTATGATGATTTTAATTTCAATATTTTATCGTTATGAAGTTGTTTTGTCTTTCTTAATATAACACGGGTCAAAGAGTCTAGCCATTGATGATAACCAACAATCTAACCATGCCATTTGTATCAAAGTTTCTTCTATCAAAAACATTATGCAAATCTTATTATTATCCAAATCTTTGATGCATTCTTAAGTAACAATAAAAATATTTTGTTAGCCTAGACAAGAAAACAATGATTTCGTTGCCACCCTATACATAAGACATAGAAGTTGCAATTATTAATAACAAGAGGGTTTGTCTTCCTTGGTTTCACTTTTGTCTTTTCCAAGCTTCTCCCAAAACTTGAACTTTATACTATATTAGATGTAAATTACATCTAATGTAGTTTATAAAGAAGTGTTTCAGAATGTTCGTTAATTAATGTTATTATTACTCGTGTGATGTTGTAATCAAGTTTCAGCTATATTATATTTAACCTACTTTTAATTTACTGTGCTCATATATTATGTTCATCATTGACCCGTGCGAAGCGCGAGAGCGCCGTCTAGTTGGTGTTGAAGACATCCTAAAATCAACCCTAATTTCAAAGTCAAACCCTCCAAATCCCTAACCCTTTTCCCCAATTTCAATTTTCCCCAAATTTCTTAAACCCAAAAAATGAAAACCCTGAAGTTGGTGTTGAAGACTTCTTGTGATGTAGTCGAGACATGGTGACAGGTTCACTAGCACATTCATGCAACTTGATTGTGCCATAGCTCCTGCACATAGCATGGCCGATATAACCAAAACAAAGCTCGTAACTATTTTTACTTGTGCCGTTGGAATTTCTTTGATGAAATCTTTTGGAATTGATCCTATGAATTGGAGAGAAGACTTTGTGATTGATTTTATTAGCCAGGATGGTTTGGAATGATGAGATTTAATGGCTTTTTATAGGGAAATAAAACAAATAGTTATGTAGAAAGAGAAGGAAGGTTATTATATGGGTGAACTACTAACATTTAAGGACGTGTTTTCCCTAAAAAAAAACATTTAAGGGCGTGTTTGGGTTTTAATGAAAACCCATAAAATAAAAACCCTGATGATAAGTTGTTGTAATGAAAAAAGAATTTGATTTTTTAATTTCTTTTATTTTTCTTGGTTTGAAGGTATGACGATGAATGAAGGTGATGAAGAAATAGAAGGAAGAATATGAAGAAAAGGAAAGAAAAATCATGTGTTTTTGGTCCATTATAAGATCCAATGGTCTTGGATGATCCGAGGGTTTATTTTGTTTGAAAATGATCAAAGAGCTAAAATTAAATAAATTAATAAGATTTATAGTGGACCACTTACCATGTTGGTCCACCTCAGACTTCTGATGTTAAAATTAACGGAACATAACTAATTTGACTAACGGAGACATTTTTTAGGGCAAAACGTTGATGTTAAGAGTTTTGAGACCAAAATGAAAACAATAAATTAATTAGGGGACCAATGGACCACTTTAGCCAATTTTCAATCACCACTTTTGATCTCTATTTTTAAGTCAACTCATGTGCAGCCTTTATATTTTTTTAACGAAATTTGGCAGAAATGTGTAGAATATTATAAAACTCCCTCAAAAAAAATTAGAATTTTTTTAACAAATTATGAATTAAATATGAATTTTTAACTACCAAAAATATAAAAATTCATATTTAATTCATGTTTGGTTAAAAAAAATATAATTTCTTTTGGGAGAGATTCTTATAATATTATAAACTTTTATGCATAATTTTATTCAAAAATATGAATTCTACATGTGAGTTACTTGAAATGAAGGACCAAAAGTGAAGATGGAAAACTTTTGGGGGACTAAAAATCGAAAAAAAATTTAGAGGCACTAAAACGAAAAAAGTTTGTATATTTATAGAGACCAAAAACATATTTAACCCTTAAATATAATGCTTGTTTGTACAGGATGGAAGAGTCTATCGTTCCATATTTAATTAATATCGTCAAGAAATTCATAAAGTTTGTTGTATTAATGGGCCAACTTAGCTATAAAGTACGTAAAATATAAAGTTTGGGCTTGACCCATTACACGGTGAATCAATTGGCAAAAAAAATGATTTTTTCTTTTTCCACCCTATATGTTTCTTGTGGCGCCCTTTTCTTGTTCTCCAAAATACTATGTGTTCAGATTATATAATCTAAACTCTTATAGAATTATTTTTGGATTATATAATCCGAAACCTCTTGAAACCCATAAATGGTGTATGGATTGTTATCAAAGGTCTCTGCTGACCAACATACGATCCCCACAAAAACTGCAAAGCAATTCAAGGATCATATGTATGGTCAAGGGTGATATAACCATGGTATGATGAACCACTTCCAACTGAAAACTAAGAAAGAAAATTTAAGAATAAATGAAAAGTTAAGATTGAAAGAAAATGTTGAAGGGTGCAAGCCTATTTATAGCTACAAAACATTCATCGACCATAACTATAGTCAAATGAAACGTTCAGAATGTCTAAACTGACCAAAACTACACACCAAAAATCATCCAAACACTGCTTGTAATGCCACATTCCATATTTTGGGATGGTTCAGATTATATAATTCAAACCATACCAGACTGTGTCAAAACTTAAGGTCTGGAGGGTTTGGCAGGGCTCATAACACAAGAAATTTGATTTCAACAACATAATAAATTAAACCACTTTATACATTTGTAAATAAAACAAGCAAATGGGTATTCAAATATGAGACAGCGGTTCTTATCATAATTGGACAAGACCACTCAATATCCATGCAATACAATAACAAGAACAAACTTTAAATTTTATTCAACAACGCAAAACAACATAATAAAACACACACAAAAGGTCATGGATCGGCCAAACTTAAATATTCATCTGGTATATCCATGAGAACCTTAATTTCTTCGTAGGTGATGGGCCAAATCTAACTCTTTTGAACATCTTCGAAAGATCTGACCAACAAAGTGTCCAACTCGATCGGTCTTTTAGTATTGTACTGACCAAATATCGAGAACATGGTTATCACGTTGTTGTCGTTCCTAAGCTTCATCTGGGTGAACTGTACGCGTCCATCTAAGTCGATCGATGCACGACGATACTCAGCATTGTGCACCGTCCTCCTATCTCTGTGGTTGAGTATGCAGTTGAGTTGGTCGAGCTAATCTTTCAAGCCAGACAGTGTGACATCAACCCGAGTCCTGAATAGATTGGATTTTTCCCCGTTGTTGTAAATTGCGGCTAGCTTGGTGTTTGGATCTATGGGACAAGTGTTTATGGTTATTTGTTGCGTTTTATAGCAAATGTACCAAACACACCAATTTATAGAAATTTATGTGCGTCATGGACCATAGAAACTGTCAGTGCAATGTGGACCACAAAAAAAATCTAGTACTTCAAAGGTTCAAATTATAAAATCTGAAATATCCCTCACCGTACAAGGTACGAGTTTTAACCCAGTCTTGGACCAGTTCGAATTATATAATATGGTTCATTTTGGGATGATTTCAGAGTATAGAATCCAAACCAGTTCATAGTGTAGCCGATAGCTTGCTTGGAAAGACTAAGTCATTGGACACATTTTTTTGGTTGGTCAGTAACACTTGACTAGTCAGAGTCTCGTTGACCACATTTTTTTACCCAAACTTAATGACTTTTACACTATATGCACTCATTTTTCACAAATTCCCCCTATAAATACTCTCACATTCTTCACAAATCATTATTCCATCTCACATTCTCTCTGTTTTTTTTTATAAACTTCTTTTACCATGTTCCATCGTTGACCTTTCATACAAGGTTTCTTTTATTTTTATGTAGGGATGTTATGAATGGTCAAAGGGCAATATTTCCACTTTGTAAATTGGCACCCCGTGTCTGGGTGTAATATTGCTCTAGGTGTAAGGTTGATCATCCATGTTGTGTTTTTTATTGTTGTGTTGGCTTCATTTTGTTAAAACAATATGTTCTGGCAAGATGTTGGACCAGATGTCTTAGACATGTAGTACGATATCTTACATAAGGTGTTGTACCGTATTTAGCATTCTTGGAGTGATGTATTTTTGCGTGTGATCTAAGAAGATTTGATTGAAAAATTGGTTTATGTTACTTGTGATCCAAGAAGCGTGTGGTCCTCTGTCGGTTTATATTTGACGTGTGTTTAAAGTTATTTCCAAAATAGATTTGGGAAAAATATATTTTGTGCTTCTAGAAGATTGTTGCTAAAAATATAAAAGATTTGGTTATAGAAGGAAGATTTGATGCAAATATATTTCTAGAAGGAAGATTTGATGCAAATATATTTCTAGAAGGAATATTTGATGCAAATATATTTTGGCTTGTTGAAGAAAAAGCCTAGCACATGGATGGATATTTAAGGAGACCCAACTCTTGCTACAAACTCATGAAATCAGAATTATTGATTTGAGTCTTTATGGTTTCGTTGTTGAGTCTTGTGCTATATTTTGTATACCTCTCTTGTGCCGTCATTGAATATCAAAAGACTGAGAGTTAGTTTGTTTAGTTGTAATTTGTCTTTGTATACCACTTTAATGCTTCTAGCAAGAGTTGGTTTCTGTTTGGAGTTGTTCTCCTAATATTGTTGTAACTGTGATTGAGTCGATCACTGGGATAATGGTTGAGAGAAAGTGAGAAGGGTTTCTCATATTTAGGTGGAGTCCTAGATAAACATACACATGTAATATTAAGTGAAGAGGCGGTGAACAAGGTTTGTTCACATAAGACTAGGAATTGATACTATTGAGAGTGAATTTTCTTTCTTGGCTGAATGCCCCCAAATGTAGGTGACGTTGCACCGAACTGAGTTACCGAATCTCTTGTGTTCTTCCTTATCACACTTTACTTTATTTTTGTCTGTTGATTATTGTGCTATATTGTCGTACACAATGTCTAGGACATCGTGTAGAATATCTGTCCTAGGACACGTTGTTTAGGACATCGTGTAGAACATCTGTCCTACGAGTACTAGAATTTCAATCAAAATCTCTTTCTTCCACCAGATTTCACTTCACCACTCGTTATCCAACCTTGTTCCCCCTCCACCTTCTTCCACCAGAGATTTAACTTTATGTATCTAATAATTTATTGTAATAAGCATTATGCTAATGTAAACAATAAAATACGAATTTGTATCATGTCTACCCCTTTACATTTATTAATTTTTGTCATTTTTAATTATGTCATTTTAATAATATATGTCACAAAATAAAATTTCAGATCATATAATCCGAAAATATTGAAATGAGATTATATAATAATCCGAACAAATAATGTTTTGGAAAAAATTTAGGGTGTAAAAGTAAAAGCCAATAAAAAGTCTGTCCGTTTTGCTCTTGCGGTATGGTCCCTCTGTGAAAGAGGTAGAGGGTAGGGGTTTTTGATTTCATGGCGCTACAACCAATCTCTTCTCTGCACTTTCAGTTTTTCAACCCCATACCAAAACCCACCACATTTTCAAATTTGCACTTTCTTGTTCCAATTCCAACCAGAAAACAGTTCAAGTTGAAATTAAGGTTGTCAAGAGGAAAAAACACAGACCAAGTTTCTCTGAACAAATTCGACATAAATGGTCCCTCAAATTAGGTTCCCAAAGACAAAAATTCCCATGGCAAGAACAACAACAACAAGAACAAGAACAAGACGAACCGGAACTAGTGGAACAACCACAATCCCAAGAGGAACAACCACAACCTCTGAATTTTGAGTTTCCAAAGCGTTTATCTCCTTGGCACGTGGCAGAAAACCCTAAACAACATCCACAAAATGATTCAGAATCTGATGCTTCTGAAGACGAAGAAAATGAGAAACCGTTACAGCGAAATTCTGGTGGTTCTGTTATGGAAAGAGAGGTTGAAGAATCAGAAAGTAGTATTAGTAGTTTGAAGAAAAGGAGAAGCAATACTGAATTGGCGGAGAAGTTGATTCCGGAACATGAGTTGCGGAGACTAAGAAATATGGCGTTGAGGATGGTGGAGAGGTTCAGTGTTGGAGTTGCTGGTATTACTCAGGAATTGGTGGATGCTATTCATGAAAAATGGATGGTTGATGAAGTTGTTAAGTTTAAGTTTGATTCTCCTCTTTCTGCTAATATGAAAAGAGCTCATCAAATTCTTGAGGTTTAATGCTCATTCCCTCTCACATTATCAGTTTACTTATGAATAGTTGGACACAGTTTGAGTTTATTTTATCTTTGTTACAGAAACGACTTATAGTAAGAACTTATATGATGATCACTTATGATATAGATGCTTAATTAAGTTGATTGTCCAAAATGGGTCATACCTCACAATTCAAAGAAGCAATCGTTTTCAATGCAGTGTGGTTGCTTGCTTATAATAACTTGTCCTTTATCAGAGAATATTTGAACTGCTAGAGCATTTATAATCATAGTATTATTTTCTTGCTTAATCAGAGTAAAACTGGAGGTATTGTGGTGTGGCGATCGGGAAGTTCCATAGTGTTATATCGAGGAATGTCCTACAAGCTGCCTTGCGTAGAATCTTACACGAAAGTATATAATGCTAAGGAGAATTCCGTGGATAATTCAGTGGATGTTGGGAGTGGGAGAAGTGCTGAAGTAAGTGTGAAAGAAATGGTTGGACCTATTGGATCTTTTAATCGAGACTCTGCAGAGTATTTGAAGGACATGAGTGAAGAAGAATCGATGGAATTGATCGAACTCAACCTTTTGTTAGATGAGTTGGGTCCGCGCTTCAAAGATTGGACAGGCCGTGAGCCTTTACCTGTTGATGCTGATCAATTACCTGCTGTGGTTCCAGGGTATAAAACACCATTCAGACTTCTTCCGTATGGGGTGAAACCTTGTTTATCCAACAAGGAAATGACTGTCATGCGTAGGATGGCTAGAAGAATGGCGCCACACTTTGCCCTTGGTATGCAAGAAGCTCTCTAGTTATATTCATGTCTTCAAATTTCTCTTTCCAAAAGATTTACTATTCTTTACTGCTGCAGGAAGAAATAGAGAACTTCAAGGTCTAGCTAGAGCTATAGTAAAGCTTTGGGAAACAAGCGCTATTGCAAAAATTGCCATCAAACGTGGTGTTCCCTATACATCTAATGATAGGATGGCTGAAGAACTCAAGGTATTTCTCATAAACCGCTAGAAATTGGACAATATTACTGTTAATTGATTGTATTGGAATTTTATCATGCTTAAGAGGTATATAAAACAACCCATCTGCTTGGTGACCTCCTTGGCTGTTGACTAAAAGACTGTTAAGTTTACCTAGAGCTCCATTTCTTGTAAATGAGAATATCAGGGATGCGATTAGGATTTCAAACCCATTAAACTTTTGTCTAATGCATCAATTGAAACATGATCATATAGGTAGATGGATCAATAAAAATGAGACATGTCTAGTATCGTAAAGTGTATCTGACTATCTGGATTGTATTATTTTCATCTGAAAATAGCAAAGGTGAACAACCACCTTCATTTTCTGATAAATGTTTATTTTATCCTTTTATCATTGTGTTAGAAACTGGTACCGAAATACGATTTAATTGTAGAAACTGACTTTTTTTTATGGCAGACTATGTTTATTACAACAGAAACAGAATTACACTCACTATAGAGAACGCAGAATTCACACACAAACTAAGGAAATAGATAATATACTATTACAGGACAATTCTTATCCAAGAAATTCAAGAGTCTTGGTCTCTCCCTCCCAAAATCATTCAAAAACCATCCTATAGTCACTTTCTCCTTTCATTGCTCTATTTATTCCTAAAATTAAACAACATAACTGACATAATAACTACCTAAAACTGCACACAACGGCCATAACATAAGTATAACACATTGTTGTTTGCTCTAGCAACTAGCGAGTTTAAAGCTTTCAGGGAATTAAGAAAGTTAGGCTATGCCACTGACATAAAAAGTTAATAAAAAATGCCAAGCACAGGCAAGCTGACTACATAACTCATTGATAAGCATGATATATTTTCCTCGGTAAATAAATGATATTCTATATGTAGAAAGAAATAGGGTGAATGCTATTATGTTTACTCCTTGGCTCAAGGAGAAATTTTAGGAAATAGAAACAGCATATTATGAAATAAAAAACAGAAAATCTTCACTAATAAAAAGAGATAGAATCATGGGATTTTCCAACATTATATCATAAGACTAACAAGTTTGTTAACCTTCCTTCAAGTGGGTGTTATCAGTTGAAAGTACGAGATGAAATGTAAAAAGCAGTATAAGTACTGCATGTCTGCTTTTTGTAGTTAATGCTAACTGAACGAGATGACCTAAGTCAATGGAATAGGTACTCTTAATAACAGATGTGTGTGACTTTCATGGCGTCTGCCTTTGTTTTGGATCACAATTACATTGAAATTACTGTTTTCTTTTGTAACATTATCAGGGTTAAAGTGAAAACAGCCCCTTTCTAAATTGCAAAAAACTCTTGGTTCAGAAAGCAGCAACTTGACTCCTTGAACTTACCATACTGTGCTTATTGGTGTGAAATCAACCGACATGTAGAAAATCACATTATAGGTGGTCAATATTCACGGTTTGATAATATTCATGGGAGTGAGTTGCTATGGTTCAAACCACAAGTGATTTGCTGCAATTGAAGGATAAGCCTGAATGTGGTTCTTGCATGCAAACCCATATTGTTCCGACTTTCTTTATTGAGTTTTGGGTCCCATAAAAAATTTCGTTTGATTAATAATACCCAAAGGATTGACTGCAGCTATACTTTTGTAGTATTCGTGCATTTTGGAAGCTAACCACCATATTTCTAAGTCTTGTAAAAATTGTTAGCACTTGACACTTAAATGCTTTGACAGTCCTTCTTGTTCATTGTTTATCCTGTGGCAATATTGAAGTGAATAAATTGTTCCTTTCTTTAAACTTATGGTGTTTGCATTTCATGCATTTGCAGAAATTGACTGGGGGAA